>CM067352.1:38399268-38454268 GCA_034190875.2 Urechis unicinctus | reverse complement strand
ATTGTATACTACTCCAAAGTTAATGTAATGTCCAATTAGGTTCACCTTTTCAACCACGGCTGTCGACCAGATGACCACGGTTTATGGGTGTATGCTGCTGTAGCAGAAGGTCATGTATGACTGATTTGACAATTTTCGTCAGGCACGAGTGCGAGGTCAAGCTGAATCCCTATATGTCCGTTCGGCGACGATCTCCTATCGCCATATTCTATCGGCTTGTAACCACTAAGTTGCCAACAAGAACGCAATGACCTGCATTACAATATGGTCATAACAAATGTTTCAGAACTCTGCGTCATATGTTTAACAACGCAAATCTTATTTACAACCAAATTATTCTGACCACTGCCGTACAAGATATATTTCAGTAAACGTCTCTAGGTGTGAGGGTAAACAAGCGACTGCAGTCTTCAACCATGAATATAAGGAGGCCAGGGTGTGTGAGAAAGATGTCTATAGGACCTTCATGAGAATTTCAGTTGACTGTAGCCGGAAGCGTATATGTTGACAAGGATGATTGTGATGGAAAAAACACAGTGGAACTTAAAGAACCAAAAAAATAACCCCACTGTACGATGCTATTGCACAAGCGTGTGTATGCGTGAGTTGTTGTGGCGACTTTAAAAATAGCTTATTAACGCATAGGTACCCAGCGCTCCAGCGGTAATCGCATCCGTGCAATATTTATAGTTAGCTAGAGCACTGCATTGATGTAAAATTATTTGAAAGTTAGTGTTCAATGACTTCTTCCAAGCACTGCGTCTGCTATCAAGCATTCTACTGGGGCCATACCGATGAGGGTTAGAAGAGCAATTTACTGACAATAATCTTTTAGCAAGGTCTTTCATACTGAAAGACCTGGGGTTGTTGTAGCTGGCCTAGTATGACTCAAATACTTAGGCATCTGGCTTTCGTAATTGTTGCTCTTCTGCTTTTGGCGATCATCACTTCAGGTGAGATACATGTCAACATTGGCATGAAAATGTACAGCATTGAAACACACACATACAACAGCGCGCATACATCCCCACACCCACGTACATACGGCAACAGGAGGGTAAAGAATATGGACGTGATGTAATTAATTATCTTCTCTTCACCAACAGAAATGACAGAAGGTGCCACTTGAAATGAATAGGGTTTTGTCTCAGGTGCTGTAGGTGCTCTGAAATCATGATTTATAATTAATTCATTCAGTAGCTCTGACATATGCCATGCTAGCGACAGTTCACATAAAACATGGGTGTTCGCCGGCGCACTTGAAAACGTTTCCATTCTTAGCATTTTTAATACTGTTCTGCGCAAATGGTTTATAGCGAACCATTCGTACCATTGCAATACATTCGACATATATTAAACAGCTCTTAGTTTTCATATAAATTGTGTGGGATCGGAATCATTTGTAGCTAAATAAATAAAGTAACATTACAACTCGCTTTTGGAAATGTTAACTGTATGATTATCTTGACACCAGTTTCTCTGGACATGGAACTATTAAATCACAATGACGTTCAGATCCTGTTAGATAACCATTCTGAAATACATTTGACCATAAATGTTGTTATCTTAGCTGGATAAAAGCATCGATTGCCAAAATTGACCAGTGCACCTGTCAGTCGACAGTAAAATATATTCCACCTTTGCACTGCCAAACGAATGATGTCTTGCGTATGGTACAATATGTTTCTGATACAATGATACACACATATTGGCTTTAATTATCAAAAGTAGTTGCAGGACATCCCAGCGATTCAAATCGTACCAAATACGCTTAATTTTCCCCATTAGAATCGCAAGAACACATATACAAACACCAGCTTGCTAAATTGGATATAACGGAGAGAGTATAACTTAATCCTGACGAGGTTAATTGATGCTTGCACGAATAAATATGTCGATTGAAAAGGGATATAAACAAGTGTAAATATCAACCTTTATCTTGTGACTTGATTATAAATTGCTCACGTTGAGCTGATATTGTTATCGATTCATTTTTGCTTCATATCAAAGGATAATCAAACACTTACCTATCCCCGATACGAATTAGGGTAATTTGTACACCTTAGTAGAGGAAACAACTCGCTGATTGCAGCTGCACTCTGGCGATGCGTAAATGATGTTGATTATTAACGTTAGTATGCGTGATGAATTGCTTTGCCCTATTTACTACATCACATATATTGTGGACCTTTCGTGTATCTCCCAAGAATAATTCGCTGGTATGGTACTCCTATGGACGGCCCACTATCTCCCTAGCGGCCTTATTATCTTCAGAGCTGATTGTCAGAAGCTCAGCCAGTGGAGCGCTATCTTCAGGGCATACCGTTAAATCTGCGTCGGTTGGTCTAAATGTTGGACGTTAAGACACCGAATAACCTACCGAAAGATTAATTACTGCTGTTACATGAACAACAGTACACAAATGAAATATCACATACTTTTGTTTCAGATCGGTTCGGTCGTTGAATAATTCGGATAGGTCTAGTGAGACATAATAAAGGAAAATAATATCTGATATGCAGAGCAATGGGCGCTGGTGATTGGAAGATAACATCTCTTGTTTTCGAAGCACAACTGTGCCCTCGTCCGACGGAAATTCTGAATACCTGTCAGCAAGTTTGGACCAGTTTTGCACCAATCGATTACAGCGACTATGTCTCGAGGACAGCATACTAGACAAGTTTATAGAATTCTCACTTGCATGATTTCCGCATTGTAGAGGCTAAGATCATTCGGTATGTTGTGTTGATGCATAAATTATCATAACCAGCTCCAGCATTGACCTTGACCTACACTGATATACATGAGATGCGTTTGTAATGTTTTGCGCTTGCATTAATTATTGGCTATAATTGTCAGCATTAGGTGGTATTGCCTGCTTGATCGGGTCTGCTAATATAATAGCCATACTTTCATTGTCATTAGAGCTGCATATTTATGACAATTACTGCGTATTTTTACGGACGGTCACAGCGAATGGATCATTGCTCACGGGCTATTATCCTAATTACAGTCAAACGTTCTGTTGTATGCTGTGGTACTTGAGTGGCTTGTCTGTTTTGTGCCTCGGTAATGGCGCTTGTTTTACGATGACGGTTTGTTCCCGTCGTCTGGAATTGCATTGCTAACTGTAAATCAACGATAGTGTAACACACTGTGTGCGGAAATATTTGCAGACAGAACAACCAAATAACAAACGAAACGTGAGGATAATGTTCGGGTTTTTAATTGTGCCAGCAACAAATGACATTCTGGCAAAATGCCGACATCGCCGTCATACAGCAGGCACTACATTAGATCGTAGAGATAGCGGGATCCTTATTGTATCTGCATTGGCGTCATTTTCAATATGTAATGTGAGGAACACCTTCATGAGTTTGATAGCGTAATATCGTTGATTATACTGTAATTGTCTATGTCATATCTGTGTTATTCACGTTTGAGTCAAACATATAAGTATTTTCCCTGTTGGCATTGGTTCGAGAAGAAAATGACTTGGTGTACAAAATATAGCGAGGTAGTCACAAGCGTTAATGGTGAATAGACGCAGTAATGCGTTCATGAATAGTGGAGTCACTTTGGAATTTGACTGTAAAATGTCCGCCAGGAGCCCGTGGATATACACCACCTACCGATGGACGCCATCATACAGATTTTTCGGTAGTTGTTGTCTTGTTTAATAGAACTGATAAAAATGATATAGGGATCATACGCAGTCGTGGAACTAAATCCTTGTGTACATATTTCGTTAAGTATCTGGAACTAAATGAAAAGACTTTCCTATGTTTTCAGAAGTGTTTGCAGGTCATAAATGTTGAACAAAACACATAATATGCAAGCTACAACCTATTTTCCAGTGGCCAATATCAAGATTTAATGACACAGGGGACTACTTTCATCAATTTTAAAATGAGTCGTTACAGTTAATTACAATGAGGATATTAGAAACTAAACAGGGTGGCGAACTGCGTGAAGAAAAACACCGTGGTACGTGTTGATGATGCTCTTATATACACCGTTCTCTTGTATCCTCTTATGTTTCGCAATTCCTCTTACCCTATAAATCTGTTATACTCCCTGTGATAAATTACCATCGAATGGAATGTCTTTATTTTCCCTTTAATGAAAAACCTAGCTTCAGTCATTATAATGAATTCTTCTTTAGGCTCTGCTAGTAATTCCTATTTTATTCCCTGCTCCTTTGTCGGTACGTTGTGTTGACGAAAACATGGCAACATTATATTATACCTCATCATTGGTGGTAATACAATTTATTTCCCAGCCACCAGTCTCTCACATTATATTCCATATTTATCTGCGTTTAACTTTAAATACCCCATATTAGTCATTCTCCGCTTGAGTACACTAAACAGATTTTGAGTCCTGTTATGACTTCAATGGAAGTTCATATGCCAAGCTTTTGATGCGAATTCGGTCGTGAAATTGGCATTCATTCATCCTTCTTTTCTGTAAAATGAAGATGTGTAAATTACAGCCGCCAACTGCGATCGATTCAAATCCTGGTTGAAGTTTTATCGTTGAATGAAAAACCGATTTGGCTACACTGGTGTTTGTAATTATATGATTAGAAATAGTGATTTATAATCTATTTACATACAAGAAATTGCAAAAGTTGTACAGATTCTTGAACTGGTCTCAGCAGTGTGAAATGTTAAATATATCTTCATTGTAAAGAGGGTGTCAAAATGGGAGCCAAGAGGTCACATGGCGGAGGGTGAGAATCGCAGCCCGATCATGATAGGCTGCCATGGTTAATATTTGGACAATGCAAACGCCACCACAGCTTGTAGTGTGAGATGTATAGTGTATTCACCCATCTTTCCAATAAGCGGTTTTTACAAACGAATGTTTTTTTCTGTTGTGTCAG
Organism: Urechis unicinctus; assembly: GCA_034190875.2. NCBI lineage: Eukaryota > Metazoa > Annelida > Polychaeta > Xenopneusta > Urechidae > Urechis > Urechis unicinctus. The sequence continues at coordinate 38,449,380 of CM067352.1, read as the reverse complement.
CTCTGTTGCAGGAAAACATACATTAATTGGTCAACCGTTTATCCTGCTGCATGGGCAAATTTAACTCGACTCTCTCTCTACTGACGTCTTATTGCCATCATACGTACATGAAAACCGCACACTGACTACACAAACGAAGACAGGGTGTTGGTTTGCTTAAACTGTTACACCTGTTGTAATCGCGTCTTACATTTCTTTTGCGAGCGTAGTTTTAGCTTCCTCCCCGCTACACCTCATGCCCTGGTCCTTTGAGTTATCCCACCAATAGCCCGTCTCCATTGTAGCTTTGTTAGCCTACGAAGTAGCTGGATATCGCATCAATGTAATGCTATATCATGATACAAGGTGGGCATTCAACCATAGCACACCACCAAGGCTTATCTAGTAAGCTCTTTGTGAGCCTCAGATAATATTGGCATTACGTAATGCTGAGCGGTGTCTGATAATGACGATGTATAATGTCGTATCAAGTATCCTTAAGGAACACGGTTTTAATGACTCTTATGCACATCCTAGATACATCGTTGTCTATCGGCTTTAACTAACGGGCTAGACTGTAGGTTAATGGAGGTTTGAAACCTAAATGTCACTTACAAAGTCACGTAATTAAATGATAAGGATGAATTTTCAGACTGTGAACAGGGTTCGGGTTCGGTTTCTGAAAACGAATTCTCTTTCATGTTGTTTGTTCCACATTGAATGGCCATCAAAAATCTGATTGTGTATCTGTATGGCAATATTTGACATTGATAGAGGCAATAACCTAATGCGCCTTGGCATTTGAAACCATACGTTAGTTGCACCTAAACGTAGCTTGTGTTTAAGTATATATTACATTTCTCATGTTGATAAATTGACGTTTGTTTCTGTAATTAAATGCTCTGACAACACAATTGCTTTGAATATTTGAAATGTCTGAAACATAGCTTTTCCGCCAAATATACTAAGGTAGTTTATTTTCATGTGCGGATCATATTAATCTCGAGCGCAATGTAGTTACTAACAGTCTGATTTAATATATTCGCATTTTGAATACATTCATCATTATCATGATCAGACATTATTGCGATTATACCAGAACAATTGTACGACCTGGGTAGATTTCTGTCCTCGTTGGCCGAGCTGCGGCTCTCTTGTAATATTTCAGTTTATTATTCATCTTGCATATGTCAAATATCATAAAAACTGCAACAAAATTATGTTGATGGCCCGTTGGTAATACATGTAGAATATTGTGCATATATTTGGGACAAAAGTGCAAGCAAAAACATAGTTCATCAGCTGTAACTGATGGAGTAAACCTAATTCTACCGAGACTATAGGTTAATGGAGGCTTGGAAATGTCAAATGAAAGGTAACGAAAACGAGTCCCAAATAAATGATAGGGATACATTTCAGTTAGTAGACAACTATCCATAATCGTACATTATCTTCTTCATCTTTGGACATCCGGTTGGTAATAGGGTTGCTGGTTATGAATTTTAAATTGCTCATTTCGTACCAGTGCTGCTTTTTTGTCAGTTCCAGTTTCATATCGAATATTCATCAACTAATCAGACAATGGTGTAAAAATGGTCTAGTACGACGTTGGGTCATTTGTTTGCTTTAGTAGGGGAAACAACCTGCAGATTGCAGCATATTGATAATTCACGTTGGTGTGCGCAATGAATTATTTTGGAAACACGTTTACATATTCACAACTACTGTAGAATAAGAATACTTATTAAAGATAAGATATTTTGAAGCTTCAGTTTATTATCCATCACGGTAAGTGTGTATGTAATAACCTTGCTAGTTTGTCGTAATAAAATTGGCGTAGCATGTTTTAAAATAGGTATTTATGTCAGTGTTCGCACGATTGGGTTCAGACCACCTCTTTAAGAAGAGCTATATGGTGCAAGATGAGTGTGGAAATATTTAACGAAAATCGCCGTGTAATATACCACCTACCAGAAAGGAAAAAAACGCTTCCCAGCCTATTTTATTTTTTACATCCATCCTGATGAGAAGTTGCGTTCTAGTGTCTTTGTTCACGAATCTTAATCCCATCTTAGTGTCAGGATTTAGAGATCTTAACTGTATTCATATGTCGCTCGCAACCGTTCGTCGTACGAGATCTCTGGTCAATTTGAGAACTAATGCAGATAGAACATTGAGCCATCTATACTAGTGATGCTATAAAGAAAGATTTATGTGTATGCAAGGAGAAAAATTGCTTTGTTTTAGCTGCTTTATAACGGCTACTTAGTCTTTGCATATGTTGGTGATTTATGTATCTATGTAAGGTTTATTGCTTCCATGACATCGTTGCATTACATTTCAATAAAACATATTCTTTTTTTCCAAATACGTTAAAACGGTATATGTAATCTAGTAATTCATTATTCTTTATGATTATGTGGGCAACAAGCAGAATGTTTACTGCTAAGCTTTCTGATGCTAAATGATGGTGCCATAAATGTCATTCCGCAGTTAGATGTGGATGGGGTATGCACGATGACTTTAGCCGAGGTTACATGACAAAATCTCAATTATTCATACATATTTTCATCGACTTTATTGACTCATGGTTGGTGAAGTTTTGACGCCAAGGTCAATTTCATGACATAATTGTTGATAATGATTGTTTCGCAATTGTGACTATGTATTGGATAATATACATCACAATATCAAACATAATACATTTTTGGGTCATAGTTTATGAGGTCGGATTTCACACGTTGCCAATTCTGTGCTGGCGACTTTGCCAAACTGATCATTTTGCTTGACAGGACCGTATCATTACGCTATTGTCGCTATCAATGGATATCTGTAGCATATGAAGAAAGTGCGATTTGTAAATAATCTGCAATGTGGACATATTTGTGGTTTCCAAATTAGTCTACCTATGAACATGATATGGTCACCGGCATTAGCCTGAGTTGTCACATTTGCAAATCATTAGTTATATCCTTAATCTCCAAATTCAGACCATTCTATGTAATTTCCCTTTCTTATGCATGAACAAGAGATATTCAATCAAAAACTGGTTGTCTAATCCAGTAACATACACGTTTATGTCTTCTCTCCATTGCATTCTCAATTGCAACATCTGATGAGATACAGGATTACAGAGACGAATTATGTGTGAGTTTGTGAGTGCACACAGAGACACGATGTTTCAAGCTCTCGTATAAAATCACAGACTATTTGTACCGAGTGCCACTCGATAGCAATGACAACTGGAAGTATTAACGATATGGACGATGGCCCAAACAAAACACTCAGTTATCGTGGTATGATGGAATTCCTCAAATGCCTCACCACAATTCGCATGCATTCGTCGACAGCTTCAATAGCAACCGCAGCTGGAAGTGTGAAGGGTATTGACTAGAGTGTCCTTTGGCTGTTTTGAGAATTTTTTCATTCAGTGCTATTTAATAGTGTCAATTCAAGTAATTCGTATGTGGTCGCACATGAGAGCACACTTGAAAGCGCCCTATTCTACTCATTTTGAATGCTTTTATGACTTCAAAGACCTTTCATGCACAACGCCCAGACGGAAAAAAACCCAGCCCTGTCGATACAACGACGCTGTGTTCCGAATAGCATCCGCGGCCTGCGTTTGCTTTAAGTACTCTCGCCAAATGTTACATAGAACTCGTCCTTTCACATGAAATGAATGGGGCTACAAACATTTCCAGTAGACTACAATTATATAAATGAAACGGATTAGGTCAGATGAAGAGAGACTAAGCTCTAAGATATGACCGAGTGGAATCTAACGACAATTGATTGCCCACTATGAGTGGATGCTTTTTGTTTAGCCGAGAGGCTTGAGATGTAGTTTAAAAAAAATACATTTCATGACAGGTTACTCCCTGCATGATGCAAGCTTAGTATTCAAACACTGAACGAATACGAGATTTCAAAAGAGATGATCGCACCCCAATCGTGATTGCCAGCAATGATGCTTAGAGAAGAATTGTCAACTGCCAACGACAGCACTGGGCGCTGCAAATGCCTCTGCAGCGTATCGTTTTAAATAAACCAAGTCTACAAAGAGCCGAGCTTTCATGGATTAGTCCACTTAACATATATATTATGTATTATTATGACTAGTGCATCGCTATTGAATACGCGAACAGGTTCCCAATTAGAACATGCTCCCCCTTGAGATGTTTTAAATGTTTTCAAACCAGATTTTATGTCAAAGTGTGTCACATTGATTTGAAACCATTTGTTTTAGAACACCATTATGACACAAGCGTGAGAAATGATTTTGTGTAACAGCACCGTAATGTACCACCCATTCACCATCATGGGAAATATCTGTTAATGAAATTTAATACCATCTAAAAGTCTGTGTTCCGCACTTCATGTGTTGGTCTCTGTTGTACCATGGCTCCTTTGATTTTGTTTTACAGCACAGAAATGTACCATCCGTACACCATCATGGGAAGTTGCAGTGAAATATCTGTTTATGAAATTTAATACCATCTAAAAGTCTGTGTTCCGCACTTCATGTGTTGGTCTCTGTTGTACCATAGTTCCTTTGCAACAAATCAAACCACACTAGCGTATATTGACTGATAGACAATTGATTGCACTACTTACCTTTGAATCATCGAGGAACGCATTGAAGCTCATATCAGATTATTGGATTTCTCTTCAGGGGGGCAGACTTCATGAAGTACGTCTACTTGAGCTGAACTGTTTGAAGGTTGAATATCGCTCTGGGCGAGGGGGTGTCACAAATTGAATGAACCTTTCATGCTTTATTCTATGCGTTGGAATATCAACTGAATCTGTTCAACATAACCAATGTGTTATTCAAAATGAGGGTTATACTACAACACTGTTTTATAGAACCTACCCAAACTTATTTTATTTTTAGTGACGCAAATATTGCTGTAACCTATTCCCTACTGAACCAAATAAATAATTGAACAAGAAGCGTGTACAAAGAAAATGAATGGCTTTAATTCATTTTCCAAATCTAATTTACGGTCACTGCTTGCTGCTCGTATACCTCTCCCTTCACATGCTTTGTGTAATTACCTTTGTGTTATTTGCTTGCAGAGCAAATGTTGTCAAGATAAGAAGTAGATGGCTCTTCCCTTATTGCCCCTAGGCTTCTTGTTTCACCGGATTATAATGGAGGAATATTAGCTTGGTATCTGGTTAATTGATCTTGATAGAGGAAAATTGCTCTGTGGAGGCATCAAGTTCTGATGATTGACAGATAATGGGGTAATATTACTTGCTGGAAATGATATGCTGCATCGCACCATTTTCGTTGTTGTTGTGAAAAGATATACGGCCTCTCCATACATTTTCGATAACAGAGTGTTGGCAACAGACGGTAAATAATTTCTTCATTTTATGGTGTCAACACTAAAAGTGTGTTTACACTTGAATCTGTATCTGTGTTGGAATCTTAATACGACATTATGTTTGAAAGACGATATTTTTTCCAGCAAACTCTCGCACACATTTAACCGTTGCGGCATACATGTCAAAAGATTTTTGAACTGAACAAACGAATAAGAAGTAATTCTACTGTTCATTGATTGCTTAGCGCTATCGATACAACTACGGCCGTCGGTATAGAAGTCACGTCGATGCGGTTCAAAATGGCGGGTATGTGTGAAATTCAATTGCTGACAAGATGCTTTCGCTTGTTTTGATGCGTTCAATATGCGTCAATGAAAGGCTTTCCTATATATGGATTCGTAAACATGAATAGACACTCAGAACCCACAAAATAGATCGGTGCCAAATTCTGCATTTTATTATAGATAATTGCGTGGTTCAACGTGAGAAGATTTAAATAACCTAACGGGGACCGGGTCAGGAAGAGAAAATCCCAATCCCTTGCCGGCCTTGTGGAGCTCAAAATAAAGAACAGCATAAGAACATGGGCGTATGAGTCGTCCGCCAGCTGTTCAGCCAACCCAACTCCAACAGCTAACCAACTAACAAACGTGTCTCATTAACTCTGCATAGCTAGCTCCAAAATGTTTGTCTTCAGAAAGATAACTATGATTGTAATAGGATTCATAAGTATCATATAAACGATACAATTGAAACCTTTGTGATGATGAAGAGAAATGTTACTACTAAATAGTATTGTTTTACAAAGAATATATTTCATATTGGTCATAACAACGCACAGCATATTAAGCTAGTTACCGCACAATGTTCACTTCTAATGGAAATGATATCATAAAACAAATCATTGGCAAGTCATAATTGCATTTCTAAAGTAAAACATATAACACATTATTTTTCAGCAAATATCACTGGTGGGCGTTTGTTATCGACCCTATTATCCCAACACTAACGCGCTCCATTTCGACGTACATTCACATGCCTCGTCAGCGAGTTTAGAATGATTTTGCTCCAATCGTTCACAGTGACAATTATATGAGTACGGCAACTCATACCCGGAATATTAACTCTCACCGCCTTATTTTAATATCTGCCTTTGAGAAAATTTATGGATGCTATTAGTGACCGTGTATTATTAAGATATCCCTTTAAAAGTTTAATGTATGCATAAATGCTCTTATCTATAACCAGCAATGGTATTGGCGTGACCTGGCATGTATGAAAAATGCTTTTATTAGATTTTTAATTAAGTTTTCCGCGCTGGCATTAATCATGTGTTGTTGTTTTCTGAAGATGGCTTGTTTATAAGGCGTAAATTGTTTCAGTTGTTATACTTTCATACTTACGCATATATTTGACAATTACCACGCATTATTAATGATCCTAGCGCTTGCGCTATCGAATGGATAATTGTTCACTAGTAAAATTGTCCCAACTGAGGTCAATCGTTCTGTTGTGTCCTGTAGTACTTTGCTGGACTGGTGCACCTTCTAAAATGACGAATGTTTTACGACGAGATATCGACCATTTCGTTTGGATTAGTCACTTACACGATGAAATTAAAACACGGTATTCGGGACTTCTACGATGACTAGCACATACCACACGAATGGTGCGCCTCAGAACAGATATCGTTGCATGTTTTATTCCTCATGATTGCACTCGCCTTTGCAATTAAATGCATTTCAATATGGTTGAATCCCTAATTACGAGCCGATGGCTTACTATCAGCGAGTTCCTCAGTAAAACAAACCAGCAAGCGGACTAACACGTGGAAATTGTATAAGAATTTATATAAGGCAACAAGAAGATGAGAGCCGATATTGCTATCTTTCAACCGATGCTTTACAGTTTTCCCCACTGTTGTTAATGACGAACGGTGTCGAAGTAACGGAAAACAACGTAGATGCATCGATTAAGCCACCAGCGAGGAGGCGCACCTAAGCAACGCTATTACCAACGAGCTATATGGAAACCTATTTGAATTGATTATTTTACTAATTTTCTTCTCTTGGAGTATGGAGTGCAATGTTGAAAGTAGCCAACATTCCACTTTCTTGGTGATTAAATCCACATGACCGGCAACGTCGCGGCCTTATGCTAACAAATGTGATATGTCAAAGCTACTGTAAGATGCAACAAGTATGTCTATTATGAGTGTGATTATCAAATACAATTCCCGTTGAAACGATAACCTTGTTTCGTCACAGGCATCGAAGCTGAAATGCCACATTAGTACGTCATGGTTTGTCGTTGCTGGTACAAGTGAAAGGCATATTGCCGGAGCATTGTTATGCAGTGCTGTTATAACGACTTCGACATTGATACGACCATGCAGTTGTATATTGCCATGGACTGTAACTGATGAGGCTGACGTATTCCAGCATCGACACAAGGTTAATGGAGGTTTCGCACTGATCTGACAGGCCAATTACTATACCTAGTAGGCATTCCAGAATAAATGATAGGGATCAATTTCATATAGAGTCTATGGACATGTCTATACATAGCCAGATATTGCGTGTTATATCTTGGCAATTTGTAACGAGGTCCCATTTGGTCGGTGAATATAAATTGCTCATTTATATCCGGCGTTCCTCTGAATTATCTGTTTGACTGGCGAAACCCACAAGAAGATAAACTGTGCTGCTTATCTGAAGCTTAGGGAAAAGCCATTATGCTTTATGATAAAGTATATATTATGCATGAAGGGTCTTATATATCTGCTTTGATCAACGTTGTATGATTATATCAGCGATTTTTGCTTGCATATCTGAAATGAGGTTGGTCAAGGCAGAAAGCTGGTATATATAAATCTTTTCGTTGTTGTTCGGGGAGTGAATGTTAAATACGGGAGAGGTTTGGATTTATTGGTTTAGAACATGGAAGTAGCTGTTATGTTGATGATAGTAAGTTACAGCTGGTACGCAGCTCAAATCGTTCATTGATGAATCAATGACATGTAAACTCTATTACTTTGTAATGAAAGTACATTTGATGATATGAATAAGCGTGGGAAGGCGTGCTCTGAGATATTTTGCTTTGGATTCAAATGCTTTCTACACAATCAATTTATTTGCATTACAAGTAATTAGTGTTTAATTAAGCATGCAGACCAATGCGTGTGATACTATCAACCAGGGTCACATCATACCAGAAAGTATACTTCATGATATATATGTCAATTCTAAAATGCACGAGATGTATATGAGTAATCATTATCCCTCTATTACGCTTGGTCACTGTGTAAACTATAGGTTGAATCGAATCGGAAAATATTATGTTAAGACAGATAGTGTGGACGGGTTAAACTTAGCAAATAATGATTGTGTAGTACATTCAGTCCTAACTTTATTATTATATAACACGCGAGTTGTTTGATAGTGCAGTGCTGCATGCCATTCTAGTCAACATGATATCGTAGAATTATTCCTGATAAAAGATCAACCCATAAGCAGCTGCAGCTCGAAAATGAATGCTTCCAATAGCTAATGTAATGATTGGCGCTAAACACACGAACGGAAACGATTGCTTAACAAACGGTGCTAGTTCTCATGGAGCGATGACTGTGTTGCTCCTGCTTCAGCTCCGTGTGGTACATGGTCAGACCTTGTGTGCGGCTCTTCGAACAATTCATCAATTTGGAATGTTAAATGACCGTATGACATGATAATAATCCTGAGCACAGCAGGCCAAAACCTCTTTCCTCTCCCGCTATTAACAAATCACATCAATAACGTGGGTATAAAAACACTGACTTAGAGGCAGTTAGAAAACGTATTTAATGATAAACATCTGACCTTTTGCCCTTTCGATCAAGTCCGTGAACTAATAGTTAAGAGCCAAACGACAAACGAATTAAGATGTAATGGAAGGAGAATGCTATCTTTGTCAGCAATGGACGATGCAGAGGAAACATTGTAATGAATGATTGATCCTAGTGGGCGATCCCACTTTTTGATATTTGATTTGAGCGGCTCTCGACTATAAAGTTAAAGTAGTCCTCTTCATATTTGATTTCGCCGAGCAATAACTGTAAACAGATTGTTATTCTGTAACACATCACCGATCGCTTCTCAAAATGTATAATTATTAATTCTCGGATAGATCAAAGCACAGATGAACTTGGGAGATTTGATCAAATATTTATTCAATTAAATATTATTCTCCGATATATCTGCTTCACAACAGATGACATTTGTCTTTTGAGATAATTGATAACTCCAGTGGATAACGATACATATATGTACATTGTCGTTGATACTAAACATGACCGATCTAATGTCTTATGTAAATGTGTGAAACAACACGTTCTTTGTAATGTTACTATCTAAAAAATACATCAGATTATTTTACCACATATCGCATTTGCTAACTCTTTCCCTAAATATATGATGCCTCTAATAACCAGAAACGTGTTTTTCTGACACAGATGGCCAAATAGCTCGTTTATACACTCTAATCCGCATAGTTGCGGTACATAGAAACATATGTTTTTTTCCAGAGCGGAAGGCTCAATAGCTCATTCATACACTGTGAATTGTTCAGAGTTAGAAAACTACTTGGCGAATAGGGCATATATCCTGTGATACATGTCTTGCATACCTATATGCATATGTACGGATTGAGCCAACGTCTAAATATATATATATATATATATATATATATATATATATATATATATATATATATATATATATATATATATATAGATATATATATATATATATATATACATATACATATATATATATATATATATATATATATTATATATATCTATATATATAGATAGATATATCTATATATATATATATATATCTATATATATAGATCTATATATCTCTATATATATATATATATATATATATATATATGTCTATATCTATATATATATATCTCTCTGTATATATCTCTGTATGTATGTCTCTATATATCTCTTATCTCTCTCTATATGTCTCTATATCTATGTCTCTTTCTCTCTCTCTAGATCTTTCTCTCTCTCTCTCTCTATCTCTTTTTCTCTCTCTCTCCCTAGCTATATCTCTCTCTCTCTTTCTCTCTATCTCTGCCTCTCTCTATATCTATATATCTATCTCTCTCTCTCTCTCTCTCTCTCTCTCTATCTCTATATATCTATCTATATCTATCTATATCTCTATATATCTATATATCTATATATACATATATTGTAAAGAAGATGTCGTGACAAAGATATCGAGAAAAAAAACCCAGTTGAAGCACACAATCAATATATTTCAATATTATATCTTCAATGCATATTTACATACGAACGACAGAATAACATGATGCCTGTTAACTCATATTGACGAGGTATGTGCAATTATTACGGTTAGAAATATTTTTGTTGCAGAAAAAAATATAATGTTGCTCAAACATCATTAAATCTTATATATGAATGCCAGAATAACATGGTGCTTGTTAAAGCACATGGACAAGGTATGAGCAGTTATCCTATTTAAAAATTGTTTTTGTTGAAGAAAACACATGTATGGTGCCCAAACATCATTTCACGAACTAGCTCCCCCTGTGGGTCCGGGGGTAGAATAGGCCCTTGTTATCCTCCTGCATGTTGTAAGAGAGGCGACTAATAGGGGGCAACCTGTTGGCAGTGGGTTGCCACTCGTGTCGGTGGACAATGGGATCTAGGTGGTTGAGTGGAGCCGTCCTTTTGAGGGCCATATCTGCAACACACTACTCTTGCCCGGATTTCACCTTAGACGAGAGACTACAATGGCCTGGTCCAGTCTATCGGCTGTTGGTGACTCGCCCTAGGATAATCGTTTCCATTTTTATCTTTTCCATCTCCATTGCCATTTATCCTAGAAAGCGGCTGCTTAATCAGGTCAATCTTATCTATTAACCTATCTTGGCCCCATATAACACATGAGTGTTGGTATGCCGTTAAACCCTATACTTAACTTACCTTACGAACTAGACAAGTTGATTATGTGGTCATAATCCTGCTTGTATATACCATGGCATATACTAGATTGGAGCATTATGACTGCAGCTACCAATGGTATAACTTACCTCCAGCAATTGCATTCAACTTCAGGGGCGATGAATTGCAACCTACCACATCAAACCTTGTGCGGAGAAGTCTACAATCTGACAGCCCAACACGTTAAGAGCCAGTGTTTTCTTGTTGAAGGTCACACAGGATTGCAATCTGGTACATGAACTACCTTCTCTTCTAAAGCTAATAGGAAACCGTGCTTCTTCTCTCAATGAACGACTTCAGTTATATCTTTGGAGCAAATTTATTGCTACTTTAAGATTCATTAATTGAATTGTATGTGTCTCTCCTTGCATGCTTGATATGATATTCATTAAATATTATCTGTATATTGCATGCAAAACAATGTAGAATTTATGGTATTAAACTTGTTTGAATATATATAGGTTATGATTGCATCGACTATGAATATGTGCAATATGCAAATCAGGGCTTCGAATTATTTCCGTATGAACCATTTCCATAACACGCCCGAAAAAAAACCCGTTAACGTTCGGGTCAAATAGGAATTTTGTACGACTTCAGTATGTGCAGTAATAAACTCCATTGCCTCTTGGGCAGACTGCTTACCCTTGAGTGTGCTGGAGATTTATCTTTAAGGTATATTGGTATGTCTGGAAGTTATCGATTGTTTGTTAGACAAAGGCGCAATTACACGTTCTGGTAAACCCGACATTTGTATATTGACAAAGCTATAGTTGCACCACGTTTTGCCCAGCCTTTCTAACCCAAAGCAACATACATGTTTAAGAAATGTGGTGAAACTTCGTCCATTGTTGACATTACAAGCTAACGGAAGTTAAGCTAGAGCAATAATTCTCCAGATGTGGTTCGTTATTCTCCCTTCGTCTGTCAGAACACTTCGACAAGTATAATGGCAGAGTGCAGTTTCCCTGCACCGAATAGACCTAGCCTATCCATATTATGTTTCTAAACAATATGTCACTCACATAGAATTAGGAGAATTAAGGATAACACCATGTATTTGATGGTAAACCTACGTTTGCATTGTTTTCCGTTCAAGAAAGCACGAGTTACGCTAAAGTTGATTTTGTGTTTCTCTAATATCAACGCCTCACATTTTCTTCATCATTCATTCATTAACGAGAACACACACAACCAACACAAAAAGAGGCTATGCTGGCTTTATGGGGACTACAAAAATATCAATGATAATGGGGGAAGTTTATTGCCTCTTGGTCTATGTTGCAAACTTGGACCATTCGTATGCCGCATGGTGTCCGCATCAATTACACAGCAGGCTCGCTTTGTTCCTTTCCGTCAGTGAATCATGAGTGCTACACTTGTTCAAATTACCCTAATGTCACCAAGTAAATTACCATTTATTCTACATTCGTTTATGACAAGGCAGTATTGGTGTTCTCAAGGTCAATAATGTTTTAATTGGAACTTAATGTCACGTTCTCTGCACTTTTTAAACTGATTAATTGCAGTTAATATATGTAATTGAGTCCGCTTTATTCTAGGATAATCATAATAAAATACCATCATCTAATGTATCGAGGTACTGGTGTGCATGTCTGCTGATTATGCGACATTGCGATGTCTAGGGCGTAGTACAGCTAACATAGATAAGTCGCGTTCGGATATTTACCAGATGAAGATGAACCGTGTTGGGACGAAAATAGCCTGGCACACCTTTTACTCCTAGCATTCACAATGAACTCACTTCTCGTTCATGGATACATGCTTTCAGCATCAGCTACTTAAAATCGTATAGGTGTATTGTGCGTTACATTTAACATCTACATGTGTGATATCATACCCAGCAAAATCATCACAGCTAGTTATCTTTCTACGATGCTATTAAAGTGCCAAAGGCGTAGACATAAATGAAAATAGACTTCGAATCTGGGAAATGCAAACATCAGATACAGGTAGACGATTATTTTAGGTAATTGTCTTTAGTATATATAGATATCCGTGTGAAACGTAGGAAAGTAAAGAGAAAATGTCTTTAGGACAGCATAGGCTACGACCATATCGTAACGTTTTGTTCTCGTGAATAAACGAGAGGACCCCTGAGCCTGGTACATATGTGTTCCTTGTGATCATTTGTACCTATAATAAAAGCGCTAAATACAATTATCCACGATACATACATCAGGCTACAATAGGGTAAGGTGAGGCGAGGCATGATGTATGTAATTTATTCCGGTACACACCAGCTTAGTTGCAGACCAGCATCTCCATTGTCAAAGCATATTTTACTCGTCAATGAATCAGACATGTATGCTGTTGTTGTCAAAAACCAGTGAGCAAAATACGTAATTTTGCATTGCGGTTGCAGATATATGTCTATGGACAGGGCACATATACAAAGATCGATCGACTTACTGGACCTACTGTGGAACATGTTCTATATATCAATCAATATTATGCGTAGATCTGATCAATATTTGACTGACAGTTGGTAAGGTTTGTACAATCGACACCGGGTTTTGAGGTCTGGGGGAGTAATTGTCCCCCTAAGAAGGAGACGTAGAACTGATAGCAGATGATAGTAGCAGCTTAAGGAATTTCAGGTACAACCTCGCCCATTGTGTACCTGGAGGCCCCCGGAGGCCCCCGGAGGCTACACAGATGCCTCGGAAGCAGCACAGCGGCTACACTAAGACGCCGAAGGCTTCATGGATAATCTAGGTCTTAACAAGGAAGCAACACGTAGACCTTCTTCGTGTTGCTGCTGGGGCAAATTTCCTAAAAAAAATGAGCAGCTTTTATTTTTTTAATGGTAGTAGTTTTATTAATTCTGTAATGTAACATAAATGTTAACTGGTGAGCTGAAAGGTACACATGATCTGTGCATGCACTATGTTGTTGCTGGGTCAGTCCGATGGGACATTTATGACAATTAACTCATAGAGATATTTTGGTTATGTCATATTGCAAATCCCAATGTGATTGTCATTTTATGTAATTAATTTAGATATAGCTGCATACACCTATTTAGACGCATACAATTTCAAGAAGTTGCCAGCATTTTTATCTACAGTTGTATAGAAATGCCCTGCGATACAGGGTAAAAAAAGAGAAAATATTGCTTGGCGTGAAGTTGATGTGGTGATTGATTCATGGATAATGGCTTAAATCCGACAGGTATCAATCAAAATGGCCGAAAATTATTGGAAATCGTACCGACGTTATAAGGTATAAAACTAACGCACGCATCTAACCCACGTGAAAACGACTAAGACATGACTTAAGTACGTGCTCTGTTCCCATTTGGACTGATAAAGTGGTGATGAATAATATCAATATTAGTCCAATTTTCACACTCGTTGCAAGCTGTCATGGATCAATTTATTCCCACATGATGTGCTCCTCGTAAAAACTTGCTTCATTAGATGTAGTTTATTGCACGCCATGACAACAACCTTGAACATAAAGGGCAAATTCCCATCGACAGCGTTGTGCTTGTGCATACTGACAGGTAGAGAGTGGAGGCATTTGAGAGGTCTCTAAAACCTTATGTTATATACGACAAGTAGCCTATGAATAACAGCATACCCTAGACGGTAAACTGAATCGCAAAACATGCTGACATGGATTTAGCTGGCACACAGGTTATCAAGTTTGGAGGCTTCACATTAGCATCGTATATTCTTCTATTGTCATAGGAACAAAACCTCGACAAGTTAGCTTGGTGTTACTTTTTGCATTAAGTTTTGTCTGACGATTCCCTTAAGTGTTTCTAATGCATCTGAAAAATTTGATAAAAGACGAACAACAGCATGTAGTCAGTCAATGGTACAATTTAATTCTACTATTCAAACTAACACGTGGCACGCCTGAACATACGTAGCAGATCTCCATGGCTAAGGCCTCGGACTCATGAAATAGTGCGAATATTACATAATGGAGAATTTGGTAGATTTCTGTCCTCAGGCAGTGCGCAAATACCTATATATATAAATGAACTGACAGTCTGGGTTCCCCTATGCAAATTCTAAATCACTTCATCAAGTCTGATTATAAGGTCGGTCGAAAAAGCAGAGAGGGGAAGATCATCTGAAGTAGAAGAAGGTATCAAACATATATATATATATATATATATATATATATATATATATATATATATATATATATATATATATATATATATATATATATATATATATATATATATATATAGATATATATAGATATAGATATAGCTATATATATATATCTATATATATATATATCTATATCTATATCTATATATTGTCTATATATAACCCTATATATATCTATATATATATATCTATATATATATATATAATCTATATATCTATATATATCTCTCTATATATATATCTCTCTATATATATATATATATAAGATGTTTATGCTCATCTTCGTTGTTTCGTCTTATATTTCCTAAATATATCCATGGCTAATATACTTTTACTCTATATTCTAATCGGCTTTACTTCGATTAAGTTACTGCTAATAAAAGGGTACACACACGTTCTGAATAAAAGCTGCCTTTTACATTTTACCCAATATTCTTGATAATTTTAATGTATTTTTGGACAAGAGCATGCAACCACATGGTTGGTAGTATATATACAACGGCTATAGTTGCACCAATCTTTGCGCACCCTGTCTGTAAAGTATTCTTAACCCTACGTAATATGCAGCAATAATCGCAAGATCAACATAACATTTTCAATGGAAAAAACGTTATTCGCTTTGTTTACACATTAAGCTTGTAGGAGTTTGGCTAGCAGGTTTTGCATTGTTACTCTCTGTCTCGTGTCCGAAAAAAAACCCGGGAAAATCATCATGGGAGTCTGTGCTTATTTTCACTTCACCGCGGCCACAGATAATTGAACCATACATAACGCTCATGAAATAAAAAAAACAACAACCAGTGTTATATGTAAAACGTTCGCATTCGTTACCGTAACACCCGTTACGCATGAGATGGCGTTGCGATTCTCAGGTTTCAAGGCCTCACCTTTGTATCGTTATTCATTCTTCTGTTTCCACAATGCTCGCAGCTAGTGTAATCGGAGCCTCCGATGGCTCGACGTCTTTGTGTGTGTGTGTGTGTGTGTGTGTGGGGGGGGGGGTATTATTAAGGTTGACATGTAACGCGTTAGGTGCTGTATGCATTAAAGATGGTCGCTGACATGTTATCTATCTGGTAATGTTTCTTGATTATCGTGATATGCAGGCTACTTGTATCAAGTGACGTTGCATATTGAGCAAACTTCATGTCTGAGCATGGCTTGATGCTAGTCAAGGTCCCCTCGCCTGTTGGCTGCGGGCCCTGTTTACATGTTAATGATATTCAATAGTCTCGCCAACAGTCTAGGATATGGTCCCGTCTTGAACTGGTGCAGCATACCAGATTTGGGATGGTCCAATCACAAGCCGTGTCTCTCAGTCAGTCTCGGGTACTTTTGCGTCATTGTCTCTTATTGGTCAGTGTCACATTTTCCGAAGATTCGGCGCCATATTTGGTTTGGTACGCTCCGTTTGAAAGACTTGTTTGCTCGGCTGCTTGATGGGACGTGACTGTTTTGTGAATATGGCTGCTGGGACGGGGAAACATTTTGCTGCACATTGTTAGCTACTGCTCTCGATGCAATGCTTGGAATGTGTCATGGTTCGACACCAATGGTGTCCGCTTGCCGGGACAAGTGATTTGTCATGTCAGACAAGTGACTTGCCAAGTCAACTTATCCAACCGGACGAGTGATTTTAATGAGCCGGGCACACATTCTACAACACCCCGATTTGTTGTTTCACGCTGAGTGGCACTGTTAATCACACATTCAGTAAGAGTAGCAGACACACAACTGGTTCTTTTTAACTGACTATTACGTAAACATACTAGCTCGCAGCTAAAACCCGGGTCCACATAGTTATTTGGTAATTATCGTTTTAGACGGGTCTCAGCTTCATCGAGATGTAGGTAATAGCGATACACATACCTCTTCATATATATGATGTCCTGTCGTACCACCCCGCGTAGCAAAGCTTATTTCATCTGTTTGATGTCTGTCCTCTAAATATTACCCACTCCCATGTATTTTGGCAGTGTCCGTGATGTAAATGCGTTGTTTGTGGCATTTTATGGGTTTGTTAGCCTTGTGAATTTGCAAACTACTTTGACCAAGGTTGTAAGGGCGTGTGCTGTTGTAACAGATTCGGTCAGTCTAATAGCGATACACATACCTCTATCATATATACGATATATACCCCGCGCCAAATATATATATATATAGATATATAAATATTACCCACTTCTAGTATTTTGGCATATTTATCCGTGATAAATGTATATATATATTTATATATATTTACTATAGGTGTAATATATATAACATATATATATATATATATATATATATATTGAACATTGTTATCATCTGTGTGTGCGTGAATCAAAGTTGCAGTTGCATGTCTGTCAGATGTGATGTTCCTCTTCACTGTGGAGGATACTTATATTTATTTTCCCCTGCGTTAATGCTCATTAACACCTGGAACGTAACTTACTTGCAACTGGTACTTTTTTCTCTGTCTCTCTCTCTCTCTCTCTCTCTCTCTCTCTCTCTCTCTCTCTCTCTCTCTCTCTCTCTCTCTCTCTCTCTCTCTCTCTCTCTCTCTCTCTCTCTCTCTCTCTCTCTTCTCTCTCTCTCTCTCTCTCTCTCTCTCTCTCTCTCTCTCTCTCTCTCTCTCTCTCTATATAGATATACATATATATGTATATATATGTATATATATGTATATATATATACATATGTATGTATGTATGTATATATATATAAAATATCGATATATATATATATATATATATATAGCTATATATATATATATATATATATATATATATATATATATATATATATATATATATATATATATATATATATATTGGCATTGTGTATAGGTCAACAGTGTACGAAACTACGGCCGTTCAATTTGTTCGCCTGCATTTGTTGCGTATGTCACTCCCAAATCAATTTAATAAGAATTAGTAACGAATGTGTGGGAGATTGAGGATGACAATGAGCAGATTCAATAGAATACTTGAAATATCCTATGGTCTATAACACCTCCTTTATTCCTCATATATTTAGAAGCTTTTACTGACGTTATTTATAGAATCAATTCACGGGTGGTCCCCACGTATATGCGTCACTGTTGTACTTAATGTCAATGCTGTTACGCAAGGGGCGTTTAATTTGCTAACTTTTGGTTCTAGCATTAATGGCATCCATTCATCCTTGTCGATACAAAGAATATGTGTTTGAAAGAAGCATTCTCGATCGGTTGTAAATCAAATAGCTCATGAAAGGTCTGTCAACAACTATTATATAGCTCTTAGAATTTTATATAGAAGACCTCTCATATATGGGTGTGAGACAACCATCATTTTCAGGAAAGCTACTTAAAAACTCAATTTGTTGCGAAAGCAATGATTGATTAATTCGAAATGAGAGGAAGCCGATTTCAATACTTTGCCCAGCATCTATGGATGTTAAGACCAACTAAGTATTCATTTATTGGGTTTCACAAACGCCATGAAGTTGATCATATGCTTGAGGACTACATTATCTGCACGATGAGAGCTAAGAGATTAAACACTGAGGGACTGAGAATCGCCCTCGGGAGGTCGCTCAAAGCAAGCTCTGTCAATTGCTGTTTGCTGAATATACACCGTAGCAAATCATTTGAGATACACAATGTCTGCATTGGTCTTGCCGAATAGCAATGTTTACACAGGACTACGCTGGCTCTCTTCTGCTGGGATTGTGCATTCAGCCATAAGGATTGAATAGTGCAACCCGATTGAGACGCATACTTGGGTTATTTTCTTTAAAAACCAAATTGCTTGTAGATTGTGCCAACCGCATGGCAGCATCAAGAAGAGGACTGTTGAGCAATCACTGACGGCAGTGTAACAAGTACACTTTTAAAGTCACAATTCAATTGCTGTTGAATCATTGGCTAAACATGGGTATATACTATGTCCACCTACTCAAAATACCGATTGTACAACACTGATCAGGTCACATGAAATAACAAGGATATATTTCCGACAGTGGCCTTGTCTGCATCTAATCTTGCATAATCTAATCTACCTTAGGATTTTGTTATTTAGGCGCACAAAGTCATCGAATAAAAATTGCTCATTGGCCATTGCTATTATTTATCCGTTTTTTCCCTTTCACATCGAATGATCATCGAACTCACCGCATATGTATCTGCAAGCAGGCGCATTGAACATTGGTTGTGAAAACTGCTCTCAGTGCGCGTGTCTCGTTGAAAGCACTTACAAATTGGCAATTGCACTGTTAATAATTGACAATGAATGAGAGATCGTTTTTGTTTGAGAGTGTTAACATTGCATAGCTCAGATTCATCATAAACTTGTCCGAATGAGAGAAAAACACCACATCATTACCCACATTATTGCACGTTCGCCTCTAGCTCTGCAGCTGTAACCAAAGCATATGAGTATATGAAACCTGATTCCACCTGAAACCCTGGGATCGGGGATCCATAAAATATAACCGTATTAGTTCTCAGGTAGCATTAATGTTGATGTTGGTAATCGAGTAGAAAGAGGATTGTGAGATCTAAGGTAGAAAGGTCCTTGAGAATGTAATACTAGAGCAGTGTTAATATCCGAGAAGCACTTATATCTATGCATAAACAAATCTGTAGATTCACCGATGAATCACCGGTCATTGGCAATGAGGTGGTGGATTCGTTTGTAATTTGTCTGGAAATCTGTTTGAAAAAAATTTAGTTTCGTGATAACTTCATTTCAAAAACAAGCCCACAGAAATTATGTTTCCACTTGGCTGACTAGTGTTTCATTAAGGAATACAATGAAGGACATATAAGATTATTAAAGTTCTCTCCGGAGTGTGTGTGTGTGTGTGTGTGTGTGTGTGTGTGTGTGTGTGTGTGTGTGTGTGTGTGTGTGTGTGTGTGTGTGTGTGTGTGTGTGTGTGTGTGTGTGTGTGTGTGAGTGTGTGTGTGTTTGTGTGCGTGTGTGTGTGTGCGTGTGTGTGTATGTGTGTGTGCGTGTGTGTGCGTGTGTGTGTGTGTGTGTGTGTGTGTGTGTGTGTGTGTGTGTGTGTGTGTGTGTGTGTGTGTGTGTGTGTGTGTGTGTGTGTGTGTGTGGTTGGTCGGGAGTGATATTGATTTTGGTGTGGTTGGTGATATTGATTTTATAAAGAACAACTGCTTTTGCTTAGTTATATGCTTACCGTTGGGGGAACTGTCGACTGTGAATTATGGATTGTATACTACTCCAAAGTTAATGTAATGTCCAATTAGGTTCACCTTTTCAACCACGACTGTCGACCAGATGACCACGGTTTATGGGTGTGTGCTGCTGTAGCAGAATGTCATGTATGACTGATTTGACGATTTTCGTCAGGCACGAGTGCGAGGTCAAGCTGAATCCCTATATGTCCGTTCGGCGACGATCTCCTATCGCCATACTCTATCGGCTTGTAACCACTAAGTTGCCAACAAGAAGGCAATAACCTGCATTACAATTTGGTTATAAAAAAGTAATATTAAGTAACATTACAACTCGCTTTTGGAAATGTTTACTGTATGTTTACACGACCATGAAACGTAAGATAATTATGTGTCTAAATAAAGGTCAAGATTTGAATACATGATGGATTCCTACACGCGAAATATAGTGTATGTCTACATTGCATAACAGGTTATGTAAGATAGGCAATGAAACGCTGAGGGAATGGGTATCGTTATTTAGATGATTGAAGCCGAATCATTATTGCTAGCGATGATGTGAGAGCAGGCTGAATAACCCACTATGCGGTCCAGATTCCGCTACACTGTATTATTCGCCTCCAACGCACTAGCCCAGTAATACAGTTGACTGAAAAAATATCTTGACACCAGTTTCACTGGGGTCACATGTTACATGATTATAGACATGGATCTATTAAATCACAATGACGTTCAGATTTTGTTAGATACCCAATCTGAAATACATTTGGCCAATGTCTCTTTCGTCCACAGACACATGTTGATTATTTTTATCTTAGCTGGATAAAAGCATCGATTACCAAAATTGACCAGTGCACCTGTCAGTCGACAGCAAAATATATTCCACCTTTGCACTGCCAAACGAATGATGTCTTGCGTATGGTACAATCTGTTTCTGATTAAAGTCGTACCAAACACGCTTAATTTTCCCCAATAGAATCGCAAGAACACAAACACCAACTTGCTAAATTGGATATAACGGAGAGAGTATAACCTAATCCAGACGAGGTTAATTGGTGCAAGCAAAGATAAATATGTCGATTGAAAAGGGATATAAACAAGTGTAAATATCAACCTTTATCTTGTGACTTGATTATAAATTGCTCACGTTGAGCTGATATTGTTATCCCCGATACGAATTAGGGTAATTTGTACACCTTAGTAGAGGAAACAACTCGCTGATTGCAGCTGCACTCTGGCGATGCGTAAATGATGTTGATTATTAACGTTAGTATGCGTGATGAATTGCTTTGCCCTATTTACTACATCACATATATTGTGGACCTTTTGTGTATCTCCCAAGAATAATTCGCTGGTATGGTACTCCCATGAACGGCCCACTATCTCCCTAGCGGCCTTATTATCATCAGAGCTGATTGTCAGAAGCTGAGCCAGTGGAGCACTATCTTCAGGGCATACCGTTAAATCTGCGTCGGTTGGTCTAAATGTTAGACCTTAAGACACTGAATAACCTACCGAAAGATTAATTACTGGTGTTACATGAATAACAATACACAAATGAAATATCACATACTTTTGTTTCAAATCGGTTTGGTCGTTGAATAATTCGGATAGGTCTAGTGAGACATAATAAAGGAAAATAATATCTGATATGCAGAGCAATGGGCGCTGGTGATTGTATTATAACATCTACTGTTTTCGAAGCACAACTGCTCTCGTCTGACGGAAATTATGATTACCTGTCAGCAACTTTGAACCAGTTTTGCACCAATCGATCACAGCGACTATGTCTCGAGGACTGCATCCTAGACAAGCTTAAAGAATTCTCACGTGCATGATTTCCGCATTGTAGAGGCTAAGATCATTCGGTATGTTGTGTTGATGCATAAATTATCATAACCAGCTCCAGCATTGACCTTGACCTACACTGATATGCGTGAGATGCGTTTGTAATGTTTTGCGCTTGCATTAAATATTGGCTATAATTGTCCAGCATTAAGTGGTATTGCCTACTTGATGGGGTCTGCTAATATAATAGCCATACTTGCATTGTAATTAGAGCTGCATATTTATGACAATTACTGCGTATTATTACGGACGGTCACAGCGAATGGATCATTGTTCACGGGCAATTATCCCAATTACAGTCAAACGTTCTGTTGTATACTGTGGTACTTGTTTGGATTGTGCGTTTTGTGCCTCGGTAATGGCGCTTGTTTTACGATGACAGTTTGTTCCCGTCGTCTGCAAACTGTAAATCAACGATAGTGTAACGCATTGTGTGCGGAAATATTTGCAGACAGTACAACCAAATAACAAACGAAACGTGAGGATAATGTTCGGGTTTTTAATCGTGCCAGCAACAAATGACGTTCTGGCAAAATGCCGACATCTCCGTCACACAGCAGGCACTACATCAGATCGCAGAGATAACGGGATCCTTATTGTATCTGCATTGGCTTCATTTTCAATATGTAATGTGGGGAACACCTTCATGAGTTTGATAGCGTAATATCGTTACATTGTCAAGCCTGCGTTGATTATACTGTAATTGTCTCTACAACTTAGTTTCCAGTGGCCAATATGAAGATTTAATGACACTGAGGACAACTTCTATCTATTTTCAAATGAGTCGTTCTGTTTAATCACAATAAAGGAATTAGATACTAAACAGGGTGGCGAAGCAAAATACCGTGGTACGTTTTGATGATGCTCCTATATATGCCGTTCTCTTGTGTCCTCGTACGTTTTGCAATTCACAGCACCATATAAATCTGTTATACCCCCTATGATAAATCAGCATGGGCGAATTTAACTCAACTCTCTCTTTACTGACGTCTTAGTGCCATCATACGTACATGCAAACCGCACACTGACAACTTATACACAAAGACAGCGTGTTTGTTTGCATAGAAAGTGGCACCTGTTGTAATCGCGTCCTACCTTTCTTTTGCGAGCGTAGTTTTAGCTTCCTCCCCGCTATGTCTTGGTCGTCTGAGTTATCCCACCAACAGCCCGTCACCAATGTAGCTTTATCAGTCTACGAAGTAGCTGGATATCGCATCAATGTAATGATATAGCGTGATAGAAGGTGAGGATTCAATCATAGCACACCACCAAGGCTTATCTAATAGGCTCTTTGTGATCCCCTAATAATATTGGGATTACATAATGCTGAGCGATGTCTGATAATGACGATGTATAAGGTCGTATCAAGTATCCAAAAGGAGCACATGCTAGATACATCGTTACCTATCGGCTTTAACTAACGGGCTAGTTCTAGTCCTACCGAAACTATATGTTAATGGAGGTTTGACACCTTAATGTCACTTACACAGTCACGTAATTAAATGATATGGATGAATTTCAGACAGTGAGCAGGTCTCAGGGTTCGGTTTCTGAAAACGAATTTTCTCCTATTGTTGGCTCCGTGTTTGTTCCTCTTTGAATGGCCATAAAAAATCTGATTGTGCATCTGTATGGCAATATTTGACATTGATGGGGGCAATAGCCTCATGCGCCTTGGCATTTGAAACCATTTTTTGGTTGCAACTCAGCGTAGTTTTTGTTTAAGCATATTTTAAATTTCTCATGTTAATAAATTGACGTTTGTTTCTGTTATTAAATGCACTTACAACACAATTGCTTTGAATATTCGAAATGTCTGAAACATACTCGCCAAATATACTAAGGTAGTTAATATTCTTGTGCGGATCATATTAATTGTACCCAATGTAGTTACTAACAGTCCGATTTAATATAAACACATTTTGAATACATTCCTACCAGTGCTGCTATTTGTCACTTTCCGTTTCATATCGAATATTAATCAACTAATCAGGCAGTGGTGTAAAAAATGGTCTCGTACGACATTGGGTCATTTGTTCGCATTAGTAAAGGAAACAACCCGCAGCTTGCGCTCCCTCTTGGTTCTCGAAGATGGCATTTCCAATGTAGAAAATTCGATGATAAGACTTTTCATTCACGATTTAACAAGTCCAATTCAATGAGCAATCAGTATTATGAAGCGCATTAGAGTCTCAGGAATCGCAACAACTTGTAAATATGCATAATCGCCTAAAATGTGCGAGGCGATTAACTTTTCAGACTAAATTCCAATATGGCGGCGAGATTGCGCAGCGTAAGTCGGATTGTAACGAACTTGTTATTATGCTTGATAAAGGAGAGGAAAAGGTAACTAGGTTGGAAGTTATAAGGTATAAATGTAGTATAAACTGTCTCACCTGTGAAATGTATTATCAGGCAGATGATTGTATGATTAAAACTTAGCAAATTTCGCGCGGTCGTTTACGACAACATAACGCAAGACACCGGTTGTTGACAACCAACAGAATTCGGAGTGGAATTTCGCCGATAAGTTAGAAATTAATCGAATATCAAGTGTTCGCCCGGGGATTTGTTAAAAAAAAACATATCTATTTTTATTCGTATTTGTTACGTGAGAAGTGATGATAAGTTAAGCATGTTTGTCAATCTACCGATAAAAGTGGCCTTTCCTGTTAGACCAACAAGGGAGTACCCGATCGACTGTTGGTCTGTTGGGCTAATTATGACGCTTTTGTTTATTTTCCCAATCACGGTAAGAATGTATAACCTTGCTAGTTTGTCATAATAAAAAATTGGCACAAGAAGATTGTGGAATATTTTAACGACAATCGCTGTGTTATATACCACCTACCAGAAAGGGAAAAAACGCTTCCCAGCCTACTTTATTTTTTATATCCATCCTAATGGAAATCGCGTCTATGTTCACGAATCTTAATCCTATCTGAGAGCCAGGATTTGGAGATCTTTACTGTATTCATATGTCGCTCGCAACCGTTCGTCGTACAAGATCTCTGGTAACATTAATGGATTAGAAAAATGAGCGCGTGAATTTGAGAACTAAGGCGAATAGTACCTTGAGCCATCGATACTAGTGATGCTATCAAGAAAGATTAATGTGTATGCAAAGATGCAAATTGCTTTGTTATTGCTGCTTTATAAATACTACTTGGTATTTGAATATGTTGGTGATTGATGTTTGTATGTTAGGTTAATTGCTTCCATGTAATCGTTGCATTACTATTCAATAGAACATATTCTTTTTTTGATAAAATCGGATTTCACATAGATGCCAATTCGGTGCTGGCGACATTGCCAAACTGATCATTTTGCATGGCAGGACCGTATCATTGCGCTATTGTCGCTATCAATGGATATCTGTGGCATATGAAGAAAGTGCGATTTGTAAATAAGCTGCAATGTGGACATATTTGTGGTTTCCAAATTAGTCTACCTATGAACCTGATATGGTCACCGGCATTAGCCTGAGTTGTCAATTTGTAAATCATTAGTTATATCCTTAATCTCCAAATTCAGACCATTCTATGTAATTTCCCTTTCTTATGCATGAACAAGAGATATTCAATCAAAAACTGGTTGTCTAGTCCAGTAACATACACGTTTATGTCTTCTCTCCATTGCATTCTCAATTGCAACACCTGATGAGATACAGGATTACAGAGACGAATTATGTGTGAGTTTGTGAGTGCATACAGAGACACGATGTTTCATGCTCTCGTATAAAAGCACAGACTATTTGTACCGAGTGCCACTCGATAGCAATGACAACTGGAAGTATTAAGGATATGGAGGATGGCTCAAACAAAACACTCAGTTATCGTGGTGTGATGGAATTCGTCAAATGCCTCACCACAATTCGCATGCATTTCGTCGACAGCTTCAATAGCAACCGCAGCTGAAAGTGTGAAGGGTATTGACTAGAGTGTCCTTTGGCTGTTTTGAGAATTTTTTCATTCAGTGCCATTTAATAGTGTCAATTCAAGTAATTCGTATGTGGTCGCACATGAGAGCACACTTGAAAGCGCCCTATTCTACTCATTTTGAATGCTATTATGACTTCAAGGGCCTTTCATGCACAACGCCCAGACGGAAAAAAAACCAGCCCTGTCGATACAACGACGCTGTGTTCCGAATAGCAGCCGCGGCCTGCGTTTGCTTTAAGTGCTCATGAAAGCTCTCTCGCCAAATGTTACATAGAACTCGTCTTTTCACATGAATTGAATGGGGTTACAAACATTTCCAGTAGACTACAATTATATAAATGAAACGGATTAGGTCAGATGAAGAGGGACCAAACTCTAAGATATGACCGAGTGGAATCTAACGCCAATAGATTGCCCACTATGAGTGGATGCTTTTTGTTTAGCCGAGAGGCTTGAGATATAGTTTAAAAAAAAATACCTTTCATGACAGGTTACTCCCTGCACGATGCAAGCTTAGTATTCAAACACTGAACGAATACGAGATTTCAAAAGAGATGAATCGCACCCCAATCGTGATTGCAAGCAATGATGCTGAGAGAAGTATTGTCAACTGCCAACGACAGCACTGGGCGCTGTAAATGCCTCCGCAGCGTATCGTTTTAAATACACCAAGTCTACATCGAGCCGAGCTTTCATGGATTAGTCCACTTAACATAATATATTATGTATTATTATGACTAGTGCATCGCTATTGAATACGCGAACAGGTTCCCAATTAGAACATGCTCCTCCTTGAGATGTTTTAAATGTTTTCAAACCAGATTTTATGTCAAAGTGTGTCACATTGATTTGAAACCATTTGTTTTAGGAACACCATTATGACACAAGCGTGAGAAATGATTGTGTGTAACAGCACCGTAATGTACCACCCATACACCATCATGGGAAATATCTGCTAATGAAATTTGATACCATCTAAAAGTCTGTGTTCCGCACTTCATGTGTTGTTCTCTGCTGTACAAGAGCTCCTTTGCAACAAATCAAACCACATTAGCTTATATTGACTGATAGACAATTGATTGCACTACTTACCTTTGAATCATCGAGGAACGCATTGAAGCTCATATCAGATTATTGAATTTCTCTTCAGGGGGGGCAGACTTCATGAAGTACGTCTACTTGAGCTGAACTGTTGGAAGGTTGAATATCGCTCTGGGCGTGGGGGTGTCACAAATTGAATGAACCTTTCATGCCTAATTCTATGCGTTGGAATATCAACTGAATCGGTTCAACATAACCAATGTGTTATTCAAAATGAGGGTTATACTACAACACTGTTTTATAGGACCTACACAAACTAATTTTACTTTTAGTGACGCAAGTATTGCAGTAACTTATTCCCTACTTCACCAAATAAATGAGTGAACAAGAAGCGTGTACAAAGAAAATGAATTAAAGCAATTCATTTTCTTTGTACACGCTTCTTGTTCACTCATTTATTTGGTGAAGTAGGGAATAAGTTACTGCAATACTTGCGTCACTAAAAGTAAAATTAGTTTTAATCTAATTTACTGTCACTGCTTACCTCTCCCTTCACATGCTTTGTGAAATAACCTTTGTGTTATTTGCTTGCAGAGCAAATGTTGTCAAGATAAGAAGTAGATGGCTCTTCCCTTATTGCCCCCAGGCTTCTTGTTTCACCGGATTATAATGGAGGAATAT
Organism: Urechis unicinctus; assembly: GCA_034190875.2. Classification (NCBI taxonomy): domain Eukaryota; kingdom Metazoa; phylum Annelida; class Polychaeta; order Xenopneusta; family Urechidae; genus Urechis; species Urechis unicinctus. The sequence continues at coordinate 38,421,219 of CM067352.1, read as the reverse complement.
TAGCTTGGTATCTGGTTAATTGATCTTGATAGAGGAAAATTGCTCTGTGGAGGCATCAAGTTCTGATGATTGACTGATATTGGGCAATATTACATGCTGGAAATGATATGCTTCATCGCATCATTTTCGTTGTTGTTGTGAAAAGTTATACGGGCTTCTCCATACATGTTGATGGTAACAGACGGTAAATAATTTCCTTATTGTGTTGTGTCAACATTTGTGACTGTCTACACTTGAATCTGTATCTGTGTTGGAATCTCAATAAGACATTAGGTTTGAAAGGCGATATTTATCACAGACCACACGAACGGGGCGCTTCAGAACAGATATCGTTGCATGTTTTCTTCCTCATGATTGCTCTACCCTTTGAAATTAAATGCATTTCAATATGGTTGAATCCCTCATTACTAGCCGATTGCTAATTATCAGCGAGTTCCTCAGTAAAATAAACCATGCAAGCGGACTAACACGTGGAAATTGCACGTAAGAATTTATATAAGCAAACGAGAACGTGCTAGCCGATATAGCTATCATTTCCCCACTGTTGTCAATGACGAACGGTGTCGAAGTAGCGGAAAACAAAATAGATGCATCGATTAAGCCACCAGCGAGGAGGCGCACCTAAGGCACGCTGTTACCTACGAGCTATACGGAAACCTATTTGAATTGATCATGTTCTTTTCTTGGAGTATGGGGTGCAATGTTGAAAATAGCAAACATTCCACTTTCTTGGTGATATAATCCGCATGACCGGCAACGTCGATGGTCATATGTTATTAAATGTGATGTACCGTAATATGCATCATTGCATTAACAAGTACGTCTAATATGAGTGTGATTATCAAATACAATTCCCGTTGAAACCATAACCTTGGTTTGAGACCAGTTTGTCACAGGCGTCGAAGCTGAAATGCCACACTAGTACGTCAGTTGTCGTTGCTGGTGCAAGTGAAAGCCATATTGCCGGAGCATTGTTATGCAGTGCTGTTATAACGACTGTGGCATAGATACGACCATGCAGTTGCATAATGCCATGGTCTGTAACTGATGAGGCTGACATAATCCAGCATCGACACAAGGTTAATGGAGGTTTCGTTCTGATCTAACAGGCCAATTGCTAGACCGAGTAAGCATTCCAGAATAAATGATAGGGATCAATTTCATATAGCGTCAAGGGACATGTCTATACATATCCGGATATTGCGTGTTATATCTTGGCAATTTGTAATAATGTCCCACTTAGTCGGTGAATATAAATTGCTCATTTATATCCGGCGTTCCTCTGAATTATCTGTTTCACTGGCGAAAAACCCACAAGAAGATAAACTGTGCTGCTTATCAGAAGCTTATGGAAAAGCCATTGTGCGTTATGATTAAGTATATATTATACATAAAGGGTCCTATATATCTGCTTTGATCCACGTTATATAATTATTTTAGCGGTTTTTGCTTGCATATCAGCGATGAGGTTGGTCAGAGCAGAAAGCCAATATTATAAATCTTGTAGTTGCTGTTCGCGTATGTTAAATACGGAAAAGTTGTAGATTTATTGTTTATGAACATGGAAGTAGCTATTATTTGTCATTGGTATGGAAATGTAGGGAACATTCATAAAGCTTGTTGGTTGAGTTGATGCTGGTTGTGAATGATTAATTGTATTTGTCTGGTAGATGATTTGTGCTGCTAACATTGCAATCCGCTTTTGGAAATGTTTACTGTATGTTTACACGACCATGAAACGTAAGATAATTATGTGTCTAAATAAAGGTCAAGATTTGAATACATGATGGATTCCTATACGCGAAATATAGTGTATGTCTACATTGCATAACAGGTTACGTAAGATAGGCAATGAAACGCTGAGGGAATGGGTATCGTTATTTAGATGATTGAAGCCGAATCATTACTGCTAGCGATGATGTGAGAGCAGGCTGAATAACCCACTATGCGGTCCAGATTCCGCTACACTGTATCATTCGCCTCCAACGCACTAGCCCAGTAGTACAGTTGACTGAAAAAAATATCTTGACACCAGTTTCTCTGGGGTCACTTGTTACATGGTTATAGACATGGATCTATTAAATCACAATGACGTTCAGATCCTGTTAGATACCCAATCTGAAATACATTTGGCCAATGTCTCTTTCGTCCACAGACACATGTTGATTATTTTTATCTTAGCTGGATAAAAGCATCGATTACCAAAATTGGCCAGTGCACCTGTCAGTCGACAGCAAAATATATTCCACCTTTGCACTGCCAAACGAATGATGTCTTGCGTATGGTACAATCTGTTTCTGATTAAAGTCGTACCAAACACGCTTAATTTTCCCCATTAGAATCGCAAGAACACAAACACCAACTTGCTAAATTGGATATAGCGGAGAGAGTATAACCTAATCCTGACGAGGTTAATTGGTGCAAGCAAAGATAAATATGTCGATTGAAAAGGGATATAAACAAGTGTAAATATCAACCTTTATCTTGTGACTTGATTATAAATTGCTCACGTTGAGCTGATATTGTTATCGATTCATTTTTGCTTCATATCAAAGGATAATCAAACACTTACGTATCCACCTTAGTAGAGGAAACAACTCGCTGATTGCAGCTGCACTCTGGCGATGCGTAAATGATGTTGATTATTAACGTTAGTATGCGTGATGAATTGCTTTGCCCTATTTACTACATCACATATATTGTGGACCTTTCGTGTATCTCCCAAGAATAATTCGCTGGTATGGTACTCCCATGAACGGCCCACTATCTCCCTAGCGGCCTTATTATCATCAGAGCTGATTGTCAGAAGCTGAGCCAGTGGAGCGCTATCTTCAGGGCATACCGTTAAATCTGCGTCGGTTGGTCTAAATGTTAGACGTTAAGACACCGAATAACCTACCGAAAGATTAATTTCTGGTGTTACATGAACAACAGTACACAAATGAAATATCACATACGTTTGTTTCAGATCGGTTCGGTCGTTGAATAATTCGGATAGGTCTAGTGAGACATAATAAAGGAAAATAATATCTGATATGCAGAGCAATGGGCGCTGGTGAATATATTATAACATCTACTGTTTTCGAAGCACAACTGCCCTCGTCTGACGGAAATTCTGATTACCTGTCAGCAAGTTTGAACCAGTTTTGCACCAATCGATCACAGCGACTCTGTCTCGAGGACTGCATCCTAGACAAGCTTAAAGAATTCTCACGTGCATGATTTCCGCATTGTAGAGGCTAAGATCATTCGGTATGTTGAGTTGATGCATAAATTATCATAACCAGCTCCAGCATTGACCTTGACCTACACTGATATACGTGAGATGCGTTTATAATGTTTTGCGCTTGCATTAAATATTGGCTATAATTGTCCGCATTAAGTGGTATTGCCTACTTGATGGGGTCTGCTAATATAATAGCCATACTTTCATTGTCATTAGAGCTGCATATTTATGACAATTACTGCGTATTATTACGGACGGTCACAGCGAATGGCTCATTGCTCACGGGAAATTATCCCAATTACAGTCAAACGTTCTGTTGTATGCTGTGGTACTTGTTTGGATTGTGCGTTTTGTGCCTCGGTAATGGCGCTTGTTTTACGATGACAGTTTGTTCCCGTCGTCTGGAATTGCATTGCAAACTGTAAATCAACGATAGTGTAACGCCCTGTGTGCGGAAATATTTGCAGACAGTACAACCAAATAACAAACGAAACGTGAGGATAATGTTCGGGTTTTTAATTGTTCCAGCAACAAATGACTTTTTGGCAAAATGCCGACATCGCCGTCATACAGCAGGCACTACATTAGATCGCAGAGATAACGGGATCCTTATTGTATCTGCATTGGCGTCATTTGTGATTGGATGTCATTAATATTGAACAAATCACATAATATGCAAGCTACAACTGGGTTTCCAGTGGCCAATATTATGATTTAATGACACGGAGGATAACTTTTATCAATTTTCAAATGAGTCGTTCCAGTTAATTACAATAAGGATATTAGAAACTAAACAGGGTGGCGATCTGCGTGAAGAAAAACACCGTGGTAGGTGTTGATGATGCTCCTATATTTGCCGTTATCTTGTGTCCTCTTATGTTTTGCAATTCACAGCACCCTATAAATTTGTTATACTCCCTGTGATAAATCACCATCGAATGGAATGTCTTTATTTTCCCTTTAATGAACAACCTAGCTTCAGTATTTATAATGAATTCTTCTTTAGGTTCTGCTAGTAATTCCTATTTTATTCCATGCTCCTTTCTCGGTACGTTGTGTTGACGAAAACATGGAAACACTATATTATACCTCATCATTGGTGGTAATCAGATTTTATTTCACAGCCACCAGTCTCTCACATTATATTCCATATTTATCTGCGTTTAATTTTAACGACCCCATATTTATCATTCTCCGCTTGAGTGCACCTGAACAGATTTTGAGTCCAGTTATGACTTCAATGGCCGTTCATATGCTAAGCTTTTGATGTGAATTCGGTCGTGAAATTGACATCCATCCATGATTCTTTTCTGTAAAATGAAGAAGTACATCCGCCAACTGCGATCGATTCAAATCCTGGTTGAAGTTTTATCATTGAATGAAAAACCGATTTGGCTACACTGGTATTTGTAATAATATGATTAGAAATAGTGATTAATAAACTGGAATCCATAAACATACAAGAGATTGCAAAAGTTGTACAGATTCTTAAACTGGTCTCAGCAGTGTGAAATTTTAATATATCTTCATTGTAAAGAGGGTGTCAAAATGGGAGCCAAGAGGTCGCATGGCGGAGGGTGAGAATCGCAGCCACATCATGATAGATAGCTTTGGTTAATATCTGGATAATGCAAACGCCACCACAGCGTGTAACGTAGTGTTTTCACCCACCTTTCCAAAAAGCGGTTTTTACTGACGTCTTTAGTGTCATCATACGTACATGAAAACCGCACACTGACACTGTCTTTTGAGTTATCCCACCAACAGCCCGTCTCCATTGTAGCTTTGTTAGCTCACGAAGTAGCTGGATATCGCATCAATGCAATGCTATAGCATGATAGAAGGTGGGGATTCAATCATAGCACACCACCAAGGCTTATCTAACAAGCTATTTGTGAGCCTCTGATAATATTGGCATTACATAATGCTGAGCGGTGTCTGATAATGCCTATGTCAAAGGTCGTATCAAGTATCCTTAAGGAGCACTGTTTTAATGACTCTTATGCACATGCTAGATACATCGTTACCTATCGGCTTTAACTAACGGGCTAGTTCTAGCCCTACCGAGACTGTAGGTTAATGGAGGTTTGACACCTAAATGTCACGTAATTAAATGATAAGGATGAATTTTCAGACAGTGAACAGGGTTCGGGTTCGGTTTCTGAAAACGAATTCTCTCTCATTGTTGGCTCCGTGTTTGTTCCACATTGAATGACAATCAAAATATGATTGTGTATCTGTATGGCAATATTTGACATTGATAAATTGACGTTTGTTTCTGTAATTAAATGCTCTGACAACACAATTGCTTTGAATATTTGAAATATCGGAAACATAGCTTTTCCGCCAAATATATTAAGGTAGTTTATATCCATGTGCGGATCATATTAATCCCGAATGCAATGTAGTTACTAACAGTCTGATTTAATATATTCGCATTTTGAATACATTCATTATTATCATGATCAAACATTATTGCGATTATACCAGAACAATTGTACGACCTGGGTAGATTTCTGTCCTCGTCGGCCGAGCTGTGGCTCTCTTGTAATATTTTAGTTTTTTATTCATCTTGCATATGTGAAATACTATAAAAACTGCTACAAAATTATGTTGATGGCCCGTTGGTAATACATGTAGAATATTGTGCATATATTTGGGACAAAAGTGCGAGCAAAAACATAGTTCATCAGCTGTAACTGATGGAGTAAACCTAATTCTACCGAGACTATAGCTAAATGGAGGCTTGGTAATGTCAAATTAAAGGTAACGAAAACGAGTCACAAATAAATGATAGGGATACATTTCAGTTAGTAGACAACTATCCATAATCGTACATTATCTTCTTCATCTTGGGACATCCGGTTGGTAATAGGGTTGCTGGTTATTAATTCTAAATTGCTCATTTCGTACCAGTGCTGCTATTTGTCAGTTCCAGTTCCATATCGAATATTCATCAACCAATCAGACAATGGTGTAAAAAATGGTCTAGTACGATGTTGGGTCATTTGTTCGCTTTAGTAAAGGAAACAACCTGCAGATTGCAGCATATTGATAATTCACGTTGGTGTGCGCAATTAATTATTTTGGAAACACGTTTACATATTCGCAACTACTGTAGAATAAGAATACTTATTAAAGATAAGATATTTTGAAGCTTCAGTTTATTATCCAATCACGGTAAGGGTGTATGTAATAACCTTGCTAGTTTGTCGTAATAAAATTGGCGTAGCATGTTTTAAAATAGGTATATATGTCAGTGCGTGCACGATTGGGTTCAGACCACCTCTTTAAGAAGAGCTATATGGTGCAAGATGAGTGTGCAATATTGTAACGAAAATCGCCGTGTAATATACCACCTACCAGAAAGGAAAAAAACGCTTCCCAGCCTATTTTATTTTTATATCCATCCTGATGAGAAGTTGCGTTCAAGTGTCTATTTTCACGAATCTTAATCCCATCTGAGAGTCAGGATTTGGAGATCTTTACTGTATTCATATGTCGCTCGCAACCGTTCGTCGTACAAGATATCTGGTAACATTAATGGATTAGAAAAATGAGCGCGTGAATTTGAGAACTAATGCAGATAGAACATTGAGCCATCTATACTAGTGATGCTATAAAGAACGATTTATGTGTATGCAAGGAGCAAAATTGCTTTGTTATAGCTGCTTTATAAAGGCTACTTAGTCTTTGCATATGTTGGTGATTTATGTATCTATGTAAGGTTTATTGCTTCCTTGACATCGTAGCATTACATTTCAATAAAACATATTCTTTTTTCCCAAATACTTTAAAACGGTATATGTAATCTAGCAATTCATTATTCTTCATGATTATGAGGGCAACAAGCAGAATGTTTACTGCTAAGCTTTCTGATGCTAATTGATGGTGCCATAAATGTCAATCCGCAGTTAGATGTGGACGGGGTATGCACGATGACCTTAGCCGAGGTTACATGACAAAATCTCAATTATTCATACATATTTTCATCGACTTTATTGACTTATGGTTGGTGAAGTTTTGTCGCCAAGGTCAATTTCAAGACATAATTGTTGATAATGATTGTTTCGCAATTGTGACTATGTATTGGATAATATACATCACAATATCAAACATAATACATTTTTGGTTAATAGTTTATGAGGTCGGATTTCACACGTTGCCAATTCTGTGCTGGCGACTCTGCCAAACTGATCATTTTGCTTGACAGGACCGTATCATTACGCTATTATCGCTATCAATGGATATCTGTGGCATATGAAGAAAGTGAGATTTGTAAATAAGCTGAAATGTGGACATATTTGTGGTTTTCAAATTAGTCTACCTATGAACATGATATGGTCACCGGCATTAGCCTGAGTTGTCACATTTGTAAATCATTAGTTATATCCTTAATCTCCAAATTCAGACCATTCTATGTAATTTCCCTTTCTTATGCATGAACAAGAGATATTCAATCAAAAACTGGTTGTCTAATCCAGTAACATACACGTTTATTTCTTCTCTCCATTGCATTCTCAATTGCAACATCTGATATGATACAGGTTTACAGAGACGGATTATGCGTGAGTTTGTGAGTGCACACAGAGACACGGTGTTTGAAGCTCTCGTATAAAATCATAGACTATTTGTACCGAGTGCCACTCGATAGCAATGACAACTGGAAGTATTAAGGATATGGACGATGGCTCAAACAAAACACTCAGTTATCGTGTGTGTGATGGAATTCTTCAAATGCCTCACCACAATTCGCATGCATTTCGTCGACAGCTTCAATAGCAACCGCAGCTGGAATTGTGAAGGGTATTGACTAGAGTATCGTTTGGCTGTTTTGAATTTTTTTTCATTCAGTGCCATTTAATAGTGTCAATTCAAGTAATTCGTATGTGGTCGCACATGAGAGCACACTTGAAAGCGCCCTATTCTACTCATTTTGAATGCTATTATGACTTCAAGGGCCTTTCATGCACAAAGCCCAGACGGAAAAAACCCCAGGCCTGTCGATACAACGACGCTGTGTTCCGAATAGCAGCCGCGGCCTGCGTTTGCTTTAAGTGCTCATGAAAGCTCTCTCGCCAAATATTACATAGAACTCGTCTTTTCACATGAATTGAATGGGGTTACAAACATTTCCAGTAGACTACAATTATATAAATGAAACGGATTAGGTCAGATGAAGAGGGACCAAACTCTAAGATATGACCGAGTGGAACCTAGCGCCAATAGATTGTCCACTATGAGTGGATGCTTTTTGTTTAGCCGAGAAGCTTGAGATGAAGTTTAAAAAAATTACATTCCATGACAGGTTACCCTCTGCTTGATGCTAGCTTAGTATTCAAACACTGTTCGAATACGAGTTTTCAAACGAGATAAATCGCATTCGAATCATGGTTGCCAGCAAATAATAAGTGAACAAGAAGCGTGTACAAAGAGAGTGAATGGCTTTAATTCATTTTCCAAATCTAATTTATGGTCACTGCTTGCTGCTCGTATACCTCTCCCTTCACATGCTTTGTGTAATAACCTTTGTATTATTTGCTTCCAGAGCAAACTATGTCAAGATAAAGAGTAGATGGCTCTTCCCTTATTGCCCCAAGGCTTCTTGTTTCACCGGATTATAATGGAGGAATATTAGCTTGGTATCTGGTTAATTGATCATGAAAAAGGTAAATTGCTCTGTGGAGGCATCAAGCTCTGATGATTGACTGATAATGGGGAAATATTACTTGCTGAAAATGATATGCTGCATCGCACTATTTTCGTTGTTGTTGTGAAAATGTATACGGGCCTCTCCATACATTTTCGACAACAGAGTGTTGGTAACAGACGGTAAATAATTTCCTAATTTTATGGTCTCAACATTTGTGACTGTCTACATTTGAATATGTATCTGTTTTGGAATATTAATACGACATTATGTTTGAAAGGCGATATTTTTTCCAGCTGGCGCTGGCTTTAATCATGGCTTGTTGTTTTCTACGGAAGATGGCACTGTATATGTCGTAAATTATTTATAGTTGTCATACTTTCACATTTACGCATATGTTTGACAATAACCACGCATTATAAATGATGGACACAGCGCTATCACCCATCGAATTCATAATTGTTTACTAGTAAAATTGTCCCAACTGAAGTCAATCGTTCTGTTGTGTCCTGTAGTACTGGACTGGTGCATCTTCTAACTGGCGCATGATTTACGACGAGATATCGACCATTTCGTTTGGATAAGTCGCGTACACGATAAAATTAAAACACGGTATTTGGTACTTCTACAATGACTAGCACAGACCGCACAAATGTGGCGCTTCAGAACAGATATCGTTGCATGTTTCCTTCCTCATGATTGCTCTACCCTTTGAAATTAAATGCATTTCAATATGGTTGAATCCCTAATTACGAGCCGATGGCTAATTATCAGCGAATTCCTCAGAAAAACAAACCTGCAAGCGGTCTGACACGTGGAAATTGTACGTAAGAATTTATATGAGCCAACGAGAACGTGCTAGCTGAGAGCCGATATTGCTATCATTTCCCCACTTTTGTCAATGACGAACGGTGTCAAAGTAACGGAAAACAAAGTAGATGCATCGATTAAGCCACCAGCGAGTAGGCGCACCTAAGCCACGCTGTTACCAACGAGCTATATGGAAACAGATTTGAATTGATCATTTTACTAATTTTCTTCTCTTGGAGTATGGGTGCAATGTTGAAAGTAGCAAACATTCCACTTTCTTGGGGATCAAATTCGCATTGACCGGCAACGTCGATGGCCTTATGCTAACAAATGTGATATGTCAGAGCTACAGTAAGATGCAACATTGCATTAACAAGTATGTCTTTTATGAGTGTGATTATCAAATACAATTTCCGTTGATATGATAACCTTGGTTCGAGACCAGTTTGTCTCAGGCGTCGAAGCTGAAATGTCACACTAGTACGTCATGGTTTGACATTGCTGGTACAAATAAAAGCCATATTGCCGAACATTCTTATATACTGCTGTTATAACGATTTTGACATTGATACGACGATGCAGTTGCATATTGCCATGGGCCGTAACTGATGAGGCTGACATAATCCAGCATCGACACAAGGTTAATGGAGGTTTCGCACTGATCTAACAGGCCAATTGCTAGACTGAGTAAGCATTCCAGAATAAATGATAGGGATCAATTTCATATAGAGTCTATGGACATGTCTATACATAGCCGGATATTGCGTGTTATATCTTGGCAATTTGTAACGAGGTCCCATTTGGTCGGTGAATATAAATTGCTCATTTATATCCGGCGTTCCTCTGAATTATCTGTTTGACTGGCGAAACCCACAAGAAGATAAACTGCGCTGCTTATCTGAAGCTTAGGGAAAAGCCATTGTGCTTTATGATAAAGTATATATTATGCATGAAGGGTCTAATATATCTGCTTTGATCAACGTTGTATGATTATATCAGCGATTTTTGCTTGCATATCAGTAATGAGGTTAGTCAGAGCAGAAAGCTAGTATTATAAATCCTGTCGTTGTTGTTCGTGGCAGTGAATATTTGGTTTGGATTTATTGGTTTAGAACATGGAATTAGCTGTTATTTGTCATTTGCATGAACGCTTTTACCCAGTTGCAAATTTGGGAGATATTCATAAAGCTTGTGGATTGAGTCGATGCTGGTTGTGAATGGTTAATTGTATTTGGCTGGTAGATGATTTGAGCTGCTATAAAGCTGACTCCTGCGATGTTTATCGATAATGCGTATGCATTAATAATGACACTGTGTTTAATATGCAATATGTTTGAATTAAACAGCGGTCCTGTAGTATTGCATTGCAGGACAGGGCTAGGTTTACAGCTATGATATGTTGATTTGTTCTTATTCACTTCATAATGGAACCTCAAAGTGTCTTATAGTTGAAATAACAACAATGTACGAGCGCTATATCTTCCTTAAATATACAGATTGGCTCCATGATTGTCGTACTAAATTTGAAAATGACTTAACCCTACCCACTAGTGACATTTTACCATTTGATATTATTGATGGAGTAAACCTAATTATAAAGAGAATATAGACTAAAAGGAAGACTTAAAAACAATTTATGCGTGATTTAAAAAGAAATGACATTAGCAGGTCAAAACACAGTGTATGGATCCATTTTATATGGTGGCCATGGATTTGTCAATGCATGAGGGTATATTATCTACAATAGTTCGGGACGTTTTGATGGCAAATGGCTCAGTTAGTATCGGCGCTGTCATCCTTCTCGGCCTGTTTAATGTTGAATGATCAATATGCAATCTGCTCATGTATCTGTAAGAAGAAGTTATTTGTGCTCATCGGTTGAGGAAATGTTTGCAGTGTGGAATTGCATAATTAAATATTCGTTACAATCTGACCCATCTTCGGAGAGTTGGATAGAATTGTAATATAATGCAATAATAATATAACAGTTTCAAAACTTGAGCCCTTTTGCTCAAAGAGCTTAAAGAAATGCTAAAAGGGCTCACTCGCGCTTCCGTTGGACAATATAGACGCATAAAAGTCCTGATCAAATCGAGGCGCGCCGTCTACGCAGAAAACCCGATATGTCGATATGTTGTGCTCCAAAACAGTTAGTAGAATATCTAATATCATCTTTAATATGATATTTTTAAATGAAAGTAGTTTGTGCCTCTATTGATATTTAAATGCGGCCTCAAATCTCCTTCATGTCGCCACCTTTGTCCAGGTTATGTAATAAATGCAAAACTGATTTATATTTGTGTGAAATATTCCATCTGGACAAATGGTTTTATTAAGAAATGTCTCGTATTTGGATGAACAAATGTAATCAGGTGGCCACATGCATCCACGCTGAATAGCCGCAGTCGTACGTTCATGGGTTGTTGTGTCACATTGACAATCAAGGGTTATGTGGCAGCCTACAGATATACATTACCTAAATATATATACTGAAGTTATTGTTGCGATGACTGACTGCTTGGTATGAAGCACTAGTCAACGAATCATCAAGTGCGGCATGATAGACAGAAAAGCAATTACTGTTGATAGCCTTCTGAAGTCTGGTGAAAAGGATGTCAAGTTGCAAAATGAAATAGTTGAAACAATCACTGACAACACTTGTTTACTGCGACGTTCATTGCATATGATTTATTAATAACAATGCGGATAGTTGAGCCGTAATTGTGAAACTTTAAACGCTTACAATCAGATTAGTTATGGCTACTAGTTGCATGTACGGGTCGGAACAACAGTAACAGATGTTCGGCTATAATCTATTGCGATACAAAATATGCATGCAACATTTATTACTGCGGTCAATTCCATGGACAAGTCAATTTGATATCGAGGGATTTTGATAAAGTAATGTAGAAGCCTGGATTAGGCTCATCTCAGCTATTTTATCAACTAGCTAGGCTCACTAAGTTATGTAGTGTACCTACATATATATATATATATATAAATATACATATAGATATACATATAGATATATATATATATATATAATATATATATATATATATATATATATATATATATATATATATATATATATGTATATATATATATATATATATATATATATATATATATATATATATATATATATATATATATATATATATATATATATGCATGTAAGCAACATTTTTGCTTGCATATATGTATACATTTGATGATGATTAGTAATCTTTTCCACGATCCCCGTTACCATTAATATGCATTATGCGCATATGCATTGGGCCAAATAGCTTTTGATGACGACAGACAAACGATGTCGTGCGCAAATTGCATTGTAGACTATCAAACATTATCGGTATCATACGTTATAATCAACACATATCAAACTAATCACAATGTCATACTGTTTGATTGTGGACCCCTATGTGCCAGGGCGACCATTATATTTTATTCCGCAAATGATGCATAATAGCACAACGGCTGGTCGGATCATGATATCGTAAAATTAAGCCAAATGCGGATCAGCAACTATTTTCAATGTGTCAGAAGACGAATGTTGTCGAGGAGCACCTGTTGTCTTCACAAGTTGTAGCTACTCTAGGGACTGGATGTAAACGTACCGATGTCCACAAACCTAGATAACTCTCATAGATCGGTATTTTCAGATTTGAAGTGTGCCTTGATTTAATCAAATAATGTCCATTTTGTGTAATGATCGTATGGCATGACTATAACACGGCACACCGACCACATCCTATTTCCTTTCTGTACAAAGTGACTGTTAGAAAGTGGCGCCGTTAGTGAGGTCTGATTATGTTCATAATATATAATTGTGGGTACGGCAATTATCAGTCTTTGCTATATATGTAAATATCCAGTACTGAACTGTCATCTCCAACTGTATCCATTTTATTTTGTTTTGAAATGCCGCCCTTTTGGTGAGAGATTGATACCCCCTTCTACTTATGCCCTCAGGTCTATATTGCCTTGATCAAATTCACCGTCGGTACACCCACAGAGGGGTCGCTTGTATATTGGTAACATATTCCACGCTGTGTTGTCATTCATTAATGAGGGGATATGTAAATTTATGTCATAGGGGATACTTCATCACCAACAACTGTCAGAAGTTTCCACATATTTACTAACAGGAAAACGATAATGCATCGACGTTATTGTCGAAAGGTCCTTGCAAAACCAATTCCCTCAGTACCATTTGGATAGGCTCGTATATTAGTCCACCATTTACACAAATGAACAAATGCTAGTTGCTCTAAATCAAGAGTGCATGGCAAACGATATGTTCGAAAAAGTAATAAACAATGATGACCAATCGTGCAACTAAATATGCCATTTAGTACGAGATTTGTGACATCGTCATAAATGGTGGTATAGTGTGGCTTTAAAAAACATGCATCACACTTAAAGCATCTCCACATCTAGTCAAGAGTGTCACTCTTCCTTCGCCAAACCTATGTTTCATGCTCGTCGACCAAAACATTAATCGCTACATAAGATGAAGCATCAGGTTTTCCGAATTACCCTAATGAAGATCATATCAAACGAATTCAGCTAGCAGTCACTGACAATAATTGAGTCGGCATAGCCCACATTGCTTCGTCGGAAAACTGCTTGCCACCAGATTTAAAGCTTATTGATAATTCCAGGTATGTGTGCACTTCGGGATAATCGATCGCAGTTGACCGATATACTGTTCGCACTAATATAAACACAAAGGTATGCAAACACAACACTGCACTTGTGTGAATATTTGTTTATTGTATCAGTTATATTTGACAACAGAGATTGCAAAAACACAAAGTACTTCAGATGTCAGGTGCCATCATTGGACTTACTGTCTTGTTTTTCCTTCTTACAGCTTACCTTTCGTTGGAAAACAAGACTAGTATATAGCTCGGATATGTAACATAAACATCATCCACTCTCTATTGAGTTATTCAATGTGTCTTACACGTCGAATAACATCAATCATAGAAACCTGATATATATATGTGCATAATCACATATTTAGTAGCTTTACCTAATTTAATATGCTATTGGGAATCGGAATAGATACTTTAACGGATCATTGCAAGTTCATATTAACGGCTGCAACTGCATTAAACTGACATAGCGTTTTTCGATTTAATTTGTCAGACATATCAGCGAGTCTAACAGGTGAGAATATAGCCCAGAGTTTCATTTGTGTAAATATATTTGACGTACGGGCGGAGAGCCGACATTTCACCTGGTCTCAAAATATCAATAATATCATAACAGAAGCAGCATGTTTGTTGCCTTGCTTTGCCTACTGTTGTCTTTCATGAAGGTAGTCACGAAGTGACGGAAAGCAAACGGACTTATCGAGTGCTTCGCATATAGAACAGAAATATCTATGCAGTAGTCCACAGCTGAATTGTATCATATATCGATCATATTCTGCATTTCATTTCCTTGCCCTGTCTCTATATATTTCATGCATATTTGATGATGTGTCCACCAAGCTAAGGAGACGCACGTTTACTTGAGTGCCAGAAAAGTCAGCTTCGACTACCATCATATGTGTATGGTATTGTGCTGGGAATACAGAATACCATGAAGTGTTCCGACTGTATTATACTACCCGTACAATGGAAGAAGGTTGAAAGGGGCAAGGTACATGGAAATGTGTCTAGAACAAGGACAACTGACTCATCCATTAATCAGGTTGATTGTTGTGGTCGTAAAATAGATTGGTTGGTAGTGTCTCCAGCGATATGCAGGTATAGTTTCATTTCGTGCAGTGCATACAATCCTGAGGTGATAAATTACGACCTTTGCTTTTCCATTGCAGCTGCCATGCTTGTTGTGGAGAAACATTATGTCAATCTATCATTTAAGTCTGAGAATTGGTGAGTGGCGGGCGAATGTTCTTGCAAAACGTCAGAAATAAAATGCCGATGATAGCATGTTACAGCTGGTAAGCACTGCTCAAATCGTTAATTGATGAATAAATCACATGTAAACTCTATTACTTTGTAATGAAAGTACATTTGTTGCTATGAATAAGCGTGGGAGTTTATGTTTAATCTGGAAGGCGTGTTATGAAATGTATTGCTTTGGATTTAAAAGCACATTTTATTATTGACCGGGTGCAGCACGTGTGATAGTACCAACCAAAGCCGCATCATACCACAGAGCATACTTCATGATATATATGTCAATTCCATAATGCACAAGATGTATATGAGTGTGGACGGGTCATAACTTAGCAAATAATAATTGTGTTGTACATTCAGTCGCAACTTTATTATTATATAACACGCAAGTTGTATGACACTGCAGTACTGCATGCCATTCTAGTCCAACTAATGTAATGATTGGCGCTAAACGCACGAACGGAAACGATTTCTTAACAAACGGTGCTAGTTCTCACGGAGCGATGGTTGTGTTGATTAGCTGCTTCTGCTTCAGCCCCGTGATGGTGCATGTTCAGACCTTGTGTGCGGCTCTTCGAACAATTAATCAATTTGGAATATTTAATGACCATATGACATGATAATAATCCTGAGAAAAGCAGGCCAAAAACTCTTTCCTCTCCCGCTATTAACAAATCACATCAATAGCGTGGGTATAAAAACACTGACTTAGAGGCAAGTTAGAAAACGTATTTAATGATAAACATCTGACCTTCTGCTCTTTCGACCGAATCAGTGAGCTAACGATAAAAGCCAAACGACAAACGAATTAAGATGTAATGGAAGGAGAATGCTATCTTTGTCAGCAATGGACGATGCGGAGGAAACATTGTCATGATTGATTGATCCTAGTGGGCGATCCCAGATTATTTGCCCGTGCATTGCCTCCGGTGTTTAGTAAGAATGTGGATTTAATGGTGCTTGTTATGTTGATTTAAATGTGTTAATTTGATATTTGATTTGAGCTATAAAGGTTAGGTAGTCCTTTTCACATTTGATTTCGCAGAGCAATAACTGTAAACGCATTGTTATTCTGTAACACTTCGCCGATCGCTTCTCAAAATGTATAATTTTTAATTCTCGGATAGATGAAAGCATAGATGAACGTGGGAGATTTGATCAAACATTTATTCAATTAAATATTATTCTCAGATATATCTGCTTCACAATAGATGACATTTGTCTTTTGAGATAACTGATAACTCCAGTGGATAACGATACATACATATACATTGTCGTTGATTCTTAACATGACCGATCTAAATGTTTTATGTAAATGTGTGAAACTATCTACAAAATACATCAGTTTATTTAACCACCATAGTATTTGCTAACTCTTTCCCTAAATATTTGACGCCTCTAATAAATAGAAACATATGCTTTTCTGGCACAGAAGGCCAAATAGCTCGTTTATACACTCTAAGCCGCATATTTTTGGTGCATAGAAACATATATTTTTTTCCAGCGCAGAAGGCTCAATAGCTCATTCATACTCTCCGAATTGTTTGGAATTAGAAAACTTTTTGGCGAATAGAGCACACATCCAGTGATACGTGTCTTGCATACCTATAAGCACATGTACGGATTGAGCCAACATCTAATTCATATATATATATATTGTAAAAAGAAGATATGTCGTGAAGCACACAATCGATGTATTTCATGATCTTAAGTGCATATTTACATACTCACATGGACATGATGCTTTTATGTGCAGTTATTCCAGTTAGAAATATTTTTGTTGCAGAAAAAAATGAATGGTGCCCAATATTATTAAATGTTACATATGAATGCCAGAAAAACATGATGCTTGTTAACTCACATGGATAAGGTATGAGCAGTTATCTTAGTTAAAAATTGTATTGTTGCTGAAAAAAAATGTATGGTGCCCAAACATCATTTCATGAACTAGACAAGTTGATTATGTGGTCATATTCCTGCATGTATATACCATGGCATAAACTAGATTGGAGCATTATGACTGCAGCTTCCTACAGTATAACTTACCTCAAGCAATTGCATGCAACATCAGGGACGATGAACTGCAACCTACCATACCAAAGCGCTAACAAACCTTGTGTGGAGAAGTCTACAATCTGACAACTTCACAGCGATAAGAGCCAGTGTTTTCTTGCTAAAGGTTGCACAAGATTGCAATCTGGTACATTAACTATCTTCTCTTCTCAAGTCAGTAGAAACCCGTGCTTCTTTCAATGAACGACTTCAGTTATATTTTTTGAGCAAATTATTTTTTGCTTTACGATTCATTATTTGAATTCTTAGTATGTGTCTCTCCTTGCATGCTTGATATAATATTTATTAAATATCAACTGTATATTGCACGCAAAATAAGGTAGAATGTATGGTATGAAACTTGTTTGAATATATATGTGTTATGATTGCATCGACTATGAATATATGTAATATGTAAATCAAGGCTTTGATTTATTTCTATAACACGCCTGAGAAAACCCAGCGGCAAAACAAATAACGCCTATATCCCTTAAAGTTCGAGACAGCATGTGCAGTAGTAAACTCCATTGCCTCTTCAGTAGACTGCTTACCCGTGAGTGTGCTGGAGATTCATCTCCTCAGGCATATTGATACTGTCTGGAAGATATAGATTGTTTGCTAGACAAAGGCGCTATCTTTTACGCACTGGTAAAACCCGACATTAATATATTGACATAGCTATAGTTGCACAACGTTTTGCCAAGCCTTTCACTTAAGTATACTTATCCGAAGCAACATACATGTTTAAGAAATGTGGTGAAACTTCGCCCATTGTTGACATTACAAGCTAACGGAAGCTGAGCTAGAGCAATAATTCTCCAGATGTGCTTCAGAAAAAGAACGACAAGTATAATGGCAGAGAATTAAGAATAACATCATGGATTTGATGGTAAACCTACTTTGCATTGTTTTCCGTTCAAGCAAGCACGAGTTACGCGTGAGTTAGTTTTGTGTTTCTCAACGCCTCACATTTACATCATTCTTTCAGTAACGAGAATACACACAACTAGATCGAAAAGAGGCTATGCTGGTTTGACTACTTTATCGGGACTACAAAATCATCATTGGCATTGAGAGAAGAAGATTGACTCGTGGCCTATGTTGCAAACTTGGACCATTCGTATACCTTATGGTGTCATTGTCCGCATCAATTACACAGCAGGCTCGCTTTGTTCTCTCCCATCAATGAATCATGAGTGCTTCACTTGTTGAATTTACCATGATTTCACCAGGTAACATTACCAGCTATTCTACATTCGTATATGACAAGGCAGTATTGGTGTTCATAAGGAAATATATTCGACCTACAACACAATAATGAATTCTCCTAAACGTTACTTATGTTTTAACATGGACTTAATGTCACGTTCTCTGCACTTTTTAAACTGATTGAGTTTAATTAATATGTGTACGGTATGACGATAACTAAGTACAAAGCATTGCAGTCAAGCTCCTTTTTTCCAATTCCGTGAATTGTATCAAGGGCCAAGCGGGAAGGTTACACTATTTGTCGCCATTGCAACTGCATGTGCTGATGTTTGTCTTATAGAGCCTCTAGTTCATACGAAGTATATCAATGTTTTTGCTTCTTGGCCTCATACATGAATTTAACTGGGATCGGACCCAGGATGCCGGCTTTCTACTTGAACAATAATAATATCATACCATCATCTAATGTATCGATGTACATGTGTGCATTGCTGCTGATTATGCGACATTGCGATGTCCGCAGTACAGCTAACACAGATAAGTCACGTTCGAATATATGATACTCTGAGACCAGATGAAGATGAACCAGGTTGGGACGAAAATAACCTGGCACACCTTTAACTCCCAATATGCATAATGAACACGGAGAATCCCGGAATAAACACGTAAGGGACCGGAAGACCACGAAAACAACACACAGTATCACAGAGGACGGCGGCAGCAATACGGCAATACCGCGGAATGGGCCGACAGCAACACGGAACGCGTACAGTTCCCCCGGATTGGGGGTCAAAAAAAGTACAAAATGCTGTCCCAACCATTCCATTGCACATTCCAGAACGTGAAACATGGATCCTGCACTACCTCTACATGAAGAAGTTGGCCTGCTATTGGACACGCTAGACCTCACCTTGGGCTGTGCTAAAGCCGAAAAAAACCCGAAGCCACTGAAGGAAGAAAGATAAAATAAGTCGATGCTGATGATCACTGACAGACATATAGCAGAAGATTGTAGCAGCTTAAGGAATTTCAGGTACAACCTCACCCAACCCACCCGGAGGCCCCCGGAGTCTACACGGATGTCTCGAGGCAGCACAGTGGCTACACTGAGACGCCGGAGGCTTCATGGATAATCTAGGTCTTAACAAGGAAGTAACACGGAAACCTCCTCCACGTTGCTGCCGGGGCAAATTTCCCAAACATTGAGCAGATTTAATACTTTGAAACTTCATTAATGATAGTAATTTTCGTTATATCAATTCTGTAATGTAACATAAATGTTAACTTGTGAGTTGCATGTTACACATGATAGGTGCTTGCACAATGTTTTTCTGCTGGGTCAGATGGATTAGACGATTATGAAAATTAATTCATAGGGATATGTTTTATTGCAAATCCCTATGTGATTGTCGTATAATGGAATTTATATATATCAGCATACACCTATTTAGACGTATACAATTTTAAGAAGTTGCCAGCATTTCTTATCTGCAGTTGTAACGGAAATGTCTAGCGATGCAGGATCAAAAATATTGTTCAGCATGAGTCGATGTGGTAATTGATTCATGTATAGTGGCCTGGGAACATATAGCTTAAGTCCGACGGGCAACAATCACTACGGCCGAAAAATTATTGGAAATCACTCACCGACACATGGCATCAGCAGAGGTTATAATGTATAAAACTAACGCACGCATCTAACCCACGCGAAAACGACTCAGAAATGACTTATGTTCGTGCTCTGTTCCCATTCCGACTGAAAAAATGGTGATGAATGTGGTGATGATGAAAGTTGTCAATACACTGGTCTAAATAATATCAATATCAGTCCAATTTTTACTCTCGTTGCAAGCTCTCATGGATCAATTTATTCCCACCTGAAGTGATCATCGTAAAAACTTGGTTCATTAGATGTAGTTTATTGTATGCCATGACGACAACCCTGAACATAAAGGGCAAATTCCCATCTTCTCGCCCGTGGATGCCATCGACAGCGTTGGGCTTGTGCATACTGACAGGTAGAAAGTGGAGGCATTTGAGAGGTCTCTAAAATATGTGTTGCTATGTTTACAAGGTCAATTCAGGCATGGGACGAATCTCACCATTTGCGAAGAAGCAACGCATTCATTGGCAAATGGCAAATAAACATATATTTTACATAGCACCATATTATAATGCGACAATGTATGGTTGATCTTCCTCTTGCATTTATACACACCAATGCACCTGCATGGAGTAATTACTGGATGAGTCAGACGTAAGCCATATGACCCTTTCTGCACCTGGGATGTTTGGGTTTCTAACCCTCATATATTACTATGAAAACATCAGGAAAACACACCAAGGGCGGCAAAACACAGTCTCTGCATATGCCCTTCTTGTAAACGTTTGGGCAAACAGAAGCATATTTTGACAGTGGAGCACATTCTTATTTGCATCATCTTTGGAAAAACAAAACTGTCGGAGTTGTAGTTCATATTGATATCAATTCCAAGCATAACAATGCGTTGTCTACACAGCACTAGCTAACCCACGCATAGCTTGAACTTTCACTAAAGTATTCTGAAGCTTATGTTATATACGACAATTAGCCTATGAATAACAGCATACCCTAGACGGTAAACTGAATCGCAAAACATGCTGACATGGGTTAAGCTGGCACACCAGTAATCAAGTTTGAAGGCTTCACATTAGCATCGCATATTCTTCTATTGTCATAGGAACAAAAAATTTAAAAATTAGCTTGGTGTTACTTTTTTCATCAAGTCTTGTCTGACGATTCCCTTGAGTGTGTCGTAATCATCTGAAAAATTGGATAAAAGACAAACAACAGCATGTAGTCAGTAATTGTACTATTCAAACTAACACGGAGCACGCTTGAACATACATAGCAGATCTCATGTGCTAAGGCCTCGGAATTGTATCGTTATTCTTTCCCCTCTTTACAGAATACACAAAGCAATGTTTGCATCACAGATAATCGAAGATTGGGCAATATTGACACCAACTGGTTATATATAAGACCATTTGCATGCCAAACGTCATGAAAACTCATGCCAGTGTTCGATTAATTCTACGTTTGAAGT
>CM067352.1:38384268-38394268 GCA_034190875.2 Urechis unicinctus | reverse complement strand
TGATTATTTCTTCGAGATTGAACTTTTTCGAGCTAGCATCGGATAGCATACGGTATTCTAAACTACTACAACTTTCCCTATCCCTGTTTCGTAACTTATTGACAAATTTGTACCCCAATATTGTAGTGTACCGGTAACATGACTCATGTTATGTGGTCGCTGTTAATGCAATTATGAAGGTACATACAAGCCATTGTTATTTGGTTTAAATGTGCAGATACCCAAAGAAACCCAATAATTGCTTATTTATGCTTGCAGGACATTGATTATGCTCCTCTGTTGGTAGTACCACCGATTGGCATCCTTCCCCCCTTTCCACAGGCTTGCAGGTTATCACTTTAAAAGATGACATGACTTTTGAAAACAGGCATGCACAACTAGCTTTATATAAACTATATACAGCTAGCGTTATATGCTGGAAATGGCAAGCAATTATCACGTTCTGAAAAGAATGACCACTCACACATAAAAACGTGCCATATAATCAGTAATTCATGCCATAACCGCAAGAGGCTGCATAGCTATTGCATTGATTTATTCCTCTCCATTTAGCTGGAATGATAAAAGCAACTGGTCGGGTATATTCCGACCAAAAGGGAGAAATTTCCGAGAAATGTATATATAGAGTAACTAGATATTTGTTTCATATTTGACTGCGTTAAGCGCATTGTGTACAACCTTTTACTGTGTCTGAAACCTACATCCGGACGAGAAAAACACGGGTAATTGATATATATTTTCTTCGCAAATAGGTTAACAATCACAGTAGGCTGTGTATACTAAACAAAAATATTGTATGCACCATTATATTTACAATAGCGTATGAACACAGCAATTGAGCTGTGTATTTATTTGCTCAATTTGGAGATTGGTTTGAAAAACAGAGACCACAGCAATACAAATGTTACTGCGGTAACCTATCATGCAAATGCTTCATTGTCGTGGGTTTCACAATTCATCTACTCATGGAAAACAGTATACTGTTTGTAGAAGGAGAAGACGAGTTTTGCAGTTCCAATATGCTAAATTGACATACTTTATGTATAATGATCTCTCAGTGTGCCGTAAGGTTTGAATATCAATTTACCCGCCTAAGGGCGTTATACTCTTCCACAAATATTGCATCAATCTCTAGCTGCTTCATGATCATTCGAAGTGATATGCATAAGAACTGCCGCTGTCATTATACATGATGTTATGATGATACCATCAGATAAATGACACAATCTAACCCAAAACAATTCCACGAATTATGGAGTCCAATCGCAATCATGGTTTGATGCTTAGTCGTATTGGAGATCATGATCCGAGCTCACACACGCTCACCAGTTTTCATTGTTTACGAAGGCCCTTAAACTGGACATGAACTACCATCCCCCGAATGTCGGTTAAGTCATATGCCACTTTTTTGCATCCACTGTACCATCCTTTACTCAACTGTCATTTATATAGCTATTTCTACGTCATGCATCCAACATACAATATGTTCAGGTCGTTAATTGTGATGAAAACCTAATATGTAATCTTTACCAGTGTTGTTTATTACAATATGGATATCAGAAACCAAACAGGATGGGGAACCTGGTAACGAAATACACAGCTGTGCTTGTTGCTGATTTTCCTATATTGGTCAGTATCACATGTTAACCGTCTCCACTGTAGCTTTGTCAGTCCAACTGGTAGCTGAATATCGCATAAATTTCATGATATAACATAGTAGAAGTTGGGAATACAACTATAGCATTACCAAGTTTACAGTAGGCTTACTGTGATCCTCTGTTAATATTGGCATTAATAATGCAGGGCGGTGTCTGGTCATGCCGATGTATAAGATCGTACCCCAAGCATTCTGAAGGACCACTGATTTTAATGACTCCTATGCACATACTGGATGCATCGTTACGTATCGGCTATAACTGACGGAGTTATCTAGTCCAATCGAAACTCTAGGTTAATGGATGCTTGGAGCTAATGTACTTTTCACATGCGAAGGGTCCGAATAAATGATAAGGATAAATTGCAGACAGTGAGCATCGACATGCCTGTACATAACCGAACATTATCTACTCTTACTAGTGGCTTTATGGGAGGCAGGGGTTTCAGAAAACGAATGATATCTCAATGATGGCTCTGTTATCGCTCCGTTTTTGTTCTTCATCGAATGATCATCAAAGAGATCTGCTCGTGTACATGTATGGTAACATTTGACATTGGTGGTAGCATTAACAGTATGGGCCTTGGCATCAAACGCCATTTGTTGGTTGCAGCTAAGCGTAGCTTGTGTTCAAGTATGTATATAATTAACGTTTGCTTCTGTAGTTGATTGCTCTAACATTGCAAATGAATATTCAAAATGATTTTTCTTCCATATATACTAGGGTAGTTTGTATTTATCTACGACAGCATTATCAGCATGATTGTATGTGAATACAATTCACATAAGAGCTTCTTGTAATATATTGCGAGTAAGTCTATTCGTGCTCACTTTCCTCTAAAAGTTTTATGCGGGTGTCTGTGTATGTGCAACTCGATCATACCTGAGCGCCAATATGTTTTGATGATCCATAATCGGTTTTTGTTTTGCGCTTCTCCTGAACACAATACTTATCTTAGATTGAAACCGTTTATTGTTTTAGTTCTATTGTAGCATATATGTTGGCATTGGTAAATGGATTCAATAAGCAGCGTGGTGTTATAGAAATCACTTCATTGAATACACGTCTGAGTGCAGCGAGGGTATAAAATCGAATAGTGCTGGGGTAATATTTTGTTCGGAGAAATGTTCGTTGATAATCCAGTTTATATGTTGCCAAAGAAAGCCTATAATGTATAATTGGTTGATAAGCGACTTGTACCTCTTGTGTATATATTGAAAAACCGAATCTGATTATTTGGTTTCCTTCGTTTGGTCCAGTGGTTGCATGTTTTCTTACACACGTATTTGAAACTATAATGCTTTTCAATGTGGTTGTATTTTTAATAACGAGCCAATGGCTTCCTATCAGCGAGTTCCAGCAAGCGGACTATCACATGAGAATAATATTTCATAATTCATCTGAGCCAACGAAAACATGCATACAGAAAGCTGACATTTCCATCATTCAACCGAATCTATAGAATTGCAGTTTTCATAATGCAATGCTTTCCCCTCTGTTTTTAGTGACGAATGGTGTCGAAGTAACGGAAAACAAAGTACGTGCATTGATTAAGCCAACAGGGAGGAGGAGGAGCTGTGCCCCGCGATCTATACGGTAACCTATTTGAATTTATCATCAAACTTATTTTCGTCTCCTCGATGATGGGGTACTATGTTGACAATAGAAAACTTTCCACTTTTTTGGTGATTAAATCCTCATGACCGGCAACGTCGATGGCCTCAAGCTAATAAATATGTCCTAGTTTCTGTAAGATTTCTCATTGCATCATCAAGTATGTGTAATATGAGGGTGATTATCAAGAAACATTCCCTTTGAAACGATAATTTGGGTTCGAGACCAGGTGGTCAAATGCCTCAAAGCTGAATAGCCATATTAGCACGTGGTTTGTAGTTGCTAGTGCAGCTGAAAACCATTGGTGGTGCGTTATGCACTGCTGTAAGAACAATTTCGACATTGATACGACCATGCAGTTGCATATTGCCTTGGGCTGTAACTGATGAGACTAACATAATCCAGCATCGACACAAGGTTAATGGAGGTTTCGCTCTGATCTAATCGCCAATTGCTAGACCGAGTTAGCATTCCTGAATAAATGATAGGGATCAATTTCATATTGTGTCCAGGGACATGTCTATACATATCCGGATATTGCGTGCTATATCTTGGCAATTTGTAACGAGGTCCCACTTGGTTGGTGAATATAAATAGCTCATTTGCATCAGGCTCTTCTCTTAACTATCTGTTTGACTGGCGAAACCCTCAGGAATATATACTGTGCTACTTATCTGAAGCTTCGAGAAAATCTTCTATGATCAAGTATATATGCATGAGTGGTCGTATATACTTGCTTTGATCAACGTTGCATAGAAGAAAGCAATTATTATGAATCTTGTCGTTGTTGTTTCGTGGCAGTGAATATTAAATACTGGAGGGCTTTGAATTTGCTGGCTTCGAACACTGGCTGTTATTTAGTAGCATAGACGCTTTTACCCATTGCAAATTTTCTAAACATGCATCAAGCTCGTTGATTGAGTCGATGCTGATTGTCTGTGTCTGGAAAATGATTTTAGCTGCTATAAAAGCGACTCTTCGGATGGTATTCGATAGCGTGTATGCATAAAACTGCGGCCCTGTAGAATTGGCAAAAGGGGAACTAATAAGTTGTGTAATCATTCGTCCATCCCCGAACATGCACAAGGTGAGGTAATAATTATATCCGTGCTACAGCTGTGTATGTTACTTGCTATTGGATTGATCCTGGGAATAACTATGTAAGGAACTGCAACAGAGAGATGATCGTAAACATTTTCCCTAATCTCCGCTACCACCTGAGGCACATATATTGGCTGAAATTCGTTGTGGTTTGTTGAACACATGTGATTACATGCCATTAATCACAGTCATGCAAAGTAACTGCCTAGCAATGCAATGTATGCAAACGTTCCATTCTGATTGATTTGCAAAGAATTGGCGCAGCATGAATCGTGTTACCAGTACTCTACAGACCCCTTCGACGGTTTGCAGAAGTGTACGATGAGTTCAGCCGGTGCAATATAAGGCTGTGGGGATCTGTTAGTCGAGTAATATTACGTTGTTAAACCACTGTCGAAATAGACCACCTACATGGATGACCGTCATCAATTATTTGATTGCCCAACAGAGACTGAACACGATCGATTACCACAGCAACAGTAATATATTACGGACACAATTCATGTACGTCTCATTTCTAGGTTTTACATGTTCCGTGCAGTGGATGAGATTCACCGGGATGGGTTTGGGATTTGGCCGAGATTATCATCAGTGGCAATATGACTAAATTCTCCAACTTAGCGACAAATGTGATATGCTAAGTTTTCTAAAGTGTACCCCATTTTAACTAGAATAGTACAATGCGGGTTAACTATCGACTATATCCTATATCTTCATTTCTGAACTACATGTGGCTTACAAATATTCAAGGGGTATAAGTGAAAAACTTTAGGATAAAATCCGGGGTCATATTGGTTACTTGTGACTCATCCAGTAATTACTGCATGCAGGTGCACTGGCGTGTATACATACAAGAGGAATTCCAACCACAATTCATATATTGTTGCATTATCATACGATGCTGTGCATAATACATGGTTATATACGTGTCATTTTGTAAATTATTCTTAATCCTTACTTTCATTACATTTTATCAAATTTTGGTTTTAAGATCGGTTATCTGTATCATCTGACAATTCCCTATGATAATACTCATGGATGGATATCTTGAATGGACACATTTACTTAAAACCGTCACCTATAAACCACGCATATAATCTTCATACGATATCACACTCTCAGTAGTCGGCAAATATTATTGGAACTCAATACTGCTTATAGATATGCTATTGCAGACACACACACTCATTTTGCCTAGTCCCATAATATACAGGTAGACATCCCGTGTGTGTATTGCCAAACAAATCACTTACATTGCCTTACATATGCGATATATTAGCAATGAAAACACACCATATATCACGCAACCGGAACGTAGCTGGTCATTGTGATGGTGTATAAATGTGTCCAGTTCAATATTAATTCAACTGATGCATTATAAACCCGTGGTTACTGCAAATCGGTTTGTTATTGCTCATTCATAAGGAGTCAATAGTGTGTCAAAATATATCAGACGTTAAAGTCTCGATAATGTGGAGATGATCGTTGACTATCGGATATCAACATATATAACTTGGACTTATAACGAGCAATTTTCGTTGCAATGCAAAGTGCCCCTACCCGCTGCTGAAGAAGCTGGCTCCAGCAACGTGTTCCGCGATACTAGTTGATAGTTGGATGGAATTCGAGGGTATTTTACGGTTTGATTATTTAGGCGTCAACACTCGT
This sequence comes from Urechis unicinctus, assembly GCA_034190875.2. Classification (NCBI taxonomy): domain Eukaryota; kingdom Metazoa; phylum Annelida; class Polychaeta; order Xenopneusta; family Urechidae; genus Urechis; species Urechis unicinctus. The sequence goes on along the minus strand of CM067352.1, from coordinate 38,388,230 downwards.
TTGACAGCGGTTCTGCATGTCTCATTCAGACGATCAGAATCGCCTGTTACGTTCAGCATTATCGTCATAGCATACGATAAACTACATCTAATGAACCAGGTTTTACGAGAAACACATAAGGTGGGGACACACTGATCCATGACAGCTTGCAACGAGTGTAGAATTTGGACTGATATTGATTATATTCAGACTTGTGCACCAGAGTTATTTACCATCTTTATAATCATCACATTTATCCCCATTTTATCAGTCGACATGGAAGCAGAGCACGAACTTAGGCAGGAGTCATATCCTAATAGTTTTCACGTGGGTTAGATGCGCGTGTTAGTTTTATGCCATCGTATCTTTGCTGTTGCCACGTATCGGCAAGAGGTTTCCAATAATGTTTCGGCCATGTTAATTGATGTCTGTCCGACTTAAGCTTTATGTTGCCTTTGCCATGTATCAATTACAACATCGACATCAGGCTGAACAATATTTTGTCCTTTTGCATATCGTATCGTTTTCTTTAGAATTGTTATTAGAGAGGCTGGCAAGTTCTTGGAATTGTATGAGTCTATATAAGTGTATACTGCTGTGTGTTTGCAAAAATATGTAACATCAATATCACTTTCAATTAATTTTCACAAACGCCTAATCGGCTACTTTTTTCAAGCACAAATTCTGCGATAAAATGCAACTTACAATTTACATACATATTTTATTACAGAATGAACAGAACAAAATTTACCATCATTTGAATTCGTTAACCAAGGTTTACGTTATTTAAATGTGAATATTTGAACAGGATAAATGTATTTTACTCACTGTAGCTGTATTTTACCATTGCAACATTCACTGGTATTTCACAGAAGAGGTTCTCTGGTTGATGTAAAGCCTATTGCAAGGCGCCTACATCTGTCCAATTGTGGCAGCGCAAGGTACACATCGTTTATGTTATGTGCATAGTTGCACACTGCGTTGGCTTTCATGTGTCGATAAGTGAGAACATGCTTGCAACTCACTCCAACCCAACCATAACATTGGTATTTGTACAGTTGTGCGTTTATGAGCTGCAACATTGTTTGGGCCCATTGAGCGGATGCCCCCCAGCATAGCCTTCATGATGAGTTAATCATTTTTCCCAGCCACAGCATTGACCTTGACCAGGGAGGTAGGCTCAGGCTGAGCTGTTAGTCCATATGCTCTACAGCTTATCGTCTGTTTTATACAGCTGAAATAAAAATAATTATCCAATCTGAATGAGCGACGTTATGAATGATCAAACCGGTTCATTGGTTGCTCACTATGAGCGTTTAGTGTAATGGAATTATGAAGTAAATAAAACATTAAAGCGCCACACAAATATATGGAACTATTATTCGAACAGACACCAAGGCACGCATATTGAAACACGCTGTCGCGTGAACAAGCTTTCTCAACTGTCTGTCATATATTTTTTAGCTAAATATTGACACCAATGATCACAAAAATCATGAAATGTGTAATATTTGTAATTGGCAATTTATCAGTTCTTTGCACAATATTGATCTAGACATAGAATATGCTCCACAGTAGGTTCAGTTAGTTGGTCGATCTAGTTATACTGGTCCTGTCCAGAGCCATATATCGGCAGTCAATTTCATATTGTGTTCACTTGTGTTTGACAACCACAGCAAACGTGTCTGATTTATTGACGAGCGAAATATGCTTTGACAATGGGGACACTGGTTGAACAATGCTGGTTTGTACCGGAATCTACCATGCCACCTTACCCTGTTGTAGCGTGATAGATGTATCGGAAAACAGAATGAAACCATATTTTATTTTAGATACAAATAATCGCAAATGACACAAAGTAGCCTGTGTGTACCCGACTCAGAGGTCCTGTACTTTATTCCCAAGAAATAAGCGTTACATTATGGTCGTTATCTCTGCCGGCCTGGAGACATTTTTAATTAAACTTGTTATATTTGACATGCAGAAATCATTTATCCATGGACAAGAAGTGAATATTGAGAGACGCACCAGGCCCTTTTCGTCCCAACCCTTTTCGTCCTCATTTGATCTCGAAGCATCAAATCCAGGCAAAGTTGTCTGAAACGTCACTTATCGATGTTAGCGGATAAGTGTGCATACCATACACGTGATGTAGGCGAAGAAAGACGCACATACCACCTGTAAAACATGTATATTGTCAGACGTCTTTTCCGATCGATTGTGAGGTCGATTACTTGCGCACGGCGGACCAGACATCGCAGCATCACATAATCAGCTGCAATGCACACCTGTGTCAATCCTCTTACCTTATTGGTGATTACCTGATCGGCTTTACCAGGAATGTAATGGAATGTCCACTGATTCTTTGTCCATAAAACACGTCTGCAGTCTAGAATAATTCATGATACCAATATAATCTGTTCTTTCCGTCCATAAAATTCCTAAGTAAGCGCCCCTGTTTTTACAGCAACTTGATATTGCTTCCATCGCCTTGAAAGCGATGCAAACGGTTTTGAAAATATTTTTCCTGAAGCACCTCGACCCATCTGTTGCCATATTTTTGTCCTTGGTGTCAGTGGAACATTTACGGTCGATTGTCATCGAGCTGACTGACAGATTGATGGATCTTGTTTCGGATGATCAATTTTATAGCGTCCATGAATGACTAGCGTTTCAATTCAAATTTGAGGGTTAAATTCATCAGTCAAAACTATTTTCCTGTGCTTATTTAGTTTTCACGCCCCTTGAGACACTAATATTGCAATTTCTTAATTGATATGAATTTTGTTACTCGCGCATACCTTAATCATCGATAATAAAATTTCACAAGGACCCCGCGATTGATAGTTTCATTCTTGTTCTGTGACCATTGTATTAATATATATCGTTTAATAGATAACTTGGAGAAATATGAACACTTATTTGATATTCATTTAAGTACCCTACGCAAATGACACAAACTCCCAGGCTTTTCTAATCTATCTATTAGCAAAATCCAATGCTTTATCGACGGTCTGGTTTCTCGTGTGTGTGCCGAAGATTTATATCCTCATGTATATTGGTACTGTCTGGAAGGTAAAGCTTGCATGCTAGACACTTCTGGTACGCCCCACATTGTTGAATTGACATAGCATCGGTTGAAAAACGTTTGCCTAGCCGATCACTAAAGCATTCTAACCCGATGTTACGTGCATGATTAAGGAAGATGGTAAACCTTTTGACAATACAGGCAAAAGGCAGTTAAGCTAGAGCAGTGGTTCTCCAGATGTGCTTCGTTATTCTCCAGAAAAACTACGCACAATGGCAGTGTGTAATTTCCCTGCACCGAATAGACCCAGCCTATCCATATTGTGTTTCCACACCTTGTGTCACACACCTAAAATTAGGATGATTAAGAATAACACCACTTACTTGATGGTCAACCTATGTTCGCATAGTTAAGCTAGCACGAGCAAAGCTTGAGTGGGCATTGTTTCTCAGATTTCAACGGCTCACATTTGCTTCGTTATTCTGCCTGTAGCACTAATACACACGGTTAGCACGAAGAGAGTCTATGCTGGTTAGACTAATTTATCGGAACTATAGTGTATCTGAGCTTGGCAAATTAGGTGAAAATATATCATATCATGGACAACTCGTATCTGTATGGTTTCACCGTCATTATTAATTACACAGCAGGCTCGCTTTGCTCTCTTTAGTCAATGTATCATGAGTGTTATACTGACTGACATGTGGTGGAATAGATTTCCATCTTTTCTTTATTAATCTTTGACAAGCTACCATTGGTGTACATATATTTCACCTACAACACAGAAATGAATACTCTCAAATATACCGGCACGCCGTGGCAGCAATACGATTCCATAACTCACACCAGACATCCGTAGTTTCAGATATTCATTTCCAATCCCTTTATGTTTGGTGATGTATAAAAAGGTCTAATGCGGTGCATGCTGGGACGATCTACAGCGAATCCCTGCCAC
>CM067352.1:38364268-38379268 GCA_034190875.2 Urechis unicinctus | reverse complement strand
GACTTGCTCGCTCTTTCTCACTCCACGGTAACCATACTGAGAGTCTGTGGCTTTTTCCACTGCAGAGAACCAGCCCAGCCACCAACAGTTGAATCATATAAAATTCTCACGAAGGAAGAAGCTACGCCTGAGTTTGCAATGCGCCTCTCGGGTTTCATCTTTGTAGCGTTATTCATTCGATTTGCACAATGTTCGCAGCTGGTGTTATAGGAGCATATGCTGGTGCGACGTCTTTAGTGGGATAAAATTAAGCTTGACATAGAAATATGTAGGCACTGCAAGCATTATTGATGGTCGACTTGTCTTCCAAGCTAATGTACGCTATGTTGGAAACCATTCTACACCGTATGGTTCGCATATCCATATTACTTAAACAGACGACGGCTGAAGTGAGCCATAAGCCATACCAATTGTTTCATACCAATTTGCAACTATATATATTCCTTCAGAGATATAGAGGGTAAATATATATATATATATATATATATATATATATATATATATATATATATATATATATATATATATATATATATATATATATATATATATATATATATATATATATCTATATATATATATATATATATATATATATATATACATATATATATATATATAATTTGCAACTATACTAGAAGGTAAACAAGGATTTACAATTAATATATACTATATAGGTAAATGCACAAATATATATATATATATATACATATATATATTATATAGAAAGATATATAATATATATAATAAATATATATATATATAGTATATATATGACATAATATATATATAAATATAGAATTATATATATATACACAAATATAGATATTTATAATATATATATAAATATCTATATATATGGAGATAATATATATAGAGATAAATATTTATAATAGATATATATATATATCTTTATACACATATATATATATATATGCTTATATATATCATAAACATATATTTATATATATATATAAATATATTTATATAATAATATATATATATATATCTATATATATATACCAATTTGCAACTAGATATAAGGTAAATAGGATATACATATATATTTTTATAACATATATCAACATATATATGTATATATATAATATATATATATACTATATATATATATATATATATATATATATATATATATATATATATATATATATATAGAAATATATATATATAGAGAGAAGATATATATATATATATACGGATATATATATATATATATATATATATATATATATATATAAATATAGAATATATATATACAATAAAAATATATATATATATATATATATTATATATATATATATATATATATATTATATACATATATATACATACATATATGTATGAATATTTATAAATATATATACATTATATATATATATATTTATATATATATGTATATATGCTTATATATATATATTTATATATATGTATATATATATAAATATTTATATTGATATGTTTATATACATATATATATTTATATATAAATGTTTTTGTACTGCCTTAGGGTAGACACCTGTCCTATGCAATGTCTGCAACGCTATCGAAGCGCAGCTGCGTAATGTGATTTAGACCTCAAATGATGGGGAAAACGCTGCTTCGAGCCAAAAAATTGAAACACATTTTTATGACTTTTTATGAAAAATTGTGTCCATAAATAGATGTTCAGCACGTGAAAGAGTGTAGCATAAGTGGGTCCACGCATCAGCGCATGTGATTTGTGGGTCTGGGTCTGCAAGATATATCAGGGCAATATGCGACTAATATACATAGACAATACAATGCCACCTTGGTAATCTAATCCAATGACGTATTTTGCCCAACCAAATTAATAAAAGAATTTGGGAACCCGGCTGCTCATTCGTGACTACATTAACTATCATACTATTGTCGACCGTAGAAGCATTTAGGAATATTATCTTAACATCAGGCAAAAGCTCTAATTATTCTTTTTCATTGTGTTACAAGGCCGATGATGCAGCCGGGAATGGAGATAAACACATCAGGAAGTCGGAAATAGGATTAAGCTTAATACCTTGCCTATATTTGTGCGCATAAAAAATATTGATTATCAAATAATATTTGTTAATTAATGAGTACACACTTTTTAACTGCATGTAATTTCAAGACATTGACAGCTTTCCTATATGCCATGGTATAACGGGATAATGTAACGCGCAAAATCCCATTTCCGCTGGAGTGAATATCCTCTTAGGTAGCAAAACCAGAGAATGAAGGCATGTGTGTTAGTTCAGATTATGTGTATAAGACATAATTTAAATACAACTCTTGCCATGGTAAGCATTAGCAGATGCATGATATCGAACATGTCTCCTCAATTATCATTAAAAAGGCTCATATATTATGACCCCACCCCCCTCCTTCACGGATCTATATCTAGGCATGTCTAGGCATGTGTAATAGTTCTGATTATGTGTATAAGACATAATTGTAATACATAACTCTCGCCATGGTAAGCATTAGTGGATGCATGATAACGAACATGTCTCCTCAATTATCTTAAGATAGGCTCATATATTATGACCCCCCCCCCCTCCTTCACGGATCTATGTCTAGGCATTTCTGGCCCGTATGGTGAGGAAACTATGCATTATTATTTTGCACTGAATGAATAATCTTAAACTCCCAGAAGCATTCTCCTATGTCTAGGCGTTTTCTGGCCCGTATGGTGAGGAAACTATGTACTGTTTGCATATAAACTCAGGTATTGCCCAGATATAATTACATAAGTTGATGCTTTACTTTGTTTGACAATATTTAGACAATATTTATGCTCATACGTTACGATATATCATTGTTCATGTCCACAATGATATGAAAGTGTCTATCGGAATCCTGATTAACTTTTGCATTTGATGTGTGTACGTCATGACGATGAATATGAGCTTAGCACGCCATATCCTTACCTCCTCCCATGATTAATAAGTCCCTTCTACGACACACCCCTTGAAAACCATAAAAACTAGTGGAAGCATGTATGAGAACAGATCATGCCTGTAGGATTTAGCTTTTACAACTTCCTCAACTTTCACTGCCTGCTTCATAACGTGATATATGAACACTGTTTGCACTTGAGTCGTTCTTTGTGGTTACTGTCATTGCAATAAGGAAGGCAATATTATTTGGCTTAAATGTGCAAAAACCCGATTATTTTGAAAAACGACAACTTGATTAATTTTAACTAAATACAGCTTGTGCTATATGCTGGAAATGCTGTTAGGAATGACCGTTCACATGAAAACGTGCCATTTAGTCAGAGATTCGTGGCACGGCCGCAACAGGCTGTCCAACTGGTGCAGCTGATATTCCTCTCCGAGTTGCTGGAATGATGAAAGCAACTGGTTAGGTAAAATCCGAACAAAGGCACGTCCGATATATGTTTATACAGTGTAACTAGCAATTTGGTTCATATTTGACTGCGTGCGAAATATGTTGTTCATGTCATTTCTTGTACCAGATTACAGTATAACCCCAAAATACCTATTGTGTCTATGTATCAGCCGGAAAAGTGTGCGCTTTCGGACCGAAATTCGACCTTAAAGATGAGTCCAGCATATCGACGAGCTCATAAATAATCAATCGCTTCCGCGTGACGTCAGGCCTGGCATGGTTTCGATATTTCATCAGTTCCGGAGAGCGACTAAGAGACATGTGACAGATAGCATCGGTCAGACCATCGTGGCCTCGGCTGGGCACATTTTACCTTATAGATTCGAACGAGAAGTCTCTGGTGAAGTGAATCAAGAAGCCGGCGATGCCACTGCTGCATCTGGGATTGGTTTGACGCACGCGGGTCATCCGGCCCAGGACACAGGGCGGCTGGCTGCAGAACACAACTTGGAAAGCTATGTCAGATCGTATTTGTGCACCAATTCATGGTTTATGAGTTAGCATGTAACGAGAGAAGTTAATCCCTAAATTTTTACAAACAAAATATGTACCCTGTTTTCCTGAGCATATTTTCCTCCACTTATTATGTGTTTTAATGCATACAATATACAGCTGTTGTAATTAATTTAAATATATAAGATGTTAAAAATATCATGTTTATTGACCATTGAGTTGGTCGGAGCCTGGTGAACACCATAGTCACAAAAGTTAATTAAATTAATCTCAACTCATTATAGCAAAAAAGCAAAAATTAAACAACAGAGTTTTTCAGAAAATAATTCCTCCATATCAGGCATCCATTAATATCCTTATCACTACAGCATGTTACATGTGTCTGTTTGGCTGCTGTCAGCGCAGAGAAGGACATTTCCAGCAGCGTTGGTGTTGTTGTTCAATGGCCACAACCACTCCTTGTCTCCATGGAATGCATCAGTAAAGTCAATCTTCATAATTATCATTTTTATATAGATCCATGAATTCGTTGCATAGTCGAAATGTATTGTACCCTCATAACAAGATAAGGGACTATTTATTTTATAAATGCAACGAGAGAGTCATAGACTCTCCCCCTCTGCTTTTCTCTTAACGGATTTATGTATTTACAACACCAAGAGCATTGTACAATACTATACAGACCTTGGCAGCCCTGTGTAGTTATGTTTTCTAGATGCATCTAAGGCCTTTGACAATGTCAATCATTGGTTGCTGTTGCCATTGATTTTAGTCAGAATTGTTTTGGTATCAGAAACAGTTAATATGTTTTAAGTGGGATAATGTTTCGTCTCCATATTTTACTGTATCTAATGGCGTTCGACAAGGTAGAATTTTAGCCCCCAAATTATTTAATGTATATGTCGACGATCTTTCAAGTACGCTGTCGAAATCATGCCCCAGCTGTTATTTTAATGATATTTGTATTAACCATGTATTTTAAGCAGACGATCTATGTCTGATGTCGCCAAGTGTCAACAGGTTACTAAACTTCTTGAACTTTGTTCTCGATTCGGAGCTCAACATGATATAGTGTTCAATCCATCGAAATCTGTTTGCATTGTGTCTCAACTAAAGACCCGCAAACACTCCTGTCCATCAGTATCGATGAATAATATGCAATTGCAGTGTGTTGAAAAATGGAAATATTCGGGGTTTATGGTAAATGCAAATTCCATGATGATGGTATGCTTAGGCAAATGCGAGTTTTATGTAATCGATCAAAGAGTCCCTAAAGAAAACTCCCAATGCTCATTGCATGTAAAACTTAGAATTTGTCAAATCTGCTGCAGCACACTTTGCTGTACATACCTGTGGGTTGATTGTTCACAAAAGTCCCTTAATAAAGTTAGAGTTGCTTACAATAACATGTACCGAAATAGTTTGGGTGCATCAAACACCATGCGTCACAGCTGACGCATCACCAAATCGTACTGCCAGGAAGATATAGAGTACTTGCTAGACAAAGGCGTAACTGAGCTATCTTTTATCTTTTACTGGTAAACCCGACATTGTTATAATGACATAGCTAGAGTTGCACCACGTTTTGCTTTTCACTAAAGTATTCTAACCCGAATTAATATACATGTGTAAGAAATGTGGTGAAACGCCCATTGTTGACATTACAAGCTGACAGAAGTTGAGCTTGAGCAATAGTTCTCCAGATGTGCTTCGTTATCCTCCTTCTTGTGTCAGAAAATCTACGACAAGTAGAATGGCAGAGTGTGGTTTCACTGCACCGAATACACCCAGCCTATCCATATTATGTATATAAACCATATGTCACTCACTTAAATTAGGACAATTAAGAATAACACCATGAACTTGATGGTAAACATATGTTTGCATAGTTTTCTGTTCAAGCTAGCACGAGTTACGCTTGAGTTGGTTTGGTGTTTCTCAGATTTCAACGCCTGAATTTAACTGGGATCGTAGCCAGGATGTTGCAGGTAAAGCCGATCCCTTGTAAAGGGGATTGAGTCCGCTTTCTTCTAGGATAATAACCACATTAGCTTCATTAATTTTTCAGCAACGAGAATACACACAACTATCACGGGAATGATATGCTGGTTTGACTACTCTATAGGTGGTAAAGGCCTGTTGTATTTTGACACCCTAGGTAATCTCATCAAAAATAAAATGAGAAACAATTTATTGTAGAAGGTGTAAAGAATTATCCAAGTTTAATGCCTCGATTATCAGAATATACTCAATTGATACTGTGGGCAGAAACGAAACCATTATTTTTCATATTGTGCTTGTCGCTCATGGAACGATGGTTATGAATATTCTTGGTTGGCATGTCAACCTATTCATGATATATGTCCCGACCGAATGGGTGGTTCTGAAAACATACTAGATTAATTTAGAGCATTTAATGGTCGCATAGTGTGATGATCACTGTGCACATTGACGGTCGAATCCTTTATCTTCTGAATCCCCCTATTAATAAGTCCAAACGACAGCCTTGACATTGAAAATCATATTGGGAGTGGAAGCTCGTAATCATGTAATCATAACAAATTGCTTTCTTCTCAATCGAACATATCAAACAATGATCAAAACCGAATGATAAGCAAACTCATATGCGGGGAATAAGAATGATATTGCCAGCAAGGAATGGCGTGGCGAGAGTCAGCCGACGTGGCTATCATTTGACAGATCCTAATCTATATATCTGTGTTTTCACGGCTTGTGAAAAACCACTGTTGTCAGGCAACTTAAGCGCCGCGGAACGAGACAGAGAGGGCAGCATTTTCCCAGTTTTAATGCATCACTTTTGCATTGTTTGTTTACTAAAATTATCAGAATAAACGCTATCGGCGCGATATATGTCTATACTGGAGGCAGAATATACGTATTCCTCATATTGACAGAGAGAACACAAGCCACTGTTTGATATGCATGCAGGATTAGCACCATTATATGTCACACTGTCCTTGTCTCTCTTGCTTATTCATGGGTTGTGGAAAGACATTATTTTGGTTATGTGTGAATTGTAACATGTGCCAATGATATTTAATGATATTGCGACTAGAAATTATGGAGTGGACGAAGTCATCTCCTCATTCGACTGCACTAAGTAACGGCTATGAACGTGCATGTTACGTCGGCCAATAGATTGTCACCTTATCACCACAGGAATTCAACCGACACATTGTAGAAATCCATCGCAAAAAAAAATTATAAAAGAGCGACAAATTAATTATAATAATGATTTTAATAATAATAATGTCACCACATTGTTGCGTAGCATAAAGATTATACGTACCCATTTCTATGCACTTTATTTGTATGACATAACACTATGTTGTGCTCCAACTCTGGTTTCAAATATGAGACTTATAAGTAAGTTCTTGTAGGAACAGGAAGATGGTGCCACGCGGAGGTTATCTCCAGTCCTGTTGCGTTCATCGTCACATCGTTCAACAGTGGCAATGCCATCAATCCAGGAGGCTTTTTTTTTGTGGGATCAGACGCTGAGAAGCGGTAACCTTGATTAACATGGCTTTATATTCACAGTAGGTACTTTCATTTGCATACATGTCATTGACTTGTGGCTTCAATGCACCTACGGAATAGCGTAGAACCCCCAAAAGGCACAGGTTAACGCACTTTTTCTGCGCGATGAGCTGTACTAGAAAAACGGATAATCACTTCATGGCAAGCGTTCCCAGATAAATGGATTCAATAAGCAACGTGGAGCTTAGTCTGAGTGCAGCGAGGGTATGAAATCGAAATGTCCAGGGGTATTATTTTGTTCGGGGAAAAGTTTGTAGATAATCCAGTTTATATGTTGCCAAAGAGAGCCTATAATGTATCATTGGTTGATAAGTGATTTGTTTCTCTTGGGCATATATTGAAAACCAAATCTGATTATTTGATTTCCTTCCTTGGGTGCAGTTGTATTCAAGTATATGCTTGCGTTTGTTAATTGAACTATTTGAAGCTTGAATCACCCTGTCGACGAGGTCCTGTGGTATTCTGGTAGCGACGAACTGTTGGCGGTGTATTATGTCCGATCTTAGCTCTCTGTACATTCTTCATCATCATGGTATCAGCCATATGATCAAACACAATGGGGATTATACCAAAACAATTGTACGACCTGGGTCTGACTGCGACTAAAATAATTCATGATTGTAGATTTCTGCCCTTTGCGCATGATCTTCGGCTCTTATGTAATATTTTGTTTTTTTCAATCTCATTGCATATGCCAAATATTATATAAACTGCAAAAAGTATGTTGTTGGCTCGTTGATAAGCATGTCGATTATTGTGATGGTATTTGTGCCATACGTGCGAAAAAAATGCATATTCAAGAAGTTGTTACTGATGGAATAAACCTAATCCTACGGAAATTATAGGTTAATGGAGGCTTGACAATGACAGCTGAAAAGTAAAGGAAACGAGTAATAATTATTGATTGGGATCAATTTCAGTAAATAGATGGCTATCTATAACCATTTATTATCATCTTCATTTTGCGACCTCCTGGTGGCCAAGGGTTGAACTTAATTGATGATTGCATATTGCTCAATTATTACCTATGCTGTTATTTATCTCTTCCTGTTTCACATCGAATATTTATGATGATGTTAAAAATGGTCTTCTACTATATTGGATCATTTTTTCGCTTTAGTAGCGGAACCAAACTGCATATTGCAGTATATTGATTATTTACCTTGGTGCGTTGATGAATTGAAACATTTAGCATTAAATCGACACAATTACTACAGGAGAGGTTATAAAAGATTAATCATTTAAGATAAGATACCATGGAGCTTAAGTTTGTTCCCCAATCATAACACAAAATATAAGTAATAACCTCAATAGTTGGTCCTAATTAAATGCGCATAGCATGTGTTGAAAATGGTATTTATGTCAGCGTGTGTTCGATTGGTTATTCTTCAACAATAGCTTTATTGTGCAAGATGGGTTCGGAATATTTTTACGAATAGCGCCGGGTAAGGCACTGTCTGCAAGAACATTAAAACAACAAGCCTATTTGTTATTATTTATACAATCTTTGTTAACATTAATTTATTAGAAAAATGAGCGCGTGAATTTGAGAACTAATGCGAATAGAACTTTGAGCCATCGATACTAGTGATGGTATCAACAAATATGTATATGTATGCGAAGAGGAATGTTTAGTTGTGATTGCTGCTCTATATCTGCTTTTTAGTATTTGCGCATGTTAGTGATTGATGTTTGCATATGGGGTTAATTGTTTTCATGACATTATTGCATTGGATATTAACAATTAAATACAATTATGCTTTTTTCCGAACACACTAAAATGGTGCAACTCATTTACATAAATTGTTCAGAATCATTGTCTTATATCTATTTCTTGGTAACAAACAGCTTGTTCATTGCTAGAGTTTCTACATTTTATTGGAGCCTTAAATATCAGTTGCTGCCAAATGCTGACAGATGTGTATGGGTTGTCCGCGATAAATTTAGGCGAGGTTACAGAAAAGAATTCAATTATTCTCATATACTTTTATCGACTTTTATCGACAATGTAGGCAAAACTTGACTGACCGGAGTGGATAATTTCGATGCATAATTGTTGCTATAGTTTGTTAACCGATTGTGACTCTATCAAATAAAATAGTTATATGGTTTGTTAAATGGAATTGCACATTGTTGCTGATTCTGTTCTGGCGACATTGCAAAACTGATTACATCGCGTTTTACTCCCTTGAGCGAGGTAATGCTTGCCAGGTCTTGTCACGATTGAGATGGCTCTTATTTTATTGTCCCCAAGGCTTCTTGTTTCACCTGATGGTAATGAAGGAAGCTCAGTGTCTGTTTAATTGATCATGTAAGCGAACTACAGTTTTGTGGAGGCATTAATGTTTGGTCATTGACTGATCGATTTTCTCATTTGACGCAGCGTTACTGGTATTGCGGGGTAATGGTACTTGCTACAAATAATAAGTTGCATTGCATAGATCTTGATGGTGTGAGAGTTTTATTAAGACTTCTTCGTACTTGGACGTGCAGATGACAAGGTAATTAACGATAATAGAGTGTTCACACCAGTCAGTAAGTAATTTGATGAAATTCACTCATTTTATGGTGTCAACAATAACTTCTTCCTATCAGTGAAAATAGAAAACATTCCACTTTCTTGGTGATCAAATCAACGTCGAGTGTCAATGTGTCCGAGTTTCTGTAAGATTTATCATTGCATCAACAAGTATGTCTAATATGAGGGTGATTATCAAGGAACATTCCCATTGAAACGATAACCTCGGTTCGAGACCAGGTGGTAAAATGCGTCAAAGCTGAATAGCCACATTAGCACGTGCTTTGTTGTTGCTAGTGCAGCTGTAAACCATTGGTGCTGTGTTATGCACTGCTGTTATAGCGACTTTGACATAGATATGACCATGCAGTTGCATATTGCCATGGACTATAACTGATGAGGCTGACATAATCCATCATCGACACAAGGTTAATGGAGGTTTCGCTTTAATCTAATTGGCCAATTGCTTGACCAAGTAAGCATTCCGGATAATGTGTGCTATATCTTGGCAATTTGTAATGAGGTCCCACTTGAATATAAATAGACCCATTTGCACCCGGATCTCCTCGTAACTATCTGTTGGACTGGCGAAACCCTCAGGGATATATACTGTCGCTACTTATCTGAAGCTTCGGGAAAATCTTAGTGCTTTATGATAAAGTATATTATGCATGAATGGTCGTAAATACCTGCTGTACAGGAGAGATATATATATAGATATATATATATATATATATATATATATATAGATATAGATATATATAGATAGAGATAGAGATAGAGATATCTATATATATATATATATATATATATATATATATATATATCTATAGATAGATATATAGATATATATCTCTATCTATATATCTCTATATCTCTCTATCTCTCTATATATATATCTATATATATATATATCTCTATATATATATCTCTATCCTCTATATATCTCTCTATCTCTATATATATATATATATATATATATGGAAATGGAGATTAACACATCAGAACGGCGAAAATAGCATTGAGCTCGATATCAATGCATTCTTTAATCCACCTAGTGGAATCAAGCAATCAGGCAACTCGTTGACGTAAGTCGGAGATAAATACCAATGCATGTTTTTAGTTATAGGTAAATATCTTCAATATTGCTGAATTGTGCTAATTTGTCAATCATAAACAATTCCTGAAAGTTAATATCACGATATATTATTGCGCTTCAAAATATAGACTCTATCAAATAATGCATGTTAATTCATGCAGCACACACTGTTCAGGTGTATGTTGTTTCAAGACATTGCCAGCTTTCCTTTATGCAAAGTTTAATAAATATGCCATAAATATGTCATAAAAAATGAACACATCGCGCCAAATCCTATTTCCCCTCAAGTAAATACCATTTAAGGTAGACAAATTAGAAAACGAAGGCATATTTGTTTGTTCTGATTATGTGTGTAAGAAATATCTGCAATATATAACTCTTGCCATGGTAATCATCAATAGATGCATTACATGGAACTGGTCTCTACAATTATTCTTAGATAGGCTCATGTATAATGACTTAACCTTCACAGGATATTAGTATTATCAGGTATATGTCCACCGTATGGATATAATCAGTCGCAATGGACAGAGCGACCTGGACCAACATGTTATATGCACTAGTACTTACACAGTGGGTTATGAACGCATCATTGCACATGTGTTAATATTTTCTTATTATTTGCAAGCAATGTTTGAACAATAAAGATCGTAGTATAAGAATGAAGTTATACAAAGTCACATGACTATGCCATCGCTGACGTTACTGCATTATTCTTGCCACCTTTGTACTGTTATGCTTCAAGAAATTATGTCAAACGCTGTCATACAAAGCCTCGGAAAAGTATGTCACCGGATGTTTTGCTTTTTGCTCTGATAACCGCATATCCGTTTTGATATCGACGGTCAGTTGCAGTCTACAATACAAGATAAGTATTATCGGTATCTTCCAAAAGGCACATATGGATTAGTGTTAAAACCTCCCCATATGTCTAGGCGTTATCTGACTCGTACAGAAAGGAAACCATGCACTGTTTGCATCTAAACTCGGGGTCTGCCAAAATATAATCACATATGTCTATGTTTGATCTTGTTTGGTATTGAATTGAAAATATTTTGCATGGCATAATAAAACAGCTCATAAGTTACGAAATGTCATTGATAAGATATTGCGTAGTTTTCGTTGATATCAACAGTTACTGGTGGGATAGTATCAATTTGGCTAATAATTTGCGTTAAACATTTTGCGTTGCTATTCTTTATTATCTCAATTTATTTTAAAGAACGCAAGGACTACACACTTTGAAGTTAATCGAATACTGCATTAAACTGGACATATATGCTAATGGAACCAACTTCAAAATAAAACTAAAAAGCCTAACGCACGCCGGATAATAGACGTCTTATATTTCTCGTAGGCGATAGTAACTGTAACGTTTTATATCTGTTACACTATACCAGTGGAGATTTGCGCTGGCATAGATACGGTATATTACACTCCCTTAACCTAACATTACATCTAGGGATATCTTTTTACGCAGTTGCCACATGGTATGTTGTCCACCGAAAGCTGAGACATAATGGAAGTAGTGTGACAAAAATGTGTACTACAATATTGACTATATTCATATATATATACATAAATATACATATAAATATATACATATGTATATATATGTACATATATATATATAAATATATATATGTACATACACACACACGTATATATATAAATATATATATATATATATATATATATATATATATATATATATATATATATATATATATGTATGTGTATATGTATACATATATATATACATAAATATATAAATATATATAATATATATATATATATATATATATATATATATATATATATATATATATATATATATATATATATATATATATATATATATATATATATATATTCTACTCATTGTAGATGTATTTTACAATAGCAACCTTCAAAGTAGAATTTTTCCGGTTCATGCAAAGACTTTTGCAAGTCGCCTACATCTTTCCAATTATAGCAACGCAAGTTTCACATCGTTTATGTTATCAGAATAGGTACACACTGCATTGGCTTTCGTGTGTCGATGAGTGAGAACATGTTTGCCACTCACTCCAACCCAACCATAATAATGCTATTTGTGCATCTGTGATGTGCGTCTATGAGACGCAACATTGTTTGGGCCCATTGAGCGGACGCCCCACAGCATAGCCTTCATGATGAGTTAATCATTTTTCCCAGCTACAGCATTGACCTTGACCAGGGAGGTTGGCTCAGGCTGAGCTGTTAGTCTACAGATTATTCTCTGTTTATTACAGCTGAAACATAAATAATTATCCAATCTGCTCGAGCGACATTTTGAATGATCAAACCGGCTCATTGGTTGTTCACTATGAGCGTTTAGTGTAATGGAATTATGAAGTAAATAAAACATTAAAGCGCCACACAAATATATGGAACTATTATTCGAAGAGACACCAAGACACGCATATTGAAACACACTGTCATGAAAAAGTGTAATGCTTGGTATTGGTAATTGATCAACACTACGCGCAATATTGATCTAGATATAGAATATACTCCTCAGTCAGTTCAGTTAGTTGATTGGTCTAGTTATATTTGTCCTGTCCAGAGACATATATCTGCAGCTAAAATGCAAAATTACATATTGTGCTCACTTGTCTTTGACAACTACAGCAAACGTGTCTGATTTATTGACGAGTGAAACATGCTTTTACAATGGGGATGCTGGTCTGCAACAAAGCTGGTTTGTATGATAATAAATTACATCTACAATGCCTCGCACTACCTTACCCTATTGTAGTCAGATGTATGTATCAGAAAACAGTATGGAAACTGCCATATTTGATTTTATATACAAATGATCATAAAGGACACAAAGTGCATCGGATATTTAAAATCATATTTATGCGTTGCACGCTACATTTCACAGCTACATTTGTGATACTCTACCCAAGCAAAATCATCGCAACTAATTTTATTTCTGTGATACATCCAAGTGCCAAAGGGGTAGATACAACTGCACAGTTTGGAACTGAAAACATCAGATGTGGACGATTCTTTAAGGTAAACGTCTTGCGTTCATTCAGGTATCCGTATCAAGCATAGCAAGCTTAAATATAAATATCTTCAGGCCAGCAGAGAATACGACCAAATTTGTTATTCGCATGACAAATACAACCATCAACTTGTCTGTGGTAACTGCCAGTTTTTCCATCGTTACTCTTGTGTTTCTAAGCATCATTTATCACGCTACAAAATTTATAAGAACAAGGACAAAACACAGTCATTATACGGGTGAACCACGTGCTGGGACTGAGCTTCTCCTCCTTGCATACAATTGCTCGCTATGAACGGTCGAGAAACATCATCCATGCAATAGGAGCCGGTGTAGGCATCCAATACTAGTAATCATATATATATATATATATATATATATATATATATATATATATATATATAGATATATATATATATATATATATATATATATATATATATATATATATATATATATATATCTCTATATATATATATATATATATATATATATATCTCTATATATACTCATCTTCATAGTACCTCATTAATCGAAATGACCTACATTCTATTTACACAATGCACGCATGTAGTGTAACAGGAGCCTATGCTGGCTCGACGTCTTTGTGGTGGGATATCATTAAGCTAGGTACTGTATGCATTATAGATGATCGACGACTGGCCAATATTGTCATCAGATAGGATGCAACATGCATCATTTTCAAGTGTATGCTGTATTTCTGACCATTCGTAATCCCCATGGTTATCCTTGTTACTTATATAGCAGACACGGCTGAAGTGTCATATAGAATTAGCAACTATAAACATGGAAAACGAGGATTCGGGGCGTCGTGGAAATCTAACGAACCCACAAAAAAATGACAAATGTTCTCAAATGTAACTGGTGCATTGAATGGTTCTA
>CM067352.1:38311458-38357326 GCA_034190875.2 Urechis unicinctus | reverse complement strand
GTATATATAGATAATATAATATATATATATACTGCTTATATCTATATGTAATACTATCTATATATATATATATATATTAAATATATAATAAAATACATAGATAGATCGTATGGAACGCGTTATTGCATACAATAATCAGACGTGCATAGATTGTACACACATTGAATGATTTATATGTGTGTTGTATTTGCCATGCGAACGTTTTGGACGTAGCCCCTGCCGGCCTGAAGATGTTTATATTCAAACTGGCTATGCTTGATACGGTTACCTTAATGAGCTAACAACATTAATTATAAGGAATCGCCTACATCTGATGTTTTCAGTTCTTAAATGTTCAGTTGCATCTACCCCTTTGGCACTTAGGTGTATCACAGAGAGATAATTAGCTGCGATGATTTGCTGGGTACGGTATCACACATGCAGATGTGAAATGTTGCGTGCAATGCATAAATTTAATTTTAGTTATCCGACACAGAAATCATATATCAATCGACAAGAAGTCCATATCCCAACCCTATCAGTCTTCAATATCGTTTCAAAGGGAATGTTCCTTGATAATCACCCTCATATTACGCATATTTCTTGTTGAGGCAATGATAAATTTTACAGAAGCACATTATTAGCTTGAGGTCACCAACGTTGCCGGCAATGAGGTTTTTATCACCAAAGAAGGCGCATGATTACTATTTTCAACACAGTACCCATTAATTGAGTTTTATGATAAATTCAAATAGATTGCCGTATTGATCGCTGGACACAGCGTGACCTAGGTGCTCCTCCTCAATGGTGATTTTATCAATGCATGTACTTTTCTGTTACTTTGACACGTTTCGTCATTAACAACACAGCGGAAAGCAATGCATATTGAAAACTGCAATTCTATAGAATTGGTTGATGATGGCAATGTCGGCTATCTGCATGCATGTTTACGTTTGCTCAGCTAAATTATGAAATATTAATCTCTCGTGATAGTACGCTTGCTGAAACTCGCTGATAGGAAGCCATTGACTCGTTATTAAGACTGCAACAATATTTAAAAGCATTATAATTTCAAATGCGTGTGAAAGAAAACATGCAACGATACCTATTAGAAAGCTCCATTCGTGTGTCATCGCAGAAGCTGGATACCGTGTTTTAATCTTGTACGAAACAAATCCAGACGAAAAGGTCAATTTCTCGTCGTAAAATGTGCGCAATTTGGAAGGTGCACAAGCTACAGGAAAACAGAAAACAATTATCCATTCGATGGGTCATATCGCTGTGACCATCATGTATAATGCGTTGTAATTGCAAGGTATATGAGCTAGTATGAAAGAATGATAATTGTAAGCACTTTTCACCTTGTAAACATGCAATCTTCTGTAAAAAAAACAACTCAAAATCAAATTCCACGTACATAAAGCATGAACTTCCGTTAACTTATCAAGCGTTTCAATGTGGAATAGTCAACAAGTGCAACATATTCCGGCTTTTAATTTACTAATACGAAACGTTCAGTACATCCGAACTAGTATTCAAGTGTAGACCGTTATAATTGTTTACACCATAAAATGAGTGAATTTCATAAAATTTACTTACTTCCTTGTGTGACCACTCTGTTATCGTAAATGACCATGCCATCTGCACCTACAAGTATGAAGAAGCCCTAATAAAACTCTCACACCATCAACATCTATGCAATGCAACTTATAATTTGCAGCAAGTAACATTACCCCTAATATCAGTAGCGCTGTGTCAAATGATGAAATCGATCAGTCAATGATGAAAAATTAATGCCTCCACAAAATGTTGTTCTCTTGCAAGATCAATTGACCAGACGCTGAGCCTCTTCAATTATAATCAGGTGAAACAAGAGGCCTTGGGGTCAATAAAAGAATAGCCATCTCAATCGTGACAAGACTTGGCAAGCATTACCACGCTCAAAAGCTTAAAACGCGACGTAATCAGTCAGGCAATGTCGCCAAGACAGAGACAGCAAAAATATGCAATCCCATCTAACAAACCATTCACCACATATGTATTTTATTTGATAGAGTCACAATCGGTTAACAATCTGTATCAACAATTATATATCGAAATCAACCACTCAAGTCAATCAAGTTTGGCCTTACTTGTCAAAGTCGATAAAAGTATTTGAGAATAATGGATATTTTTTCTGTAACCTCGGCTAAAGTCCGCATCGCGTATACCCCATACACAATCAGTCAGCATTATTTTGGCAGCAACTAATATTTACGGCTTTAATAAACATCAAAAAGTTAAGCAATGAACAATTTGTGTGTTACCCAGAAATAGATATAAGACAATGATTCTGTACAATCTATGTAAATGAATTGCACCATTTTAGTGTTTTTGGAACAAAAGCATTATTTCATTTAATTGTTAATGTGCAATGCAATAATGTCATGAAAACAATGAACACCATTTGCAAACATTAATCACTAACATGCGCAAATATTAAGAGGCAGTTATAGAGCGGTAATCACAACTAAACATTTCTCCTTGCATACATATACATATTTGTTGATAGCATCACTAGTATCGATGGCTATTCGCATTGGTTCTCAATTCACGCGCTAATTTTTCTAATCTGTTAATGTTGACAGAGATATTGTACGATGAACGGTTGCGAGCGACATATGAAGAATGTAAGGAACTCCAAAACCTGGCTTTCAGATGGGATTTAGATTCACGAATGTAGATACTTGAACACAACTACCCATTTGGATCGATATAGAAAATAACAAATAGCCTGGCTGTTTTCATTTTCTTGCAGGCAGTGCATTACCCGGCGATATGCTTGAAAATATTCCACACCCATCTTGCACAATAAAGCTGTTCGTGAATATGTGGTATAAACCCAATCGATTACACGCTGACATTAATACCAATTTCATCACATGCGATGCGCATTTCATTAGGACAAACTAGTGAGGTTATTACTTACATTTTGTGTTAGGATTGGGGAACACCCTTAAGCTCCATAATATCTTATCTTAAATAATTAATTTTTTATAAACTCTCCTGGAGTAATTGTGACGATTTAATGCAAGCGCCAAAGCAAATCATCAATATACTGCAATCTGCAGATGAATAGATGAATAACAGCACAGGTTCTAATTGAGCAATATGCAATCATCAATCAAGTTCAACCCTAGGCCAACAGGATGTCCAAAAATTAAGACGATAATAAATGGTTATGGATAGCCATCTATTTACTGAAATTGATCCCTATCATTTATTATGACTCGTTTCCGTTACTTTTCAGCTGTCATTGTCAAGCCTCCATTAACCTATAGCCTCCGTAGTATTAGGTTAACCAGTTAGGTTCTGGAATACGCTTTTGTTCGCACTCATGGTACAAATATATTCACAATAATCGACATGCGTTACCAATGAGCCAGCAACATACCTTTTGAAGTTTATATAATATTTGGCAAATGTAATGAGATTGAAAAAGAAAAATATTACAAGAGAGCCGAAGCTCATGCACAAAGGACAGATATACACATTAATTATTTGGGTCACAGTCAGACCCAGGTCGTACAATTGTTCTAGTATATTCCCTATTATGTTTGGTCATATGGCAGATAATTTGATAATAATGAATGTAACTGAGAGCTATGATCGGACATAATACACCGCCAACAGGGTGATTCAAGTTTCCAATAGTTCAATTGGAAATCGCAACCATACTTGAATACCACTGGACCCAAACAAGGAAATCAAATAATCAGATTTGGTTTTCAATATATGCCCAAGAGGGAAGAAATCACTTATCAACCAATGATACATTATAGGCTCTCTTTGGCAACATATAAACTGGATTATCTACGAACATTTCTCCGAACAAAATGATACCCCAGCACTATTCGATTTTATACCCTCGCTCACAATAAAGTGATTCATATAACTCCACGCTGCTTATTGAATCCATTTACCATTGCCAACAGATATGCTACAATGGAACTAAAACAATAAACGGTTTTAATCTAAGATTTGTATTGAGCTCAGGAGTAGCGCCCAAAAATATTATGGATCATCAGAAAATATTGGCGCTCAGGTAGGATCGAGTTGCACAAACAAAGATACCTGGATAAAATTTATAGAGGAAAGAGTGTACGAATGAACTTTAAAGTGACAATTGTCATTATATGTTTATTTGGTCCTCCGGCAACACTGGTATAGGTTGCATATTACCGACCTGCATACACGTCAGGAAGTAGCTAAGCTGTTGTAAAGTCAGTTGAGTAAGGGTTGGTACATTGGATGCATAATGATGAAAAATTACTAGCTAAATCAGTTTTATCAACATTAACTCTGTTATGCTTTTGCACATGACTTAACCGACATTGGGGGGGATGGTAGTTCATGTCAAGTTTACGGGGCTTCGTAAACAATGAGAACTGGTGGAAGCGTGTGTGAGCTCGGATCATGTTCCCCAATACAACTAAGCATCAAACCAAGATAGCCATTGGGCGCCATAATTATTCGTATTTGTTTTGGTTAGATTGTGTCCTTTATCTGATGGAATCATCATCACATCATGTATAATAACAGTGGCAGTACTTATGCATATCACTTCGAATGATCGTGAAGCAGCTAGAGTTTTATGCAATATTGGTGGAGAGTATATTGCCATTTTGCAGGATAATTCATATTCAAACCTTACGGCACACATAGAGGTCATTATGCGTGTTGGAACTACAAAACTCTCCTTCTACATACAGTGTGCTGTTGCAGTGTGTTTTCCGAGAGTAGATGTATTGTGAAACCCATGACAATGAAGAATTTGCATGATAGGTTACCGCATGTATTTTTCAGTCACAGTAAAAGGTTATACACAACGAGCTTTAACTCAGTCAAATTTGATCCAAATTGCTAGTTACTCTAAATATACATTTCCCGAAAGTCCCATTTTTTCGAATAATACCCGACCACTTGCTGGTATCAATGCAATAACTCTGCAGCCTCTTGCGGTTATGGCACGAATACTGATTACATGGCACGTTTTTTTATGTGTGATTGGTCATTCTTTACAGAACATGAAAACTGCTTGCCATTTCCAGCATATAACTCTAGCTGTATATAGTTGAAATGATTGAAGGTGTGCATGTCTCTGTTCAAAAGTCATGTCATAATGTTTTTTAAAGCGCTTACCTGCAAGCCTGTTGAAAGGGGGTATGGGGTGGATGAAGCATACCATTCGATGGTACTACCAACAAAGGAGTATAGTCAATGTCCTGCAAGCGTATATATGCAATTATTGGGTTTCTTGTGGTATCTGCACTTTTAAAAATCAAATAATATTGTGTTATATGTGCCTTCATAATTGTATTGATAGTGACCATATAACATAAATCATGTTTCCGGTACACTACAGTATATATGTACAAATATGTCAATAAGTAACGTAATAAGGCTAGAGGTGAAAGTTGTAGCAGGTGTAGAATATCGTATGATATCCGATGCTAGCTTTGAAAAGCTAAATCTTGCAGTCATAATCAGAGCACACACGCATCTACTAACTTTCATTGTTTACAAAGTGCGCGTCGTCGAATAGATTCATTAATCACGGGATGGTAAAAGGATATGGCCTGCTAGACTCGTACGTCATGCCATACAAACATCCATTGCAAAAGTCAATCACGTATAAATGCAACGACTTGGTATAGGAACAAACGACGTTCATAAATATCGATCAATGCGCCTTGTATGAAAATATTGAGATCGTTCGTTATTGTGTTGTGGGTTCCGTAGATTGCCACGACACCACAAATCCTCGTTTACCATGCATTCATATATTATAGTTGCTGATTTTATATGAAGCAATTCAATAACATTATGATCACTTCAGCCGTGTCTGCTGGTTAAATTATATTGATTTTCGAACCATGACATAAAGCATACACTAGCTAATGAGGAATGTTGCATACTATCCGATGAGTAAGCGTAGGCTCCTATTACACTAGGTGCGAGCATTGTGCAAATAGAAGAATCAATAACGATACAAATGTGAGGCCTTGAAACCGGAGAAGCGCAACGCCAGCTCGAGCGTAACGGGTGTTACGGTAACGAATGCGAACGTTTTACATATAACTCATACAGTTGTTCTTAGTTTTTCTTATTTTATGAGCGTTATGTGTGGTTCAACTATTTGTGTCTGGGCCGCCTCCATGTAGAGAAAATACGCACAGACTCCAGAGAAGTTTTTCCGTATTTTTTGCGGACACGAGACAGAGAGAGTAACAATGCAAAAGCTCTGTGCTAGCCAAACTCCTACAAGCTTGTTGTGTAAACAAAGCGGATAATCCGATTGCAAATATTATGTTGATAATGCGATGATTGTTACACATTATATAAGGTTAAGAATACTATACAAACAGGCTGCGCAAAGCTTGATGCAACTGTAGCCGTTGTAGATATACTACCAACCAAGTGAATGCATGCTCTTGTCTATATATTTATAGATATTATATATTATATATATATATATATATATATATATATATATATATATATAGCTTGAGTATATATAGATATATATATATATATATATATCTATATATATATATATATATATATATATATAATAGATATATATCTCTATCTATCTATATCTCTATATATCTCTCTAGATCTATATCTCTCTATATGTATCCCTCCCTCTGCCTCTCTATCTATCTCTCTCTATCTGTCTCTATATATATATATATATCTTCTATATATATATATATTGTATATCAAGGAGGAAAAGCTTGGTCATGCATGTCTTTAGCACGTAGTTCACTTGTGTTGTTTCTGTGTTTAGCCCAATGTTCTGAAAGCGAACTGTTTGCAGCTTTTGATAAATGATGTCTAGAAACACAAGAGTAAGGCTAGGAAAACAGGCAGTTACCGCCGACAGGTTGATGGTTGTATTTACCATGCGAATAACAAATTACTCATACCTAATTGCTTTATGTTAATGTACTAACTTTACGCTCCATGGAACCTCTTTCCTCGTTGCTCTGCAGCTGCAATCAGCCATACATTGTCTGATAGTGGTACAAGCGTGCTGCTTTTGGAATGCGACAGTACTATTAGATCTTATCTAGGTTATCTCGCGTAACTTGTAGCATTGTCGATGTTTGAGTGTTAAAGTTGTCCATTTACACTATTGCGTGGATTGTGGAATGTAAGTTGGCGCGCCATTAGATTTGGGCAAAATGCTTACTTTTATTTTTGTCTCATAAGATTTACATTCCATAGGAGACAGTTGCACTTGCACTGACCGTCAGTGTGGAGTATGATATGCGGTTTCTCAGAGCAAAACGCAAAATCAATCCGATGATATACTTCTCTGGGGCTTTGTATGAGAGCGTTGGACATAAATCCCTGAAGCCTATTCTATCATAGTAAATCATCTTAGAAATAGCAAATGATGATACCGGGAATAACCACCCTTAATTTAGCATTTATGATCACAGTTACGGTTTGCCCTGCCTTTACCTCACATAGCTAGGATATGACCCATCGCAATTGAAGTCGCTAGCTCCGAAGTTGACGGTTCGAAATCAATGGCACCCTTATGGATGCAAGAGCTGTAAGATGTGTGATGTAGTGTTCGTCGGCAGCAGCAAGTGTGTTCGCTTTCATTTATTGTCACAATCCATGCCATATTAGTTTTTTCTGTTGACAACGTTATTAACAGGGTTGTCAATAGATTGGGAGATTCATTGGTATCGAATTGATCTAAACCTCAACAGCATATTGCTATGGACTTCATAATACATTGTGCTAATATAAGAGATCGTGAGCAATATCTAGCGTAACCATCATGACATCACGACTAATGACTATTCTTCTGCATTTACATTATCATTGATATAGCAAATGGACGGGAGAGCATAACATCAGTGTTCTATTGAAGTGATGTTTGTTTTTAATGTAAGAAACATTGAGGGTCCACAATTATACATATGAAATAGTTGCTGGTTGTAATTATTCTATGACATAAGCTTCAACCGTAGGCTTAATCCAACGCAAGCAAGAGAACAACCATAGTTATCACGACGGTTGGCATGCAAATGGTACTACATATTACCAGTTGCATCTTGTCTGATGTCAATATTGCCCAATCTTCTATCATCTGTGATGCAAACATTGATTTGTGTATTCTGTATAGAGGGGAAAGAATGACGATACAAGTCGTAGGCCTTAGCACTTAAGATCTGCTATGTATGTTCAAGCTTAGCCGTTGTTAGCTTGAATAGTACAATTCGGTTATAACAACTGACTATTTGCTGTTGTTCGTCTTTTATCTATTTTTTTCAGATGTTTTAGAAACACTCCAAGGGATCCTCAGACAAAGCCAAAAAGAAACACCAAGCTAACTAGTCGAGGTTTTGTTCCTATGACAATAGAAGAATACACGATGCTAATGTGAAGCCATCAAGCTTTATAACTGTGCCAGCTTAATCCATGTCAACTTGTATTGCGAATCAGTTTACCGTCTAGGGTATGCTGTTATTCTTAGGCTGATTGTCGTATATAACATAACGTTTAGAATCCTGTAGAGAAGGTTTAAGCTATGTGTGGTTTAGCTAGTGTTGTGTAGACATAATAGTGCGCATATCATAGATTGGGAGGATTGCACAACTGTCTAACGGAAAATAAATAGGTAATGCTGCTTGTTCTGAAAGATATTAATTTGTTCCACGAAGAAGATATTGAGGTTTGAGTATCATGGTGCTCGTTGAGTACAGTAATTCAAACCGCAATAAGGAAAAACTTATCATATTGCTTCATCCGTTTATTTATTTCAACGCAACAATCGCTAAAAAGATAATTATTCACCATCAAAGCTCAGGTCATAGGGGTTGAATCTGCCTTAGGAATACAATAATCGTATCGATTACGAAAGTGAGTCCACTCGGTACATAATCGAATATGGATGTCAAAGCATGTAACACAACATGATTCGAGAGAACAAGATCGTATTTTGATGCGGTATGAGTTTAAAATCCAGATATCAATAGCATATTTTCTGCATATTGATTATTGAATGAGACAGCGCATTGTTATGCTTTGAATTGATATCAACATGAACTAGAGCTCCGACAGTTTTGCCTTTCCAAAAATGATGCAAATAAGAATTTGCTCCACTGTCAAAATATGCCTCTTTTCGCCAAAACGTTTACACGAAGGGCGATATGCATAGATTGAGTTGTATAGGTAATGGCGGGTCCAGCTTACTTGCTCAAATGGAGACCCCACCCCCTTAGGTCTCAAGAGCTGCCAAGAGCTGGAACCATATTTCCAACAGACTAAGTTAGGGCAACAATGAGTCGCAGGGGGTGGGGGCCACGAGTTGCAAGGGGAACCTCTATTACCTATACTAGCAACCTCCAGGGTCTATCCATAGAGGTCTTCAAGCGTAAACATTCTAGGGCCAAGTCTACCTGTGTAGGTTCCATTTTTCACGCAGTCGAGGTTCTCTATAAACTGGGCAACCTTAGCGTTGTTCTGCTCGATAAAGTTGGGATCAGGATGAGCGATTATCAACCTCATCGTAAATAGCTTCCAACAGTAGAACGCCCCAGTCGGCCTCTCAATGGTCCCACTCGGTCTTCCCAGCCAAGGACCGCGATGCTCCTGTTCCACGCCCAGGCAACTATTAAACCTCCCATTCGCGCCATAGTCGCCGTCTTCGAGGCCCTCAATCGACGCCCACCCCCAAGCCATCGTCTCCTTATACTTCTTCCGATCCTTGTGATACACCTGGTTATACGCCTCAGTCCTCCCCAGGTCCTCGTAGGCGCACAACCTGAAGACGCAGTCGACAAATACCCCATGGTGCAGCCCCAACAGAACCTGAGGCTTATACATGTTCGGAATCACCCTCCCAGGACTCCGAGTGTAGGGACACTTTATCTCGAGCAGCACAACCTCATAAGGACAGCATCCACCCCACCCCGCCGGATCGGGAGCACACAAAGGTCTTGCGGCCAACCCCACCACCAGAGAGGGAAACGGTGTGCTGAAGGGCAGTGTTCAAAAATGGGCATATTTTCGCCGATAGTTTCTCTGGTTGCTAGGGCGATCATGGCGACGGTGTTCTTGGCGACCCCGCTTTCTCCAGTTGTACAGAGGACCTTGCCCCGGAGGGAAACAATGCCGCTGGAGCGCAGATAGGCAAAGACATAGAGATCGTCTACATACGGTTGGAGGCCCTAAAGTGGCTGGGGGTGGGTTTTCCCCAAGTTGGCCTCGAGGTAGTCGACTTTGGCTATGTCCGGCACTAGATTGCTGTCGTAGGTGTTCTCGAGTAGGAGGTGGGCAGAAACGGCTATCCTGGCTTGGAGGCCCATGTTCTGGAGAGAAATGGTGGTAGCTCTAGGTTCGGCTAGCATTGTAGATTGCCTTCTGCTACCAATCTCTAATTGCTTGTTCTTCGCCTACCTCCTCGAGCTAGCTACCTCTTCGAGACCTACCTGGGAACCGTTTGGGGGACTGCAGGCTGACGAGAGGGTTGGTCCGGAGCAAGGCTTCTTGCTGGCTAGCGGAAAAAAAGGTAGCCGAAAGTCGGGTAGCTCTGGAGTAAATTGGTGCTCCTATAAAGCTCGTTTCGGCCGAGATCGAAAAATATACTCGAATGAAAAGCGACATTAAGGCTAAGACCTTGGCTAGGGCATCTCCACCCCCCCTCACCGCCTAGGTCGACCACCTTAGTCGCAGGAGGTGCCGCGGTAATTGCAGCCGACCGACTGACCATTTAAAGAGTGGTATTTGCTGTGTATAATGGAGGCGGCGATTAAATCTTTCTGCAACGATCATACCGGAGTCAAGCAAAATACGGACTAGTGGGTAGACCACGAGGAAGGGCTGCGTTGGAGGAAGTTACTACTCTGCTATCATAGGGCAAAACTACTTTAGCAGCTATAGTAAGAAGCTGACTGAAAAAAACTAGCAACGAGGGTGTTCACTTTAGCGCGCCCTGCCTCTGGGGTCAGACTTTTGAGGAGGTTGCAATTGCGGTATTGGAGAAGGTGTACGACACCAAGGTCTACGGAAACAATATCTATATTCAGGGTGGCGCAACGGCCTACTCTCCAGATGGCTTTTGTGTGCTCCCGATCCGGCGGGGTGGGGTGGATGCTGTCTGTCGGGGGCATCCTGAGGAGGTTGTGCTGCTCGAGATAAAGTGCCCCTACACTCGGAATCCTGGGAGGGTGATTCCGAACATGTATAAGCCTCAGGTTCTGTTGGGGCTGCACCACAGTCCAGTGGCCCCGCGACTCATTGCTGCCCGAACTTAGTCTGTTAGAAATATGGTTGCTAGTTGGTTGGATATCTGGGGTGTGGGCGATTTGCTTTGGTGGGTGGAGGTGGTCTCAAGATCGGCCCCCACAGCGCTAGACCCGCCATTTCCTATATTACTGATTGTGTTTTGATGCCCTTGGTGTGTTTTCCTGATATTTATATAGTAATATATTAGGCCTAGAAACCCAAGCAACCCGGATGCAGGAAGGATAGAACCCGGGGTCATATGGCTTACGTCTGACTCATCCAGTAATTACTCCATGCAGGTGCATTGGTGTGTATAAATGCAAGCGGAAGTCCTATCGTATATTGTCGCATTATAATATGGCGCTATGTAAAATATGCGTTTATATATAGATATATTTATATATAGAGATATATATATATATACACACATGCACATTTAGAGATAAATATATATATAAGTAGAGAGAGAGAGAGATAGATAGAGAGAGAGAGAGATATAGAGAGATATATATAGAGAGATATATATAGAGAGATATATATCTATATATATCTAGAGAGGGAGAGATCTCTCTCTCTCTCTCTCTCTCTCTCTCTCTCTCTCTCTCTCTCTCTCTCCTCTCTCTCTCTCTCTCTCTCTCTCTCTCTCTCTATCCTCTCTCTCTCTCTCTCTCTCTCTCTCTCTCTCTCTCTCTCTCTAGATCTCTCTCTCTCTCTCTCTCTCTCTCTCTCTCTCTCTCTCTCTCTCTCTATCTATCTCTCTCTCTCTCTCTCTATCTCTCTATATATATATCTCTATATATATATATATATATATATATATATAGTATAGGGGGTTGTATTTTACAATAGAAACTTTCATTGGGTTATCCCTGGGCCCATTGAGCGGATCATAGGATGCCCAACAGCATAGCATTCATGAGGAGATAATCATCTTTCCCTTCTACATCACTCCCTTTTACCAGCGTGGGAGGCTAAGGCTGTGCTGTTAGTCTGTATGTGCTACAACTTATTGTCTGTTTTTTCACATGCTTACTATTGATACAAAGATGATTATCCAAACTGCTGTTAAGGCTGACAATATTATGAAAGAGGCTCAATAACATTATGAATCATCATACCGGTTCCCACATGCTTTTGTTTTAAATAGGATCATTGGTTGTTCTATTAAATGGTGTTGTACTGTCACTGCATGAATATGTATATATTGGAGAATTGTATTTAGCGCTTTTATTTTAGGAACAGATGATCACAAAGTGACTTATGTGTACCAGACTAACGGGTCCTCTCGTTTATTCCCTAGAACAAAGCGTTACGATATGGTCGTAGTCTATGCTGGCCTGATTCACACGGATATCTATATATACTAAAGACAATAACCTTAAATAATCGTCTACCTATATCTGATTTATACAGTTCCCTTGTTGGAAGTCTTTTTTCATAGATCGCATCGTAGAATGATACCTAGCTGTGATGATTTTGCTGGGTATGGTGTCACACGTGTAGATGTAAAATGTAACGTACCCTACAACTGTACGATGTTAAGTGGCTAATGCAGAAATCATGTATTCACGAACAAGAGGTGAGTACAGTGTGAATGGGAGTAAAAAGTGTACCAGGCTGTTTTCGTTCTAACGCGGGTCATTCTCATCTTGTCACCGAGTATCACATGTAAATATCCAGGCAAAGTTGTCCGAACGTCACTTATCTATGTTACCTGTACTGCGGCCCAGACATCAGCAGCAATGCACACCTGTACCTCGATTCATTAGATGATGGTATGATATTATGATTTTCCTAGAAGAAAGCGGACTCAATCCTCTTACAATGGTGACTACTTGATCGGCTTTACCTGCAACATCCTGGCTACGATTCAAGTTAAATTCACGTATGAAGTCAAGAAGCAAACTCATTGATATACTTCCTATGAACTAGATGCTTTATTATACAAACCTCAACACATGCAGTAACAATTGCGACAAATGGTTAATTTACCCGCTCGGCCATTGATACAATTCAAGGAATAGGAAAAAAGGAGCTTAACTGCAATGCTTTGTTCTTAGTTATCGTCATACCGTACACATATTAACTGCACTTAATCAGTATAAAAATACAGAGAACGAGACATTGTTTTAGTTCCAGTTAGAACATTTAAAACACCAACACTGCCATGGCATACACGAAAGTAGAATAGCCGGTAATTTCATCTGATATTTTTATGTGACATCATGGTAATTTGAACAAGATAAATTTTTAGCAAATAAATAGTCCCTTATCTTGTTAAGAGGGTACAGTACATTTTGACTATGCAACAAATTATTGGATAGGGCATACGAATGGTCCAATTTTGCAACATGGGCCAAGAGTCAATCATCTTCTGCCAATGATAATTTTGTAGTCCCGATAAAATAGTCAAACCAGCATAGCCTCTTTTCGTGGTAGTTGTGTGTATTCTCGTTACTGAAAGAATAATAAAGCAAATGTGAGGCATAGAAATCTGAGAAACACAAAACCAAATAAAGCATAACTCGTGCTAGCTTGAACGGAAAACTATGCAAACGATGTTTACCATCAAGTACATGGTGTTATTCTTAATTGTCATAATTGTAAGTGAGTGACATATGGTTTATAAACATAATATGAATAGGCTGGGTCCATTCGGTGCAGTGAAACTTCACTCTGCCATTATACTTGTCGAAGTGTTTCTGACAAACGAAGGGAGAATAACGAAGCATATCTGGATAACTATAGCCCTAGCTCTACAAAATAGACAAAATGCAGACAGACATCGATGGATTGAACACTATGTCATGTTGAGCGCCGAATCGAGAACAAAGTCCGAGAAGTTTTCCAACATCAGACATAGATCGTCCGCATAAAATACATGGTTGATACAAATATCATTATAATAACAACCGGGGCATGATTTCGACAACGGGCTTGAAAGATCGTCGACATATACATTGAATAATTTGGGGGCAACAAATCCACCTTGTCGAACGCCATTAGATACATTAAAATATGGAGACGTTACATTATCCCACTTAAAACAGATTTAGTGTTTCTGATAACAAAACATTACAATTCTGAATACAACCAATGGCGTACCATGGTTGATGAGCTTTTTAAACAACAACGAATGATTGACGTTGTCAAAGACCTTAGACGCATCTAGAAACCATATGTACACAGGGCTGCCAAGATATTTATTGTATTGTATAATGCTCTTGGCAGTGTAAATACATAAATCCGTTGAGAGAGAAGCAGAGGGGGAGAGTCTAGGACTTTCTCGTTGCATTTTAGTAAATAAATAGTCCCTTATCTTGTTAAGAGGGTACAATACATTTTGACTATGCAACAAATTCATGGATCTAGATAAAAATGATTATTATGAAGATTGACTAAACTGATGCATTCCATACAGGCAAGGAGTGGTGGTGACCACTGAACAACTGTTAAGCATTTAATGATGAATAGGTGTTTGTTTGTTTGTTTGTTTATTTATTTTATGCATCAATACGCCGATTTCGGAACCAGCTATGGCTAGCTATGACAACGATATGGTTTAAAATATTCAAGGAACACCTGTAAGATAGCTGAATCAAACTCCTGGTACTGAAGACAAATCTGCGCATCCTTCTCACTCCATGTATAACTGCACCCAATTGAAGCCAATCCGTCACGTTAGTAATATTTGACCCTGACTGCTCCAGTACAGGCATATTCCAAGGCCTCACAGACAGAGCGCTTGAAGCCTAGCAACACTAGTTCTCGTAGAGTGCTGACAATGCAGAAGTGTCATTCAATAGGTATTTGATTTATAATTGTGACAATTGATGGACAACTTTTCCAGAATACAATGAATGATGCCACAGAAAGTTAATCCTGTAACAACGAAAGTAGCTAGATGTCATATGTGACGTCATGCAAAGATATGTTTGATGATGAAATCGCAGATATGTTTAGGCCTATGTACATCTGTAATTATGGATATTACAAATGTGTTCAGATGTCCTATGCAATATCGTTGAAGGCCCGCCATTGAGGATGCTAGGGGGAAAAGGAGTGTGACCCTGGTGAATATACTGATGAAAACCCCTCTGGGACCAATGAACAAATCTCTCATCGGATTATATGCCATCCTTTCAGAGTTCTGTTGCATCAGATGATGGAGACTGTGAGTATATCTAAGACATATCTTGGCCTGTAGCAGGTGCTCCTCCCTTCACAGTTTTTGAGTTGATGTCTTGCATACACCGTCCCAAATTTGGGGGCATGGATATAAATAGCGAAAGTGGTATGGACACTTTTAGTGGTCACTATTAGCTGCCACAACTGTGTGGAAGAGCCGGCCCTATGTTGGCGCCAACCCTACAGGAAATGTCCTTCTCTCCTCTGACAGCAGCTACACAGGCACCTGTAACATTACGTAGTGATGAGGATATTAATGGATGTCTGGTGTGGAGGAACCTTTTGCTGCAAAACTCTATTGTTTACTATTTGATTTGTGCTGATATGAGTTGAAATGTATTCAAATGTACATATATTGTTTGTCAATAAATTAACTTCTGTGACTTTGGTGTTCACTAGGCTCCGACCAACTCAATGGTCAATAAACATGATATTTTTAATATCTTATATATTTAAATTAACACCAACAGTTGTATGCATTAAACCACATAATAAGTGGAGGAAAATATGTTCCGAAAAAGAGGGTACATAATTGTTTGTAACAATTTTGGGATTAACTCATAAACGATGAAATGGAGCACAAATATGATCTGACATAGCTTTCCAAGTTGTGTTCTGCAGCCGCCCTGCGTCCTGGTCAGGATGACCCGCGTGCGTCAGACCAATCCCAAGCGCAGCAGTGGCATCGCCGGCGTCTTTATTCACTTCACGAGAGACGTCTGAATCGCTCAATTCTGGTTCGAATCTATGAACAAAAAATTGGCCCGGCTGAGGCCACGATGGTCTGACCGATGCTATCTATCACATGTCTCTCAATCGCTCTCCAGAACTGATGAAATAGCGAAACTCTCAGCGGTCATTTGGCGAGTATTATAACACCAATCAAAACCGTGCCGGGCCTGACGTCACGCGGAGGCGATTGATTATCTATGAGCTCGTCGTTTCTATATGCTGGACACATCTTTAAGGTCCGAAAGCGCGCACTTTCACGGCTGATACATAGACACAATAGGTAGTTTGAAAGGGGGTCGGTGCAGGATGGTGCTAACAGCGGATCACAGTCAATGTCTTGCTAACATATATATTCAATTAATGGGTTTTTCTCGGGTTTTTGCACATCTAAACCAAATAATATTGCCTTCCTTATTGCAATGACAGCAACCACATAGAACGACTCAAGTTACCGGTACATTAGTTTGTGTACAAAAAGTGTCCATATATTACGTAATAAAGCAGGCAGTGAAGGTTGTAAAAGACCGTTGGCTATCAGCTAAATCCTACAGGCATAATCTGGTATCATACATGTTTCCATTAGCTTTCAATGTTTACAAGGGATGTGTCGTCGAAGGGACTCTTTTAATGGGAGGATAGGATATGGCTTGCTAAGCTCATATTCATCGTCATGACGTACACACATCAAATGCAAAAATTAATCAGGATTCCGATAGACACTTCTATAAGATTGTGGAAATGAACAATGATATATCGTAACGTATGAATTCCATGCCATGCAAAATATTGTCTAAATATTGCCAAACAAAGTAAAGCATCAACTTATGTGATTATATATGGTCACTCCCTGAGTTTATATGCAAACAGTACATAGTTACTTCACCATACGGGCCAGAAAATGCCTAGACATAGGAGAATGCTTCTGAGAGTTTAAGATAATTCATTCAGTGGCAAACCAATAATGCATTTGTTGTGCATGGACATGTCCCTGGCCAGTATCTGAAATAGACCTCTATAATTTATTTGGACCCCTCTCTTTTCAGTTGTCATACAGATTATGCTTGTGCCTCCATTAATGTTTGATCTCGTTAGATTTTGTTTTATCCTGCCAATTATAGCCAATGGAATAGACTGTAGCTATCACATATGTCAAAGGCATTATATCGGTGCAAATAAAATGTGTGATGACATTGCAATAACTACGTTATATAACTACGATATATATTTTTCAAACATAGCAAACATATTTACACAGGTGTTTTGTTGCGTTCAGAAACCATTTTGTAAATACCAGTATATACAATATATTGCTTTAGTGTGCTCGGTCTATTTGACTGATTATTTCCCTTGATGCATGTTTGATGAAAAATTAACATAACGTAATGTAATATAATATTTCCGAAACATATTGACGATATAAGACATATTAGGATAGATTCAGTCGTTTGGCTGCCGTGCTGCAAGGTGTTTTGAAATCACAGTCCTGAGTACTAAAAGCGATAACAGTACACATTATAGCAGATGATGCTCGCATTGCCTATTGGTAATGAGTACCGATGAGCTACAATTGGGGGATAAAGCACTTACAAGCTTGCTTAATCTACCTAGCTAGCCACAATGCGACCGCGTTACTGATTAAGAAAAGTGCAGCTGGGCCGCCGATTGAAATCTAGGCCGGTTACAAATGATCTACTGATGCTTATCGTGGCGAGTGTTATATATTACAGATATGTCTTACATACATAATCAGAACTTACACACATGCGTTTATTCTCTAGTTTGTTTACCAAACACGATATTCACTGGAGAGGAAATGGGAGTTTGCGCGCTACATTCGCCCGTTATACCATGGTTATATAGGATAACGCTCCCGTATAGGAAAGCTGGCTATGTCTTGAAATAACATCCAAATAAACAGTGTATACGGCTCTAATAAGCCAATATTATTTGATAATACATATTTTGATGCGCACAAATATGCGCAAGATATTTAGCTCAATCCTATTTCCGTCTTACTGATATGTTTATCTCCATTACCAGCTGCATCAACGGCCTTGCAACACAATGAAATAGAATAATTAGTAAACTGGGCCGCCTAGTTCACCAGTTCAAGTCCGCTATCTCTGAACAGTTGTTTATCTCCTTGATAACTGCTTTTGTCCGATGTTAAGATAATATTCCTATCTGCTTCCACGGCCGACAATATTATGATAGTTAATGTAGTTACGAATGAACAGCCGGGTTCCCGACGCTGTTAATTTAGTCGGGCAATTTACGGGTTTGGATTAGTTTACAAAGGTGGCATTGTATTGTCTATGTATATTAATCGCATATTACCATGATTTATCTTGCAGACCCAGACCCACAAATCACATACGCTGGTGCGTGGTTCCGCTTTCGCTACACTCTCAACTATTTATGGACACCACTTTTCATATACGTCATGAAAATGCGTCTCATTTCCTTGCCTCTCAGCAGCGTCTTTTTACCATCGATCATTTGAGGTCCAAATCACATCACACAGCTGCGCTTCGATAGCTTGCAGACTTTGTATAGGACAGGTGTCTACCCCCAGGTAGCACACACAAATTCATATATATTTATATATATATATATATATATATATATATATATATATATATATATATATATATATATATATATATAGAGATATATATATATATATATATAGATAGATATATAGATATATATATATATATATAGTATATATATAGGACAGGTGTCTACCCCCAGGTAGCACACACAAATTCATATATATATATATATATATATATATATAGATATATATATATATATATATATATATAGATATATATATATATATATATAGATCTATATATATATATATAGATATCTATATGTATATATATATATATATATATATATATATATATATCTCTATATATATATATGTATATATATATATATATATATATATATATATATATATATATATATATATATATATATCTATATATATATATATATATATATATATATATATATATATATATAAGATGTCTTTCGAGCAGGCATATAGCGCCATTCACTCCATCAGTTACTTTTCAGATCATCTTCATTGTGCTAAGGCTTCAGTAGATCACATATCCTCTTTAACCACGGAGGCATATGATATAGTTGATAATTTTGTATGAAACAATTCTACCCACTAGATATCCCACTAACCCACTGAAGACTTCGCGCCAGCATAAGCTCCTGTTACACCAGCTGCGAACATTGTGCAAATAGAATACATAACGCTACAAAGGTGAGGCCTTGAAACCGGAGAGGCGCAATGCAAACTCAAGCGTAACTTCTTTTATATGGTTCAACTATTGGTGGCTGGGCCGGTTTCGTGCGGGTGAAAAAGCCACAGACTCCCAGGCTGTGTGCCGCGGAGTGAGAGAGAGAGAGAGAGAGAGAGAGAGAGAGAGAGAGAGAGAGAGAGAGAGAGAGAGAGAGAGAGAGAGAGAGAGAAGAGAGAGAGAGAGAGAGAGATAGTGATAGCGATAGGGCGAGAGAGAGGAAGGGATAGTAACAATGCAAATCTGAAGAACCAACGTGCCAACCAAACTACTGTTAGCTTGCGGTGTAAACAATGCCGACATTTTTGTCCCATTCATACTATGATGTTGTTCATGCGATTAATGTTGACAGGCTGCGCAAGGCTTGGTGCAACTATTAGTGTACTAGATATAGTACCACCCGTGTGGATGCACGCTCCTGTTACAAAGAGTTATATACAATATGGTGTTAACATATATGTTAACATATATGTATACATATATGAATAAATGTATATATATGTATGTATATATAAATGTATATATACATATATGTTTATATATTTATTTGAACATATATAAATATATGTTTATACACACATGTGTGTGTGCGTGTGTGTGCGTGTGTGTGTGTGTGTGTGTGTGTGTGTGTGTGTGTGTGTGTGTGTGTGTGTGTGTGTGTGTGTGTGTGTGTGTGTGTGTGTGTGTGTGTGTGTGTGTGTGTGTGTGTGTGTGTGTGTGTGTGTGTGTGTGTGTGTGTGTGTGTGTGTATGTGATTAATTATGCCCAAAAACTCACGAGTAAGGCAAGGAAAAAAGGAAGTTTCCGTGGACGAGTTGATGGTTGCATTTGGCGAGTGAATAAAAAGTTTGTCCTTGTAATCTACACGCATTCCACGCCCTAACAAAAACAAAATTCTCGTTCCTCAGCAGTTGCAATCTGTTTGAAATGCCACATAACAATAAGATCGTATTGGTTTCCATTATTTCGTATAACTAGTTAAATTTGCTGTGTTTGAGTTGCCCTTTTACACTGTTGCGTGGATTATAGAAAGGTACAAATGAATTGTCGGTCCCCCGCCTTAACCATATCCCTTACTGAACCATATCCCAATATATTTCACATACACTGTTATTCCCATGTGTCAGTTGGCTCGCCATTAGATTTAGGCAAAAGACTAAAAAATCAACTTGTCGATAATTTTGTCGTGAAAGTTATATGCACTACATTATAATGCAAAAAACTTTAGTCACTATGTGTCATTTCTAATGGATAATACTTTGTCATTGGGTCTCCTCTGTTTCACATTCCCCAAGAGGCAGCTGCACGTGCTCTGACCGTCTATGTCGAGCATGAAATGTGGTTAGTAAGTCCAAAAAAAAAATAGAACGAAGGCATACTTTTATGAAGCTTTGTATGACATCCTGTGACTTAAAACTCCGGTAATAGTAAATCAACTGAGTAAAAGCATATTATGTTATCGGGATCAATCACCTGTTACTGGGTATTTACACTACTGGGGTTTTGCTGCGTCTGCTGTTCTAGCTCCCTATAAGTAGCTCTGATATACGTAAATATGACCATATTGACCCCATATTAACGTCAACTCAACCCCTTGCAATTGAATGCATTTACTCGTCCAATATGCTTACCACGCCGGGTTGCCGATGAATGTTTTTTTATGGCAGCTTGCATGTAGTTGTTGTCAAGTGAAATTATTGGGAATACGTTCTAAAAGAGATGTAACACAAATCTAACAACTTGTTACACTGGATTTGCATTTATTAACCTTCTCCATAGATAATTGTTACTAAACGACTTGTTTTTGAATATTCTGTCAGCTCAAAAAGGAATGCTAATTACTATAGCCTAACTAACGCGTTTGGCTATGGCAAGAATCATCGAATCAAATAGCATAATTATTGTGCGACTGCTTATTCTTAGCTGGACCGTAGTTTTTTGTGTTAAAGCGGGTTATAATAAGTTCTTAAACGACTGTCGAAATAAAGCACTTACATGGATGTCCGTCATTAAATATGTGCTTGCTTACCAGAGACTGAATACAATCGATTACCATAGTAACAGTAATATATTACGGACACAATTCATGCACTTATCGTTTCTAGGTTCCAAAAGTTCCGTGCAGATAATGAGATTCACACGGTCTTGGGATTTGACCTACAATGGTCTAGGTTATCATCAGTGGAAATATGCATGCGTTATCGAGCTAAGTGATAAATGTGCAGCCTGACGTAAGCCTCAAAGTAAACATGGTTCTGAGTATTCTGTAAAGAGAGGAAACAATAAAGAGGCAATGGTGAGGCCTTAGCACTTGATAAATGCTATGTTTTCTCAACCGTACCCTGTGTTAGCTA
The DNA here is from genome assembly GCA_034190875.2 of Urechis unicinctus. NCBI lineage: Eukaryota > Metazoa > Annelida > Polychaeta > Xenopneusta > Urechidae > Urechis > Urechis unicinctus. The sequence continues at coordinate 38,335,455 of CM067352.1, read as the reverse complement.
GAATAGTAAAATGCGGATTTACTATCGACTATATGCTGTTGTTCTAATGCCAACCCAATATGGCTGCTTTAAGCATGTAACACAACATGATTCTAAAGAACTGGGTGCGGTTTGTGTTTTAAATCCTTGTGTAAATACAATGTTGTACTGCATATTGATTGTTGACTGAAACACAACAGGGTGTGGTGTCATATGGGTTACGTCTCTGACTTATCCGTTAATAAGGGCTTGCTGATGCACTGGCGTGTTAAAATACAAGAGGGAGTGTGTTGACCTGTGCCTATTCGTTAGCCTACACCATTCCGTCGGTGCGTTGAAGCCACTGATCAATGGAATATATGCAAGTGAATGTATCCAAGGACACTGCTTCTCCTCGTTTGATCTCAGAAAACAAAGCCTCCTGAATTGATGATCTTGCCAATCAATGATTGGTGTTGTGAACCTCCACGTGGCACCTGCTTCCCGTTCTTACAAGAAATGACGCACTTATTGGACAGCAGGGCGGACGCACATAACGCATAGAAATTATTACATAGCGTTCCGTTGTTCAAATACAACACACAGAAATAGGTATAAATTATATTGATATACCAAAATATGATCTTATTATTATTATTATTATTATTTTATTCCATTTTATGACATGTTTATTAATGTTTTATGCAGCGTATTTCCGCAATGTGTCGCCTGAGATGATAAGATGCGTTAAAAGATAAATGCCCGTTCTAGCTAAACAGTTAAAGTTTAAAATGACTTTCAATTGTATTACCTATGCCACAACAATTGCAACGATTCAATTATTTAATCGTCCACGTTAAGAAGCGATGAACGAAGTAACAATCTTTTTGCCCACGTGACACAGAATGATAAAGGGTGTTCATAGCCGCTACTTAGTGAAATTGAATGAGGAGATGAATTCATTCACTCCTTATTTGCTAGTCGCAATTAGTTACAGCGTGGTAAAACCATTAAAAACATAAGCACGTTTCACAAGCTCTTATCAATTCAAAAATAACAGATGTAATGTCGATCCACATGCTAAGAATACGCAAGAATAACCAGCACAGTATGAAAAATAATCGTTTCGATCATGAACAAAGTACCATTCTTCATGCTTATGATTGCACTGTCAAGCTCAGGGATGCAGATATTGTTCCTCCAATATAGACGCAACAATTGAATTCATTCTGAAAATGTTAAAGAAAATAACGATGCAAAAGGCATCAAAACTAGAATTTTTTTTATCCTCGCTGTCTCGTTTTGCTGCTCAAAACCGTTGCTTTACAAAAGTAGTTTTTCACAATTCGGACTACGCAGCATTGTACATTATAGATCTGCTAAAGGATGGCCATTTCATTCCCTACTTGAAATATTATTCCTGTCCTCCACATTTTATTTTGCTTGTTATTCGATTGCAATAATTGCTTATGTATGATTAAATTTATGATAGAAGTACATAGTTATCATCATGCTATACGATCATCAAATGCTAAAAACTAATCTATTTTTGCTGAAGCACCCATTAAGTGTGGACATAGATCATGACTGGGTTGATGATGCAAACAAATATGTTCATGATTATCGATCCATAAGAGACCAGCACAGTATGAAATATAATGGTTTCCTTACTTAACCAATATGTGATATAACAGTTTATTGGGTGACATTGTTAAAGTGGGAGGATAAACCAGGTATATTTATGAAATATGACATTTCGAATATGCGTTAAGTTCGAGTTAAAACAATACAGACATTGTTGCCAAAACTAGTTTATTTTATATTCGCATTTGATTTCGCGTCTTGCAGGCCTTTCGCTGTTTTAATATTTTTATTTGCTCTCATGTCGATGATGTTTGAGTTACTCAGCCTGAAACCGGTTTTGTGCGTATTATGTTATGGCTCGCTGTCACTTACAAAATAAACGGAACTTGTTTTAATTGGAAACTGCCAGGGAGCCAGAAGGGCAGCTTTGCCGTGGCAGGGATTTGTAGTAGATCGTGCCAGCATGCACCGCATTAGACCTTTTTATACCTCGCCAAACATAAATGGAATGGAAACTACAAATGTCTGGCGTGAGTTATGGAATTGTAATACTGCCACGGCTTGCCGGTACATATGAGCGTATACATTTCTGTGTTGTAGGTAAAATATATGTCCTTAGGTACACCAATGCTAGCTTGTCAAAGATGAAAAAAGAATTGATGGAAATTTATTCCACCGCCTTTTAGTCAGTGAAGCATTCATGATACATTGGGCATAGTTTTTCTGACAAAAGAATGGAGAATAACGAAACACATCTGGAGAACCACTGCTCTAGCTCAACTGCCGTTAGCTTATATTGTCAAGAGTTTTGCCATCTTCCTTAAACATGCATATAACGGGTGCGAATGCTTTAGTGATCTGCTAGGCAAACGTTTTTCAACCATTGCTATGTCGATTCAACAATGTGGGGCGTACAGGAACGTGCCCAGCATGCAAGCTATACCTTTCAGACAGTACCAATATACATGAGGAAATAAATCGTCTGGGCACACACGAGTAAGCTATCCGTCGCTAAAGAAATGGAGTTTGCAAAGAGATAGATGAGAAAGCCGTGGAAGTTTGTCATTTGCGTAGAGTACATAAATGAATATAAAATAAGTGATCATATTTCTATAAACTGTATATATTAATACAATTGTCAGAGAACAAGAATGAAACTATGAATCATGAGGTCCTATGGAATCTTATTATCGGTGATTACAGTATGCGCTTGTAACAAAATTCATATCAGTTAAGAAAATGCAATCGTTGGATCTCACGGAGCTTGAAAACTGAATAAGCATAGGAAAATAGTTTTGTCTGATGAATTTAATCCTCAAATTTGAATTGAAAAGCCAGTCATTCATAGATGCTTTAAAATATGTCACAAAGTGATCATTTGCAACAAGATATATTATTCTGTCTGTCAGCTTGAAGACAATCAAACGTAAATGTTCTACTGACACCAAGGACGAAAACATGGGTCGATGTCTTAGTGCTTCAGTGGGTTTTTTGGACAAAGAATCAGTGAAAATTCCCTTACATTCCTCGTGTATAGCAAGCCTAATCACAAATGTCGTCAGGCCGGCAGAGATTACGACCATAATGTAACGCTTTTGTCTTGGGAATAAACTTGACGACCTCTGAGTCGGGTACACATTGGCCACTTTGTGTCCTTTGTGATCATTTGTATCCAAAATAAAATATGGTAGTTTTCATTCTGTTTTTCCGATACATACATCACGGTACAAACCAGCTTTGTTGCAGACCAGTGTTTTTGTTGTCAAACACCAGTAAGTACAATATGTAATTTTGCATTGTAGCATCAATATCACTTTCAGTTAATTTTCATATTGTCAAATTCAACTGAATCAGCAACCTTTTGTATGCACAAATTTTGCAATAAAATGCAACCCACAAGTTAACATTTAGGATAAATGTTACTTGTGGGTTGCATTTTATTGCAGAATTTGTGCAAGCTCTCATGGATTAGTTTGTTCCTACCTGATGTGCTTCTCGTAAAAACTGGTTCAATAGATGTAATTTATCGTATGCTATGACGATACCGCAGAACATAAAGGGCGATCCTGATCTTCTGATGAGACATGCAGAACATCGCAAATTAAATAAGTAATCATGTATTTTAGAAGATGTAAAGCTTTTTTCAAGTTTGAAAGCATGGATTATAAGTATATACTTAATTGATACTCGGGGCGGAAACGAAGCCATTGTTGTTCATACTGTGCTGGTCTCTCAAGGATCGATGATTATGAACATTCTTTGTTGCCATGTCACCCCATTCATGATATATGTCCCGATCTAATAGGTGCTTCTGAAAATAAAATACTGTATATGAGTCCCATCAATAGCCTTGGCCTTGAAAATTATATAGAAAGTGGAAGCACGTAAGGATTAAATCATACACAAATGGCTTTCTACTCAATCGAACATATCAGGGATCAAAACGGAATGATAAGAAAACTAATAAGTGGGGTAAAAGAATGATATTTCCAGCAATTGAGGACGTGACGACAGAGAGACGACCTGGCCATTATTTGACGGATCCTAATCTATAATGCTGTGTAGTCCGGTTGTTTTTACGGCTACTGCTGTTCGGCAACTCATGTGTCGCGAAACGAGACTGAGAGGAAAGCATTTTTCCAGTTTCAATGCCTCACTTTTGCATCGTTTTTTCCTAACATTATCAGAACAAACGCAATTGGTGCGACATATGTCTATATTGGAGGAAGCATATATGCATCTCTGAACTAGACAGAGAGAATATAAGTTACTGTTGTGTGCATGCAAGATTGGTACTTAGTTTTGTCAAACTGTGCTGGTCATTCTTGCTTATTCCTGGGATGTGGATCGACATTATATTGGTTGTTTGAGAATTGTTATAAGCTTATACCACGTGTCAATGTTATTTATGATTTTACGACGCTGTAACTAATTGCGACTAGCTAATATGGAGTGGATGAAGTCAACTCCTCATCCGACTGCACTAAGTAGAGGCTATGAACGCGCCTTACCATTCTTTGTCACATGGGCAAATAGAATGTGACCCCGTTTATAATGTGGACAATTAAATAATTGATTCATTGCAAATGTGGTGGCACGGGTAATGAACAATTGAAGGTCATTTCAAAATGTAATGCTATAGGCGGCATATCTCTTTTAACGCATCTTATCATCTCAAGGGACACATTGTGGTAATCGGTTGCATAAAATATATATAAAAGAGTCATAAAATGTAATACATAATGATCAAGTACTATTCAAAATATGGCACGTATATAACCATGTATTATACACAGCACCGTATGATAATGCCACAATATATGAATTGTGGTTGGAATTTCTCTTGTATGCATACACGCCAGTGCACCTGTATACAGCAATTCCTGGATGAGTCAGACGTAACCCATATGACCCCGGGTTTTAACCTTACATTATTCACTCATATCCCTTTAATACTTGTAAGCAACATGTAATTCAGTAATGAAAATAAACGAACAGCTGCATATAGTCGAAGGTAAACCCGCTTTGTACTATTCTAAAACGGGGTGCACTTGCGAAAACATAGCATATTCTATGTCGGGCTGCACATATATCACTAAGTTGGAAAATTTATTCATATTTTCACTGATGATAACCATCGCCAAATCCCAAAACCGTCCCGGTGAATCTCATCTACTGCACGGAACTTGTAGAACCTACAAAGGAGAAGTACATGAATTGTGTGTCCGTAATATATAACTGTTGCTGTGGTAATTGATCGTATTTAGTCTCTGTTGGGCAAGCAAATATTTGATGACGGTCATTCATGTAGGTGGTCTATTTCGTCAGTGGTTTAACAACGTAATATTACTCAACTAACAGATGCCCACATCCTTATATTGCACCGGCTGAATTCATCGTACACTTCTGCAAACCGTCGAAGGGGTCTGTAGAGTACTGGTAACACGATCAATGCTGCGCCAATTCTTTGCAAATCAATCAAACATGAATGCTTGCATACATTGCATTGCGAGACAGTTACTTTGCATGACTGTGATTAATGGCATGTAATCACAGGTGTTCAACAAACCACAACGAATTTAAGCCAATATATGTGCCTCAGGTGGTAGCGGAGATTAGGGAAAATGTTTACGATCATCTCCCTGTTGCAGTTCCTTCCATAGTTATTCCCAGGATCAATCCAATAGCAAGTAACATACACAGCTGTAGCACGGATATAATTATTACCTCACCTTGTACATGTTCGGGGATGGTCGAATGATTTACATAACTTCTTAGTTCCACTTTTGCCAATTCTACAGGGCCGCTGTTTTATTCATACACGCTATCGAATACCATTGGAAGAGTCGGCTTTATAGCAGATCAAATCATATGCGAGACACAAACAATTAACCACTCACAGCCAGCATCGACTCAATCAGCGAGCTTGATGCATGTTTAGAAAATTTGCAATGGGTAGAAGCGTCTATGCAACTAAATAACAGCTACTTCCGTGTTCGAAACCAGCAAATTCAAAGCTCTCCCGTATTTAATATTCACTGCCCTGAACAACAACGACAAGATTTATAATAAAAGTTATCTTCTATGCAACGTATATCAAAGCATTTTTATACGACCATTCATGCATAATATACTTTATCATAAAGCACAAAGAGTCCCCGAAGCTTCAGATAAGTAGCACAGTATATATTCCTGAGGGTTTCGCCAGTCAAACAGATAGTTACGAGGAGAGCCTGATACAAAATGAGCTATTTATATTCACCAACCAAATGGGATTTCGTTACAAATTGCCAATATATAGCACGCAATATCCGGCTATGTATAGACATGTCCCAGGACACTTTATAAAATTGATCCCTATCATTTATTCTGGAGTGTTTACTCGGTCTAGCAATTGGCGATTACAGAGCAAAACCTCCATTAACCTTGTGCCTCATCAGTTACAGCCCATGGCAATATGCAACTGCATGGTCGTATCTATGTCGAAATTGTTATAACAGCCGTGCATAACACAGCAAACTACAAACCACGTGCTAATGTGGCAATTCAGCTTTGAAGCATTTGACCATCTGGTCTCGAAACCAGGTTATCGTTTCAAAGGGAATGTTCCTTGATAATCACCCTCATATTACGCATTTATTACCTTGAGGCTACCGACGTTGCCGGTCATGAGGGTTTAATCACCAAAGATAGGGGAATGTTCTATTTTCAACATAGCACCCCATACAGAGGAAAGTGAGCACGAATATATTACAAGAAACTCTCCTGCGAATTGATATCATATACAATCATGCGGATAATGCTGTCGTAGATGAATACACACACCCTTAGTGTACTTGGCGGAAAAATCATTTTGAATATTCATTTGTGATATTTAGAACAATCAACTACAGAAGCAAACGTCAATTATATGTGTGAAATTTGATATATTCCCAAACACAAGCTACGCTTAGCATCAACCAACAAATGGTTTCCGATGCCATGGCACATAATATTATTGCCATCACTATTGTCAAATGTTACTATACAGGTACAAAATCAGATCTTTTGGATGATCATTCGATGTGGAACACAAATGGAGCAATAAAAGAGCGTGCATAGAGATGTTATTCGTTTTCAGACACCAGTGCCTCCCATAAAGCCACTTAATAGAACAGATAATGTTCGGTTATGTACAGGCATGTCTATGCTCACCGTCTGAAATTCATCCTTATCATTTATTCGGAACCTTCGCATGTTAAATGTAGATAAGTTCCAAGCATTCATTAACCCAGAGTCTTGATAGGACTAAAATTATCCCGTCAGTTATAGCCGATAGGCAGCGACGTATCTAGTATGTACATAGGAGTCATTAAAACAGTGGTCCTTAAGGATGCTTGGTACAATCTTATACATCGGCATGTCTAGACACCACTCTGCATTATTAATGCCAATATTAGCAGAAGATCATAGTAAGCCTACTCACGAAGCTAATTAATTGGTAAGGCTATGGTTGAATTCCCAACTTCTACTATGTTACATCATTACATTTACGCGATATTCAGCTACTAGTTACACTGACAAAGCTACAATGGAGACGGGTTGCTGGTGGGATAAATCAGCTACCAGCGAGCGGCATGTGGTAATGACCCATATAGGAGAATCAGCAACAAGCACAGCTGTGTATTTCGGTGCCCGGTTCGCCATCCTGTTTGGTTTCTGATGTCCATATTGTAATAAACGGGAAGGACTTCTTTGAAAATTGATAGAAGTTGTGACCCGTGTCATTGAATGTTGATTTGGTCCTTCGTAAAGTCTAGTATTGCTTGCATATTATGTGTTTTTATCTCAATAAACGCCCTGCATACACGTCAGGAAGCAGCTAAGCTATAGAAGGTCAGCTGAGTAAAGGATGGTTCAGTGGATGAATATTGAAGAAAATCCCCAGCAACATCAGTTTTATGCTTTTGCAAAAATAGCTTAGCAGAGTTATGTTATATTTTCTTAATCGTCTAGTTCTAGATGGATAACAATACACACTAGGTAGTTTATGGCAAGTTTACGGTGATTCGTAAACAATGAAAACTAGTGGAAGCTTGTGTGAGCTCGGATCATGATTGTGATAGGGATCCATAATTCATATAAATTGTTTAGTGAGATTGCGACCTACATCTGATTGGATCATAATATCAGCATGTCTAACGACAAATTGTGTAATTAAGTTACTGCATAATGTGATATTAGATTAACGGTGATTCCAAAAACATGATGCCTTATGTCATGGCCAAGTGCCACCAACAATCCTTTAGACCCAATTGTCCAGGACATCGGATCTGTGGTAAAACCAAGCTGAAAGAGACGATGCTTCATGTTTTAGTCAGAGGTGCATGTTTGCAAATGACAATGATTCTGTCATTAACACCTTATATTATATCATTTGCAGTGCAATATCTACTCTCCGCAATCTTGGTAGTGAAATACAATGATATGTGATGTAATACATTCTGACTGACGATCATAATATTACATTATTGACATTTTACATCGATATCAATGGACTATCGAGGAACATTACACTCAAATAAATATTTAGTGATGCGGTTATATGAGACATGCATACATATGCATAGTCACTAACATGTTTGCATAAATTGTGTCACTAGTTAAGTAAGAAGATGACCGAAACGCACAAGGCGCTTTAAAGCAGTCAAGTATGAAGATAATTGCATGTTACTTCATATGTACATTTCTCGGAAGTCCCCTTTTGTCGGACTATACCAGACCAGATGCTTTGATCATTTACAGCAACCTGGAGAGGACGCTATCAACTGCAATAGCAATACATCCTCTTACGGCTATGGCACGAATCACTGATTACATGGCACGTTTGTATGTGTGATTGGTCATTCTTTACAGGACATGATAATCACTTACCATTTCCAGCATATAACGCTAGCTGTATTTAGTCAATGTAAATCAAGTTGTGTATGTGGGTAAGGGGTGGGTGCAGGATGTAAATCGATGGAGCTACTAACACAGGAGCATAGTCAATGTCCTGCAAACATATATATGCAATTATTGGGTTTCTTGGGGTATCTGCACATTAAACCAAATAATATTGATTTATATGTGCTTTCCCTATTGCATTAACAGCGACCACATAATAGGAGTCATTCTACCGGTACACTATAGTGTTGGTGTCTAATGCGTCCGTACGTTACTTAGGAATACCGTATGCTATCAGATGCTAGCCTTAAACAGCTACATCTTGCATACATAATCAGAGCACAAACGCACGCATCTACAAAATTTCATTGTTTACAAGGTGCGCGTCTTCGATGGGATTAATTAATCACTGGAGGGAATAAAGATATGAACTGCTAGACTCATTCGTCATGCCAAACACACATCCATTGCAAAAGTTAATCAAGATTCTAACAGACACGCAATTCTTCTGTATAGATACTACGACTTGGCAGGTACAGGAACAAACGATGTTCATAAATATCGATCGACGAGAACGAGAGCCTTGTATGAGATATTGACTATCGTGTAGGCACATAGAACCATTCAATGCACCAGTTACATTTGAGAACATTTGTCATTTTTTTGTGGGTTCGTTAGATTTCCACGACACCCCGAATCCTCGTTTTCCATGTTTATAGTTGCTAATTCTATATGACCCTTCAGCCGTGTCTGCTATATAAGTAACAAGGATAACCATGGGGATTACGAATGGTCAGAAATACAGCATACACTTGAAAATGATGCATGTTGCATCCTATCTGATGACAATATTGGCCAGTCGTCGATCATCTATAATGCATACAGTACCTAGCTTAATGATATCCCACCACAAAGACGTCGAGCCAGCATAGGCTCCTGTTACACTACATGCGTGCATTGTGCAAATAGAATGTAGGTCATTTCGATGAATGAGGTACTATGAAAGAGTAGTATATATATATATATGTATATATATATATATATATATATATATATATATATATATATATATATATATATATATATATATATATATATATATATATATATATATATATATATATATATATATATATATATATATATCCCTATATATACTATATATATGTATATATATATATATAGATATGTTATATATATATATCTATCATGTATACATATATATATATATATATATATATATATATATATATATATATATACGTGTGTGTATGTACATATATATATATTATATATATATGTACATATATATATACATATGTATATATTTATATATATATATTTATGCATGTATATATATATGAATGTGTAGTCACATTTTCGTCACACATTTTTCCACTACTTCCATTATGTCTCAGCTTTCGGTGGACAACATACCATGTGGCAACTGCGTAAAATGATATCCCTTGATGTAATGTTAGGTTAAGGGAGTGTAATATACCGTATCTATGCCAGCGCAAATCTCCACTGGTATAGTGTAACAGATATAAAACGTTACAGTTACTATCGCCTACGAGAAATATAAGACGTCTATTATCCGGCGTGCGTTAGGCTTTTTAGTTTTATTTTGAAGTTGGTTCCATTAGCATATATGTCCAGTTTAATGCAGTATTCGATTAACTTCAAAGTGTGTAGTCCTTGCTTTCTTTAAAATAAATTGAGATAATAAAGAATAGCAACGCAAAATTTTTAACGCAAATTATTAGCCAAATTGATACTATCCCATCAGTAACTGTTGAGATCAACGAAAACTACGCAATATCTTATCAAGACATTTCGTAACTTATGAGCTGTTTTATTATGCCATGCAAAATATTTTCAATTCAATACCAAACAAGCTAAAACATAAATATATGTGATTATATTTTGGCAGACCCCGAGTTTAGATGCAAACAGTGCATGGTTTCCTTTCTGTACGAGTCAGATAACGCCTAGACATATGGGGAGGTTTTAACACTAATCTATATGTGCCTTCTGGAAGATACCGATAATACTTATCTTGTATTGTAGACTGCAACTGACCGTCGATATCAAAACGGATATGCGGTTATCAGAGCAAAAAGCAAAAAATCCGGTGACATACTTTTCCGAGGCTTTGTATGACAGCATTTGACATAATTTCTTGAAGCATAACAGTACAAAAGTGGCAAGAATAATGCAGTAACGTCAGCGATGGCATAGTCATGTGACTTTGTATAACTTCATTCTTATACTACGATCTTTATTGTTCAAACATAGCTTGCAAATAATAAGAAAATATTAACACATGTGCAATGATGCGTTCATAACCCACTGTGTAAGTACTAGTGCATATAACATGTTGGTCCAGGTCGCTCTGTCCATTGCGACTGATTATATCCATACGGTGGACATATACCTGATAATACTAATATTCTGTGAAGGTGGAGTCATTATACATGAGCCTATCTAAGAATAATTGTAGAGACCAGTTCCATGTAATGCATCTATTGATGATTACCATGGCAAGAGTTATATATTGCAGATATTTCTTACACACATAATCAGAATAAACAAATATGCCTTCGTTTTCTAATTTGTCTACCTTAAATGGTATTTACTTGAGGGGAAATAGGATTTGGCGCGATATGTTCATTTTTTATGACATATTTATGGCATATTTATTAAACTTTGCATAAAGGAAAGCTGGCAATGTCTTGAAACAACATACACCTGAACAGTGTGTGCTGCATGAATTAACATGCATTATTTGATAGAGTCTATATTTTGATGCGCAATAATATATCGTGATATTAACTTTCAGGAATTTAGCACAATTCAGCAATATTGAAGATATTTACCTATAACTAAAAACATGCATTGGTATTTATCTCCGACTTACGTCAACGAGTTGCCTGATTGCTTGATTCCACTAGGTGGATTAAAGAATGCAATGATATCGACCTCAATGCCGTATTGTTCGCATATATATATATATATATATATATATATATATATATATATATATATATATATATATTATATATATATATATATTACTAGTATTGGATGCCTACACCAGCTCCTATTGCATGGATGATGTTTGCTCGACCGTTCCTATAGCGAGGATGATTGTATTCATAGCAAGGAGCAGAGGAGAAGCTCAGTCCCAGCACGTGGTTCACCCGTATAATGACTGTGTTTTGCCCTTGTTCTTATAAATTTTGTAGCGTGATAAATGATGCTTAGAAACAAGAGTAACGCTGGAAAAACTGTTGTATTTGTCATGCGAATAACAAATTTGGTCGTATTCTCTGCTGGCCTGAAGATATTTATATTTAAGCTTGCTATGCTTGATACGGATACCTGAATGAACTCAAGACGTTTACCTTAAAGAATCGTCCACATCTGATGTTTTCAGTTCCAAAATGTGCAGTTGTATCTACCCCTTTGGCACTTAGGTGTATCACAGAAATAAAATTAGTTGCGATGATTTTGCTTGGGTAGAGTACCACAAATGTAGCTGTGAAATGTAGCGTGCAACGCATAATATGATTTTAAATATCCGATGCACTTTGTGTCCTTTATGATCATTTGTATATAAAATCAAATATGGCAGTTTCCATACTGTTTTCTGATACATACATCTGACTACAATAGGGTAAGGTAGTGCAAGGCATTGTAGATGTAATTTATCATCATACAAACCAGCTTTGTTGCAGACCAGCATCCCCATTGTAAAAGCATATTTCACTCAGACACGTTTGCTGAAGTTGTCAAAGGCAAGTGAGCACAATATGTAATTTTGCATTTTAGCTTATAACTAGACCAATCAACTAACTGAACCGACTGAGGAGCATATTCTATATCTAGATCAATATTGCGCGTAGTGTTGATCAATTACCAATACCAAGCATTACACTTTTTCATGACAGTGTGTTTCAATATGCGTGTCTTGGTGTCTCTTCGAATAATAGTTCCATATATTTGTGTGGCGCTTTAGTGTTTTATTTACTTCATAATTTCATTACACTAAACGCTCATAGTGAACAACCAATGAACCGGTTTGATCATTCAAAATGTCGCTCGAGCAGATTGGATAATTATTTATGTTTCAGCTGTAATAAACAGAGAATAATCTGTAGAGCATATGGACTAACAGCTCAGCCTGAGCCAACCTCCCTGGTCAAGGTCAATGCTGTAGCTGGGAAAAATGATTAACTCATCATGAAGGCTATGCTGTGGGGCGTCCGCTCAATGGGCCCAAACAATGTTGCGTCTCATAGACGCACATCACAGATGCACAAATAGCATTATTATGGTTGGGTTGGAGTGAGTGGCAAACATGTTCTCACTCATCGACACACGAAAGCCAATGCAGTGTGTACCTATTCTGATAACATAAACGATGTGAAACTTGCGTTGCTATAATTGGAAAGATGTAGGCGACTTGCAAAAGTCTGTGCATGAACCGGAAAAATTCTACTTTGAAGGTTGCTATTGTAAAATACATCTACAATGAGTAGAATATATATATATATATATATATATATATATATATATATATATATATATATATATATATATATATATATATATATATATATATATATATATATATATATATATATATATATATATATATATATATATATATATATATATATATATATATATATATATATATATTTATATATATATCCTGTACAGCAGGTATTTACGACCATTCATGCATAATATACTTTATCATAAAGCACTAAGATTTTCCCGAAGCTTCAGATAAGTAGCACAGTATATATCCCTGAGGGTTTCGCCAGTCCAACAGATAGTTACGAGGAGATCCGGGTGCAAATGGGTCTATTTATATTCAAGTGGGACCTCATTACAAATTGCCAAGATATAGCACACATTATCCGGAATGCTTACTTGGTCAAGCAATTGGCCGATTAGATTAAAGCGAAACCTCCATTAACCTTGTGTCGATGATGGATTATGTCAGCCTCATCAGTTATAGTCCATGGCAATATGCAACTGCATGGTCGTATCTATGTCAAAGTCGCTATAACAGCAGTGCATAACACAGCACCAATGGTTTACAGCTGCACTAGCAACTACAAACCACGTGCTAATGTGGCTATTCAGCTTTGACGCATTTTACCACCTGGTCTCGAACCGAGGTTATCGTTTCAATGGGAATGTTCCTTGATAATCACCCTCATATTAGACATACTTGTTGATGCAATGATAAATCTTACAGAAACTCGGACACATTGATTAGCTTGAGGCCACCGACGTTGATTTGATCACCAAGAAAGTGGAATGTTTTCTATTTTCACTGATAGGAAGAAGTTATTGTTGACACCATAAAATGAGTGAATTTCATCAAATTACTTACTGACTGTCATCTGCACGTCCAAGTACGAAGAAGCCCTAATAAAACTCTCACACCATCAAGATCTATGCAATGCAACTTATTATTTGTAGCAAGTACCATTACCCCGCAATACCAGTAACGCTGCGTCAAATGAGAAAATCTATCAGTCAATGACCAAACATTAATGCCTCCACAAAACTGTAGTTCGCTTACATGATCAATTAAACAGACACTGAGCTTCCTTCATTACCATCAGGTGAAACAAGAAGCCTTGGGGACAATAAAATAAGAGCCATCTCAATCGTGACAAGACCTGGCAAGCATTACCTCGCTCAAGGGAGTAAAACGCGATGTAATCAGTTTTGCAATGTCGCCAGAACAGAATCAGCAACAATGTGCAATTCCATTTAACAAACCATATAACTATTTTATTTGATAGAGTCACAATCGGTTAACAAACTATAGCAACAATTATGCATCGAAATTATCCACTCCGGTCAGTCAAGTTTTGCCTACATTGTCGATAAAAGTCGATAAAAGTATATGAGAATAATTGAATTCTTTTCTGTAACCTCGCCTAAATTTATCGCGGATAACCCATACACATCTGTCAGCATTATTTTGGCAGCAACTGATATTTAAGGCTCCAATAAACATTAAAAACTCTAGCAATGAACAAGCTGTTTGTTACCAAGAAATAGATATAAGACAATGATTCTGAACAATTTATGTAAATGAGTAGCACCATTTTTGTGTGTTCGGAAAAAAAGCATAATTGTATTTAATTGTTAATATCCAATGCAATAATGTCATGAAAACAATTAACCCCATATGCAAACATCAATCACTAACATGCGCAAATACTAAAAAGCAGATATAGAGCAGCAATCACAACTAAACATTCCTCTTCGCATACATATACATATTTGTTGATACCATCACTAATATCGATGGCTCAAAGTTCTATTCGCATTAGTTCTCAAATTCGTAAAAATATTCCGAACCCATCTTGCACAATATAGCTATTGTTGAAGAATAACCAATCGAACACACGCTGACATAAATACCATTTTCAACACATGCTATGCGCATTTCATTAGAACAAACTATTGAGGTTATTACTTGTATTTTGTGTTATGATTGGGGAACAAACTTAAGCTCCATAGTATCTTATCTTAAATGATTAATCTTTTATAACCTCTCTTGTAGTAATTGTGACGATTTAATGCTAAATGTTTCAATTCATCAACGCACCAAGGTAAATAATCAATATACTGCAATAGAAAAAATGATCCAATATAGTAGAAGACCATTTTTAACATCATCATAAATATTCGATGTGAAACAGGAAGAGATAAATAACAGCACAGGTACTAATTGAGCAATATGCAATCATCAATTAAGTTCAACCCTTGGCCACCAGGAGGTCGCAAAATGAAGATGATAAAAAATGGTTATAGATAGCCATCTATTTACTGAAATTGATCCCAATCAATAATTATTACTCGTTTCCTTTACTTTTCAGCTGTCATTGTCGAGCCTCCATTAACCTATAATTTCCGTAGGATTAGGTTTATTCCATCAGTAACAACATCTTGAATATGCTTTTGTTCGCACGTATGGCACAAATACCATCACAATAATCGACATGCTTACCAACGAGCCAACAACATACTTTTTGCAGTTTATATAATATTTGGCATATGCAATGAGATTGAAAAAACAAAATATTACATAAGAGCCGAAGAGGCAGAAATCTACAATCATGAATTATTTTAGTCGCAGTCAGACCAAGGTCGTTCAATTGTTTTGGTATAATCCCCATTGTGTTTGATCATATGGCTGATACCACGATAATGAAGAATGTACAGAGAGCTAAGATCGGACATAATACACCGCCAACAGTTCGTCGCTACCAGAATACCACAGGACCTCGTCGACAGGGTGATTCAAGCTTCAAATAGTTCAATTAACAAACGCAAGCATATACTTGAATACAACAGGACCCAAGGAAGGAAATCAAATAATCAGATTTGGTTTTCAATATATGCCCAAGAGGAACAAATTGCTTATCAACCAATGATACATTATAGGCTCTCTTTGGCAACATATAAACTTGATTATCTACAAACTTTTCCCCGAACAAAATAATACCCCTGGACATTTCGATTTCATACCCTCGCTGCACTCAGACTAAGCTCCACGTTGCTTATTGAATCCATTTATCTGGGAACGCTTGCCATGAAGTGATTATCCGTTTTTCTAGAACAGCTCATCGCGCAGAAAAAGTGCGTTAACCTGTGCCTTTTGGGGGTTCTACGCTATTCCGTAGGTGCATTGAAGCCACAAGTCAATGACATGTATGCAAGTGAAAGTACCTACTGCGAATATAAAGCCATGTTAATCAAGGTTACCGCTTCTCAGCGTCTGATCCTACAAAAATAAAGCCTCCTGAATTGATGGCATTGCCACGGTTCAACGATGTGACGATGAACGCAACAGGAATGGAGATAATTTCCGCTTGGCACCATCTTCCCGTTCCTACAAGAACTTACTTATGAGAAATATCATTCTTTTTCCACGCATATGAGTTTGCTTATCATTCGGTTTTGATCATTGCTCCCTGATATGTTCGATTGAGAAGAAAGCAATTTGTGTATGATTACGTGCTTCCTCATCCAATATGATTTTCAATGTCAAGGCAGTCGTTTGGACTTATTAATAGGGGGATTCAGAAGATAGAGGATTCGACCGTCAATGTGCACAGTGATTATCACACTATGCGACCATTAAATGCTCCATTTTAATCTATTTTGTTTTCAGAAGCACCCATTCGGTCGGGACATATATCATGACTAGTTTGACATGGCAACCAAGAATATTTCTAATCATCGATCCATGAGCGACGAGCCCTGTATGAAAAATAATGGTTTCGTTTTTGCAGTATATCCTTATAATCGAGGCATTAAACTTTAAAAAAATTTTACACCTTCTAAATTACATTGTTACTCATATAATCTTTGATGTAATTACCTAGGGTGTCAGCATACAACAGGGATAAGCCAGGCGATACTTTGTTCCTTCGGGTAGGGATGAGAGTTTGATGTTGACTGATTCGGAGGTTGTTGTGCTGTTCAACCAATGTGTGGTGTAATAGTGCATATAACACACTGATCGGTTGGTCTCGTCGTCTTCTATCGGTGCAAATTATAAACTTCCCATCAGTCAGCATGCTATAATTGAATAAAATATAAGATATTGTGGTTTTAGGATCGGTAATCTGTATCAAATGACAATTCACGATGATAATTCTCATGGATGGATACCTTGAATGGACACATTTACTTACAACCGTCACCCATACCGCACATATAATCTTCACATGATATCATACTCTCAGTAGTGGGCTAATAGTATGGAGAACCAATACTGTTAATTAATATACGATTGCAGAAACACAATCTCATTTTGCTTAGTCCGACTATTTAGTAGCTAAGTTCCCATAACGTAAAGGTAAGCATTCCGTGTGTGTATTGCCAAACATATCACTTACATTGCCTTACATATGCCATATATTTGCAATGAAAACACACCATATATCACGCAACCGGAACGTAGCTGGTCATTGTGATGGTGTATAAATGTGTCAAATTCACGATTAATGATTAACTGTTGCATTATAAACCCGTGGTTACTGCGAATCGGTCTTTTATTGCTCATCCATAAGGTGTAAGTAGTGTGTCAAAATATATCAGGCGTCTCGATAATGTGGAGAAAACGACAAATTGCCATTACATTGCTGAGTGCCCCCGCTCGCTGCTAACGATTTTATCAATCGACATGGGAATAGAGCACGAACTTAAGTCATTTTTTTAGTCGTTTTCGCGTGGGTTAGATTCGTGCGTTAGTTTTATACCTTATAATCTCGGATGTTGCCATGTGTCGGTAAGCGATTTCCAATAATGTTTCGGAAATTTTGATTGATGCTTGTCGGACTTAAGCTATATGTTCTCTGGCCATTATCCATAAATCAATGACCACATCGACATCACGCAGAACAATATTTTCTCCTTTTGCTATACAACTGCAGATAGGAATGCTGGCAAATTGTTGAAATATAATATATATAATATATATATATATATATATATATATATATATATATATATATATATATATATAGAGAGAGATATAGAGATAGAGAGATATAGAGATATATATATATATATATATATATATATATATATATATATATATATATATATATATATATATATATATCTCTATATATATCTCTCTATATATATATATATATATATATATATATATATATATATATATATATATATATATACTCGTACTCGTGTGTTTGCTCCGTTCATTCCACAGCGGCTAGGGATGTTTTGAGCCGGCACCGAAGCTAAGAGAAGAGATTGGTTACATACCACTTTGTTAGCTGGTTTCGAAGCCAGATGTTTTACCTACTCTCTTTGCGAAGGCCTCTGATGCATGGCAAGCAAGAAAGGATGGTGAGACAAGTGATCACCTCCCACCAATTCCACGCAAAGCAGTAACGATAAAAAATAATAATAATAGTAGTCACCAGGCCCATAGTACCTATAGTACATGCATATATGTTAGCGTTCATTGCGGTGTATATAAAATGCAGTGCCAATGGGTCCATATGTCACCAGACCTTCCTATGTAACAATCATTCAAAGACTTTATTAAAAAGCTATTGGAGAGTTCTATCTTTCTTATAAATGCATACGTACATATTCTTATATATGCTTGAAATCCCTTTATACTGTTTGAGGCGAAAATATGACTGCCCTGTCTCTTTTGAAACACCAAAACTATTTCCAAACATGTTATTGTAAGCAACTCTAACTTCATTAAGTTACTTTTGTGAAAAATCAACCCACAGATATGGACAGTAAAGTTTTACATGCAATAAGCATTGGGAGAAGAAAAAATCCGACTTTTTGATCGGTCATATAATACTCCCATTTTCCTAAGTATTACCATTTGTTCTATATACTGCAATTGCACATTATTCATCGATACTAATGGACAGAACTCTTTATAGGTCTTTAGTGGAAACACAATGCAGACAGATTTCGACGGATTGAACACTATGTCATGTTGAACGCCGAATCGAGAACAAAGAAGAAGAAGTTTTGCAACCCGTTGACACGTTATCCACTTAAAACATATTAACTGTTTCTGATACCGAAACATTACAATTCTGACTAAAACCAATGGCGTGCCACGGTTGATGAGCTTTTTAAACAACAACGAATGATTGACATTGTCAAAGGCCTTAGACGCATCTAGAAAACATATATACACAGGGCTGCCAAGATATTTATTGTATTGTATAATGCTCTTGGTGGTGTAAATACATAAATCCGTTGCGAGAGAAGCAGAGGGGGAGAGTCTAGGACTTTCTCGTTGTATTCATAATAAATAAATAGTCACTTGTATTGTTAAGAGGGTACAATACATTTCGACTATGCAACAAATTCATGGATCTAGATAAAAATGATTATTATGAAGATTGACTTAACTGATGCATTCCATGAAGGAAAGGAGTGGTGGTGACCGCAGAACAACTGTTGGGCATGTAATGAAGAATAGATCCTAGGTGTTTGTTTGTTTTGTGCATCAATTGTATCTAAATAGCACTGATGTAATTAGTTCTTTCATTGGTACACCGATTTGGGAACCAGCTATGGCTAGCTATGACCACGATATGGTTTAAAATGTTAAAGGAACACCTGTAAGATAGCTGAACCTAATCAAACTCCTGGTACTGAAGACAAATCTGCGCATCCTTCTGACTCCATGTATAACTGCACCCAATTGAAGCCAATCCGTCACGTTAGTAATATTTGACCCTGACTGCTCCAGTACAGGCATATTCCAAGGCCTCACAGAAAGAGCGCTTGAAGCCTAGCAACACAAGTTCTCGTAGAGTGCTGACAGTGCAGCAGTGTCATTCAATAGGTATTTGATTTATAATTGTGACAATTGATGGACAACTTTTCCAGAATACAATTAATGATGCCATAGAAGGTTAACCCTGTTACAATGAAAGTAGCTAGATGTCATATGTGACGTCATGCATAGATATGTTTGATATTATATTCGCAAATATGATTAGACCATGTACATCTGTGTTTATTGATATTACCAATGGGTTCAGGTGTTCAATGCAATATCGTTGAAGGCCCGCCATTGAGAAATAGAGTGTGACCCTGATGAGTATACTGATGAAAACCCTTCTGGGACCAATGATACAAATCTCTCATCCGATTATATGCCATCCTTCCAGAGTTTCTGTTGCATCAGATGATGGAGACTATGAGTATATCTGCATATCTGTAGCAGGTGCTCCTTCCTTCACAGTTTTTTAAGCTGATGTCTTGCATACACCGTTCCAAATTTGGGGGCATGGATATAGGTAGCGAAAGTGGTATGGACACTTTTAGTGGCCACTATTAGCTGCCACAAATGTGTGGAAGAGCCGGCCCTACGTTGGCGCCAACGCTGCAGGAAATGTCCTTTTCACCGCTGACAGCAGCTACGCAGGCACCTTAACATTATGTAGTGATGAGGATATTAATGGATGTCTGATGTGGAGGAATTATGTGCTGCAAAACTCTGTTGTTTACTATTTGTTTTTTGCTGATATGAGTTGAGATTTATTTAAATGTATTTGTAATCAATTGATTAGTTTCTGTGAATTTGGTGTCCACCAGATTCCGACCAACTCAATGGTCAATAAACATGATATTTTTTAATATATTATATATTTAAATTAATTATAACATTTGTATATTGTATACATCAAATAACATAACAAGCGGAGGAAAATATGTTCAGGAAAAGAGGGTACATATTTTGTCACCAGAGACGTCTGAATCGCTCATTTCTGGTTCGAATCTATGAGGTAAACTTTGCCCGACCGAGGCCACGATGGTTTGATTGGTGCTATCTATCACATGTCTCTCAATCGCTCTCCAGAACTGGCGAAATAGCGAAACTAGCAGCAGTCATTTGGCGAGTATCATAACACCAATCAAAACCATTCCGGGCCTGACGTCACGCCGAGGCGATTGATTATTTATGAGCTCGTCGTTTCGATAGGCTGGGCTCATCTTTAAGGTCGCATTTCGGTCCGTAAGCGCGCACTTTCACGGCTGATACATAGACATAATATGTATTTTGGCAGGGGTCGGTGCAGGATGGTTTCGACAGCGGATCACAGTCAATGTCTTGCTACATATTCAATAAATGAGTTTCCTCGGGCTTTTGCACATTTAAACCAAATAATATTGCCTTCCATATTGCAATGACAGCAACCACATAGAACGACTCGAGTTACCGGTACATTATTTTGTGCGCAAAAAGTGTCCATATATTACATAATGAAGCAGACAGTGGAGGTTGTAAAAGACCGTTTGCTATCCGCTAAATCCTACAGGCATAATCTGCTACCACTAGCTTTCATTGTTTACAAGGGGTGTGTTGCTGAAAGGAACCAATTAATCATGGGAGGGAAGGATATGGCTTGCTAAGCTCACGTTCATCGTCATGACGTACACACATCAAATGCAAAAGTTAATCAGGATTCCGATAGACACTTGTATATCTTTGTGGAAATGAACAATGATATATCGTAACGTATTCACTCTTTGAGCATGCCATGCAAAATGTTTTCTAAATATTGCCAAACAAAGTAAAGCATCAACTTATGTAATCATATCTGGGCACTACCTGAGTTTATACGCAAACAGTACATAGTTTTCTTCACCATACGGGTCAGAAAACGCTTAGACAAGGAGAATGCTTCTGGGAGTTTATAGTGGCAAACTAATAATGCACGTGACCATTCGGGCCAGGCCTAGACATAGATCCGTGAAGGAGGGTGGGGGTCATGACACATGAGCCTATCTAATGATAATTGAGGAGACATGCTCGTTATCATGCATCTACTAATGCTTACCCTGGCGAGAGTTGTATTACAATTATGTCTTACACACATAATCAAAACTAACACACATGCCTTCATTCTCTAGTTTGGCTACCTAAGATGATATTTACTGCAGGGGAAATGGGATTTTTTCGCGTTACATTATGCAGTTATACAGTGTGTACTCATTAATTAACAAATATTATTTGATAATCAATATTTTTATGCGCACAAATATGGGCAAGGTAATAAGCTTAATCCTATTTCCGACTTCCTGATGTGTTTATCTCCATTCCCGTCTGCATTATTGGCCGTGTAACACAATGAAAAAGAATAATTAGTGAATTGAGCCGTCTAGAATCAGTCCGCTATCTCTGAAATGTTGTTTATCTTCGTAATACCAGCTTTTGCCTGATGTTAAGATAATATTCCTATCTGCTTCCACGGCCGACCATATTATGATAGTTAATGTAGTAACGAATGAGCAGCCGCGTTCCCAGAAGCTGTTAATGATTTGGTTTGGCAATATACGTGTTTGGATTAGTTTACCATGGTGCCATTGTATAGTCTATGTATATTAGTCGAATACTGCCCTGATATATCTTGCAGACCTAGACCCACAAGTCACATGCGCTGTTGCATAGAACCGCTTACGCTACGCTCCCTCACGTGATGAACAACTATTATGGACACCATTTTTCATATACGTCATGAAAATGAGTCTCATTTCTAAGGCTCTAAGCAGCGTTTTTTCCAATCGATCGTATGAGATATATATCACATTACACAGCTGCGCTTCGATAGCGTTGCAGACTTTGCATAGAACAGGCGTCTACCCTAAGGCAGTACAAAATATTTATATAAAAATATATATATACAAATATATATATATATATATATATATATATATATATATGTGTGTGTGTATATATATATAGATATATATATATATGTATATACACTTATATATATACATATAAATACATATATATGCATATATATTTATATATATATATATATTTATGTATATACATATATCAACATATATGTGTATATATTTGCATATATATAGATATTTATATAGATATATATGTATATATCTATCTATCTATATGCATATATATAAATATAAGTATAAATATTTTGATCGGTGCTATCTATCACATGTCTCTTAGTCGCTCTCCAGAACTGGCGAAATAGCGAAACTAGCAGCAGTCATTTGGCGAGTATCATAACACCAATCAAAACCATTCCGGGCCTGACGTCACGCCGAGGCGATTGATTATTTATGAGCTCGTCGTTTCGATAGGCTGGGCTCATCTTTAAGGTCGCATTTCGGTCCGTAAGCGCGCACTTTCACGGCTGATACATAGACATAATATGTATTTTGGCAGGGGTCGGTGTAGGATGGTTTCGACAGCGGATCACAGTCAATGTCTTGCTACATATTCAATAAATGAGTTTCCTCGGGCTTTTGCACATTTAAACCAAATAATATTGCCTTCCTTATTGCAATGACAGCAACCACATAGAACGACTCGAGTTACCGGTACATTATTTTGTGTGCAAAAAGTGTCCATATATTACGTAATGAAGCAGACAGTGGAGGTTGTAAAAGACCGTTTGCTATCCGCTAAATCCTACAGGCATAATCTGCTTC
>CM067352.1:38293958-38306458 GCA_034190875.2 Urechis unicinctus | reverse complement strand
CCGCTTCTCCTCGTTTGATCTCAGAAATATAAAGCCTCCTGAATTGATGCTCTTGCCACTCAACGATGTGTTGGTGAACGCCCCAGGACTGGTGATAACCTCCACTTGGCACCTGCTTCCCGTTCTTACAAGAAATTACCGACGAAGCGATGAACGAAGTAACAATCTATTTGCCCACGTGACACAGAATGATAACGGGCGTTTATAGCCGCTACTTACTGCAGTTGAATGAGTAGATTAAATGATCGACTTCCTTTTTGCTAGTTGCAACTAGTTACAGCGTTGTAAAACTATTAAAATCATAAGCACGTGGAACAAATAATAAATATTATGACGATTAATATACTAAAAATAACCAAGAATGACCATTACATTATGAAAAATAATCGATTATATTATGAAAAAAATACCAATCTTGCATGCTTATGATTTCTCTGTCAAGCTCAGGGATGCATATATTGTTCCTCCAAATAAAGACGCACCAATTGCGTTTATTCTGAAAATGTTGAAGAAAATAAGGATGCAAAAGGCACTATAAATGGAACAAATCATTCCTCACTATCTCGTTTCGCGGCTCATGACAGTTGCTAAACAAAAGTGGTTTTTCACATTTCGGACTACAAAGAATTGTACATTATAGATATGGTAAAGAATGGCCACGTCTACTCACTGTCGCCATTCCATCTCTTACTGGCAATTTCATTATTTTCCTCCACATGTTATTTTGCTTGTTATTCGGTTTTAATCATTACTTATGTATTAAATATATGACAGAAGATATAGAATTCGGCCCGCTATGTACAGAGTTATCATCACGCTATACGATCATTAAATGCTCCAAATTAATCCATTTTTTTCAGAAGCACCTATTAGGTCTGGACATATATCATGACTGGGTTGACGAGGCAACCAAGAATGTTTATAATTATCGACCCATGAGAGACCAGCACAGTATGAAATATAAAGGTTCTGTTCTTAACCAATATGTGATATAACATAAAGAGTGGGAGTATAAACCAGGTCTATTTATGAAATATGGGTTCTAGAATATGCGTTAAGTTCGAGTTAAAACATTACAGACGTTGGTGCCAAAACTAGTTTCTTTTACATTCGCACTTGATTTCACGTCCTGCAGGCCTTTCGCTGTTTTAATATTTGCTCTCATGTCGATGTTGTTTGAGTTACTCAGCCTGAAACCGATTTTGTGCCTGTTATGTAATGGCTCGCTGTCACAAATAACTAAAAATGGAACTTGTTTTTAATCGAGAATGGGAACTGTCAGGGAGCCAGAAGGGTGGCGTCACTGTGGCAGGGATTCATTGTAGATCGTGCCAGCATGCACCGCATTAGACCCTTCTGTACCTAGCCAAACATAAATGGATCGGAAATGAATATCTAAAACAACGGGTGCCAGGTGTGAGTAGTGGAATCGTAATGCTGCCACGGCGCGCCGGTACATTTGAGCGTATTCATTTCTGTGTTGTAGGTGAAATATATGTTCTTAAGTACACCAATGCTAGCTTGTCAAAGAATGAATATAGAACAGATGGAAATTTATTCCACCATATTTTAGTCAGTGAAGCATTCATAATACATTGACTAAAGAGAACAACGCGAGCCTGTTGTGTAATTAATAATGACGGTGAAACCATATGAATACGAGTTGTCCATGATATGATATATTTGCCAAGCTCAGAGACACTTTTGTAGTTCCGATAAAGTAGTCTAAACAGCATAGACTCCCTTCGTGCTAACCGTGTGTATTAGTGTTACAGAAAGAATAACGAAGCAAATGTGAGCCTTTGAAATCTGAGAAACAATGCCCACTCAAGCGTTAATCGTGCTAGCTTGACGGTAAACAATGCGAACGTAGGTTTACCATCAAATAAGTGGTGTCATTCTTAATCATGCTAATTTAAGTTGTGTGACATATGGTTTGGAAACGTAATATGGACAGGCTGGGTCTATTCGGTGCAGGAAAACTACACACTGCCATTGTGCGTAGTTTTTCTGACAAAAGAATGGAGAATAACGAAGCACATCTGGAGAACCACTGCTCTAGCTCAACTGCCATTAGCTTATATTGTAAACAGTTTTACCATATTCCTTAAACATGCATATAACATCGGGTTAGAATGCTTTAGTGATCGGCTAGGCAAACGTTTTTCAACCATTGCTATGTCAATTCAAAAATGTGGGGCATACCAGAACTAGCATGCAAGCTATACCTTCCAGACAGTACCAATATACATAGGAGATAAATCTTCTGCACACACACGAGCAAGCATTTCGTCGAAAAAGCAATTGAGTTTGCTAAGAGATAGATGAGAAAAGTTTGGGAGTTTTTGTGACATTTGCGTAGAGTACAAAAATGAATATCAAATTAGTTTCTCCAAGTTATTTAGTAAACAAAATATATCAATACAATGGTCATAGAACAAGAATGAAACTATCAATCATGAGGTCCGTGTGGAATCTTATTATCGGTGATTACAGTATGCGCTGGTAACAAAATTCATATCAATTAAGAAATTGCAATCGTAGGGTCTCACGGGGCGTGAAAACAAATTAAGCATAGGAAAATAGTTTTGACTGATCATTTTAACCCTCAAATTTGAATTGAAACGCTAGTCATTCATGGATGCTTTGAAATATGTCACAACTTGACCATCGGAAACAAGATCCATTATTATGTCTGTCGGTTGGAAGACACTGACACCAAGGACGAAAACATGGCAACAGATGGGTAGATGTGTTAGTGCAAATTTATATTTTGCAAAACCATTTGCATCGCTTTTGAAGACGATGGAAGCAATATCAAGTTGATGTATAAACAGGGGCGTTTACTTAGGAATTTAATGGACGGGAGCAATAGATTATGGTGGTATCATAAATTATTCCACCGATTGCAGAAGTGCACTTTAAATTGGTGTTTTATGGACATAGAATCAGTGGAAATTCCATAACCTTCCTGGTAAATCCGACCAGGTAATCACCGATAATGTAAGAGGATTAAGTCCTTCTATCATGATCATAATATCATACAATCAATAAATGTATCTCGATCCGAAAAGACACCTGACTATATACATGTTTTACAGACTGCATGTACGCCCTCCCTCGCCCTCCATTACGTGCATGGTATGCACCCTTATCTACTAACATCGATAAGTGACGTTTCAGACAGCTTTGCCTAGATTTGATGCTTTGAGACCAAATGAGGACGAATAGGGTTGGGACGAAAAGGGCCTGGTGCGTCTCTCAATATTCACTTCTTGTCCCTGGATTAATGATTTCTGCATGTCAAATATAGCAGGCTTAATTAAAAATTTCTTTACGCCGGCAGACAATACGACCATAGTGTGACGCATTTGTCTTGGGAATAAACTAGAGGACCTCTGAGTCGGGTACACATAGGCCACTTTGTGTCCTTTGTGATCATTTGTACATAAAATAATATATGGTAGTTTTCATTCTGTTTTTCCGATACATACATCACGCTACAACAGGGTAATGTGAAGCGAGGCGTGGTAGATGTAGTTTATTCCAGTACAAACCAGACTCGTCAATAAATCAGACACGTTTGCTGTTGTTTCAAACACAAGTGAGAACAATATGTTATTCTCTGGAAAGGAAAAATATAACTTGATCGACCAACAAACTGAACTTACTGTGGACCATATTCTATGTCTCGATCCATATTTGCGTAGAACTGAGCAATTGCCAGTTATAAATATTACACGTTGTTATGATTTTTGTGACCATTGGTGTCAGTAGCCTGAGCCTCTAACCCTTGTCAAGGTCAATGCTGTAGCTGGGAAAGATGATAGACTCATCATGAAGGCTATGCTGTGGGGCATTCTATAATGCGCCCAATGGGCCCCAAACAATGTTGCAGCTCATAGACGCACATCGGCGATGCACAAATAACATGTTATGATTGGGTTGGAGTGAATGGCAAACATGTTCTCACTCATCGACGAAATTCAACTCAGTGTGTACCTATGCACATAACATAAATGATGTGTAACTTGCGTTGCTACAATTGGAAAGATGCAGGCGACTTGCAATAGTCTTTGCATAAACCGGACAAATTCTACTATGAAATTCCAAAGTTACTATTGTTACTTTAATTAGTAGAATATATATATCCTGTACAAATATTCACATTTGCATGACGTAAAACATGATAAGCAAATTTAAATTATTGGAATTTTTCATTCTGTCCATTCTGTAATGCAACATAAATGTAAACTTGTGGGTTGCATTTTATCGAAGAATTTCAGCATGCAAAAGGTTGCTGAGTCAGTTGAATTTGACGATATTAAATAAACTGAGAGTAATATTGATGCTATATATCGCATACACTTGCAAACCCAAAGCCTTCCTATATTTTCTAAAGGAAATGCCCTGCGATACGGGATGCAACAGGACAAACTATTGGTCAGCTTGATAACGATGTGGTAATTGATTAATGGCAAGGCAACATATAGCTTAGGGCTCGGACAGACATCAATTAACATGGTCGAAACATTATTGGAAACAGCTTGCCGATACATGGCAAAAGCAGAGATAAGATGGTTTAAAACTAACACACGCATCTCACCCACGTGAAAACTACTAAGATATGACTTCTGCTTAAGTTCGTGCTCTGTTCCTATGCCGACTGATAAAATGAATGCAGTGATTATGAAGATGGTAAATATATCTAGTGCACTAGCCTGAATATTATCAATATCAGTCCAAATTCTACACTCGTTGCAAGCTCTCATGGATGGGTTTGTTCCCACCTGATGTGCTTCTCTTAAAACCTGGTTCATTAGTTGTAGTTTATCGTACGCTTTGACGATAAAGATGAACATAAAAGGCGATTCTGATCTCCACTTCCAGAATTGGCCTCGTACTTACAGACCGCTAGAAAGTGGAGGCATTTGTGAGGTCTCTACAATATGTGCTGCTTTGTTAACAAGTTCAATTCAGACATGGGATAAATCACGTTCATTTATTGAACATGCAGAACCGCTGTCAAAAAAAGAGTGTTGCCGCCTTAATAGAATAAGTAATAAGTAATCAAACCGTAAGATACCCTCGTTAGCAGTAGGCGGGGGAACTCCACAATGCAATGGAAATTGTTTATTAAAAGTCCAAGTTATATTTGTTGATATCCGATAGTCAGCGATCACCTCTACATCATCGAGACTTCAACGTCTGTTATAGTTTGACACACTATTGACTCCTTATGAATGAGCAATAACAAACCGATTTGCAGCTACGTTCCGGTTGCATGATAGATGGTGTGTTTTCATTGCAAATATATGGCATATGCAAGGCAATGTAAGTGATTTGTTTGGCAATACACACACGGAATGCTTACCTCAACATTATGGGATTTTTGATACAAGGCAAAATGATTACGTGTTTCTGCAAATTGCATATCTATAAAAGGTATTGAGTTCCAATAATATTTGCTCACTACTCAGAGTTGGATATCGTATAAAGATTATATGTGTGTGGAATATGGGTGACTGTTGTAAGTAAATTTGTCCATTCAAGGTATCCATCCAAGAGAACTATCAAAGGGAATTGTCATTTGATACAGATTACCGATCCTTAAGCCACAATATCTTATATGTTATTCAATTATATCATGCTGACTGTTGAGAAGTTTATAATTTGCACCGATAGAAGGCGACAAGATCAATCGATAAGTGTATAATATGCACTATTACACCACATTCGAATCAGTCAACATCAAATCCTCATCCCTACCCGAATGAATAAAGTATCGCCTGGCTTATCCCTGTTGCATTTTGAAACCCTAGATAGTCACATCAAAAATTAAAAGAGGAACAATGTATTGTAGAAGGTGTGAAACATTTTCCATGTTTAATGCCTCGATTTTCAGGATATACTCAATTTGTACTCTGGGCAGAAACGAATCAATAATTGTTCATACTGTGCTGGTCTCTCAAGGATCGATGACTATGAACATTCTTGGTTGCCTTGTCAACCCTTTCATGATATATGTACAGACCTAATGGGTGCTTCTGAAAAAAGTATATGCTGTATAACAGCGTTAGCCTTGAAAATTATAAAGAAAGTGGAAGCACGTGAGGACAGAGATTTAATCATACACAAATGGCTTTCTACTCAATCGAATATATCAGATAGCAACAATTAAGACCGAGTGATAATCAAACTAACATGTGGGGAAAAAGAATGATATTTTCAGCAATTGATGATGTGGCAACAGTGAGCCGACCTGGCATTATTTGACGGATCGTAATCTATAATGCTGTGTATTTGGGTGTTTTCACGGCTTGTAACCATTGACTTTTGCATCGTTTTTTCCTAGCATTATCCGAACAAAAGCAATTGGTACGACAAAGGTCTATATTGGAGGAAACATGTATGCATCTCTGAGCTAGACAGAGAGAACACAAGTCACTGTTGTATGCATGTAATATGGGTACTTAGTTCAAAATCGAAACGATTGACATTTACTGTGCTGGTCATTCTTCCTGGGATGTGGATTGACATTTTATCGGTTATTTGTGAATCGTAAAAAGCTTACACCACTTGCCTATGTTTTTAATGATTTTACGACGCTGTAACTAATTGCGACTAGCAAATAAGGAGTGGATGAATTCATCTCCCCATTCAACTTCACTAAATAGCGGCTATGAACGCCCGTTACCTTCTATGTCACGTGGGCAAATATATTGCTCAATATAGTAATCCATTAATGTTATTAGAGATCTTTTACGACGAACGGTTGCGAGCAACATATGAATAAAGTAAGGATCTCCAACACCTGGCTTTCAGATGGGATTAAGATTCATGAACATAGCTACTTGAAAACAGCTTACCATTTGGATGGATATAAAAAATAACAAATAGACTGGTTGTGTTCATTTTCTTGCAGGCAGTGCATTACCCGGCGCTATTCGTGAAAATATTCCTCACCCATCTTGCACAATAAAGCTGTTCTTGAATATGTGGTTTAAACCCAATCGAACACACGCTGACATAAATACCAATATCAACACATGCTTTGCGCATTTTATTAGGAAAAACTAGGTGATTACTGACATTGATTGGGGAACTCTCCTGTAGTAATTGTGACGATTTAATGCAAAATGTTGCCGAACAATTCATCCACGCACCAACGTAAATTATTAATATACTGCAATCTGCAGTTTGATTCCTCTTCTAAAGCGAAACAAACGACCCAATGGTGTAGGAGGCCATTTTAACAGCATTGTCCAATTACTTAAGGAATATTCGATGTGAAACAGGAAGAGATAAATAACAGCACAGGTTCTAATTGAGCAATATGTAATCATCAATCAGGTTCAACCATTGGCGAACAGGGGGTCCATCAATGAAGACGATAATAAATGGTTATGGATAGCCATCTATTAAATGAAATTGATCCCTATCATTTATTGCGACTTGTTTCCGTTACTTTTCAACTGTCATTGTCAAGCCTCCATTAACCTATAGTCTCCGTAGGATTAGGTTTACTCCATCATTTACAGCTTCTGGAATACGCTTTTGTTCGCACTCATGGCACAAATATATTCACAATAATTGACATGCGTTACCAATGACATGCGTTACCAATTTTGCAGTTTATATAATATTTAGCATATGCAATGAGATTGAAAAATCTAAATATTACAAGAGAGCCGAAGCTCATGCGCAAAGGACAGAATCTACAACCATGAATTATTTGGGTCGTTCAATTGTTATAGTATAATCCCGATTGTGTTTGATCATATGGCTAATACCATGATAATGATGAATGTATCCGAGAGCTAAGATCGGACATAATTCACCGCCAACAGTTCGTCGCCACCAGAATACCACAGAACCTCGTCGACAGGGTGATTCAAGTTTCAAATAGATCAATTAGCAAATGCATCCCTACTTCAATACCACTGGACCTAAGGAAGTAAATCAAATAATCAGATTTGGTTTTTCAATATATGCCCAAGAGGAACAAATCCTTTATCAACCAATGATACATTATAGGTTCCCTTTGGCAACAGATAAACTTGAATATCTACAAACATTTCCCCGAACAAAATAATACCACTGCACTATTCGATTTAATCTCCTGACTTCACTCAGACGTGTATTAAATAAAGTGATTCCTAAAACTCCACACTGCTTATTGAATCTTTCAACCGAGGCCAACATATATGCTACAATAGAACTACAACAATATACGGCTTCAATTCAAGATTAATGTTGTGCTCAGAAGTAGCGCAAAAATCAATTATGGATCATCAAAATATATTGACATTCAGGCGGGATCGAGTTGCATATACACAGACACCTGGATAAAAGTTATAGAGGAAAGTGAGCACGAATGGACTATAAAGTGCGAATCCTCTCTTAATGCGATATATTGCATTAGTGTATTTGGCAGCAAACGAGTCTTTTAGAGTGATAACCTGCAAGCCTGTAAAAAGGGGGGGGGGGTGAGGTGGGTACAGGATGCCAATTGGTGGAACTACCATCAGGGTTAATATGGCCTGCTAGATTCGTTCATCATGCCATACACACATCCATTGCAAAAGTTAATCAAGATTCTAATAGACACGCTTCGAATAGATAGTAAGGCTTGGTTGGCACAGGAACAGACGATGTTCATAAATATCGATCGATAAGAACCAGCGCTGCATCAGATATTGTCTATTGTGTCGGCACATATCGCCATTCAATGCACCAGTTACATTTGGGAACATTTGTCATCGTGTTGTGGGCCAGTAGAGTGCAACGACACCACAAATCCTCGTGTACCACGCATTCATATATTATAGTTGCTAATTTTATATGACTGGTTAAGTAATATGGATTTTCGAACCATGGGGATTATGAATGGTCTGAAATACAGCATACACTAGCTAATCAGGCATGACGCATCATATCTGATGACAATATTGGCCGGTCTTCGATCATCTATGATACATACAGAGCCCAGCTTGATGATATCCCCCCACAAAGACGTCGAGCTAGCATAGACTCGTATTACACTAGGTGCGAGCATTGTGCAAATAGAATGAATAACGAGAGAATGAATAACGATACAAAGGTAAGCCTGAAACCTGAGCAGCACGATGCCAGCTCAAGTGTTATGGTAACGAGTGTGAACGTTTCATTGTCTAACCCGTGCTGTTGTTCTTAGATTTTCTTATTCTATGAGAATTATGTAAGTTTCAACTATTCGAGGCTGGCCGCCTCGGTGTAGTAAAAACGAGCATAGACTCCGATTTTTGTTCCTTGTTTTATTCGGACAGGAGAGAGAGAGAGCAACGATGCAAAACCTAATATGCTAGCCAAACTTCTTTTAAGCTTGTAGTGTAAACAAAGCGGAAAACTTTTCCCCATTTAAAATATGATTTTGATCATGCGATTAATGTTGTATATTGTATGATGTTAAGAATACTTTACAGACAGGCTGCGCAAAGCTTCCTGCAGCTTTAACCGTTCTAGATATACCAACACCCGTGTAGATGCATGTTCTTGTCGCCAAATACATTTTAATCTAGAACAATATTGGGTATAATGTAAGAGGCAGCCTTAATTCACAACGTGTGTATTCTTTTAGCAGCAGTAACTGAATCGAAAGAGTTAATCCCACAAGAAGCATGAGATAAAATAATACTATACAGTGGCTAGAAGCCATTGGATGTATATTTAGGAAATATTGCATCCTAAATAACTTAACAAATAACAACGAACATGCAGGAGGCACATGAAGGTCAGTTAGAGAAATAAGAAACTACAAAGATGAGTAGATACATACACACACACACACACACACACACACACACACATATATATATATATATATATATATATATATATATATATATATATATATATATATATTTATAAATGTATATATATATATATATATATGTATATATTTATATATACATTTATATTTATGTATATATGCATATATATATATTTTTTTATATGCATATATATATATATGTATATATATATTTGTATATATATACGTATATATATTTATAAATATTTTTTTATAAATATATATATAAAACATATATCTATATTTTTATATATAAATATATATATATATATATATATATATATATATATATATATATATATATATATTAATATATATATATACATATAATTATATATATAAATTCACAGTCATTAATCACAGTCATGCAAAGAAACTGTCTAGCAATGCAAAGTATGCAAGCATTCCTGTTTGATTGATTTGCAAAGAATTGGCGCAGCATTGATCGTGTTACCAGTACTCTACAGACCCCTTCGACGGTTTGCAGAAGTGTACGATGAATTCAGCCGGTGCAATATAAGGATGTGGGAATCTGTTAGTCGAGTAATATTACGTTATTAAACCACTGACGAAATCGACCACCTACCTGGATGACCGTCATCAAGTATTTGCTTGCCTAACAGAGACTGAATACGATCGATTACCACAGCAACAATTTTATATAATGGACACAATTCATGTACTTCCTATTTATAGGTCCTACAAGTTCCGTGCAGTGGATGAGATTCACCGGGACGATTTTTTAATTTGGCCAAGGTTATCATCAGTGGAAATATGAATAAATTCTCCAATTTAGTGATAAATGTGAAGCCTGACATATGATATGCTATGTTTTCTCAAGTGTACCCCTTTTAGCTAGAACAGTACAATGCGACTATATGCTGTTGTTCGTTTATCTTCATTTCTGGCTTACAAATATGCAAGGGATATGAGTGAAAAATGTAAGGTTAAAACCTGACGTCATATGGGTTACGTCTGACTCATCTATTAATTACTGCATGCAGATGTACTGCCGTATATACATAGCAGAGGAATTCCAAACACAATTCATATATTGTTGCATTATCATACGGTGTTGTGTATAATACATCGCTATTATACGTGTCATTTTGTGAATACTTCATCGTTATTTTCATTACATTTTATCACATTTTGGTTTTAGGATCGGTAATCTGTATCAGTTGACAATTCATAATGATAATACTTATGTATGGATACCTTCTATGGACACATTTACTTACAACAGTCCCCATATTCCACACATATAATCCTCATACGATATCAAACTTTCAGAAGTCGGCAAGTATTTTTAGTACTCAGTACTGCGATTGAAGATACACACATTTATTTTGCCTAGTCCGACTATTTAGTAGTTAAGTTCCCATAATATGGAGGTAGGCATTCCGTGTGTGAATTGCCAAACAAATCACTTACATTGCCTTACATATGCCATATATTAGCAATAAAAATAATCCATGTATCATGCAACCGGAACGAAGCAGGTCATTTTGATGGTGTATAAAAGTGTCAAATTCAAGATTTATTCTGATGCATTATAAACCCGTGGTTACTGCAAATCGATTTGTTATTGCTCATTCATAAGGAGTCAATAGTGTGTCAAAATATATCAGACGTTATAGTCTCGATGATGTGGAGAATGTCGCTGACTATCATGTATCAACAAAAATTACTTGGACAATTTCCATTACTTTGCAAAGTGCCCCTACCCGCAGCTAATTAAGCTGGTTCCAGCGACCTTTTCCGCGAAATTAGTTGATAGCTGGACGGAATTCGAGGGTATTTTACAGTGGGATTATTTTCGAGAATTTATTCTGTTTAGGCGCCTACACTCTTTTAACAGCGGTTCTGCATATCTCAGTCGGTTCAATTAACGCATATGATTCATTCCATGCCTGAATTGACCTTGTAAACATAGCAACACATATTGCAGATACCTCACAAATGCCTCCACTTTCTAGCGGTCAGTAAGTACAAGGCCAATACTGTAGATGCCATACGCGGGGTTTTGAGTTGAGAATTGCCCCTTATGCTCAGCGTTATCGTCATAGCATACGATGAAGTAGATTCAATGAACCAGGTTTAAGCAAGAGTCATATCCTAATAGTTTCCACGTGAGTTAGATGCGTGTGTTTGTTTTATGCCATCTTATCGTTGCTGTTGCCATGTATCGGTAAGCGGTTTCCAATAATGTTCCGGCTATGTTCATTGATGTCTGTCTGACTTAAACTATATGTTGCCTAGCCACGAGTCAATTACCACATGGACATCAGGCTGAACAATATTTCGTCTTTAGAATTGTTTATAAGAAGGCTGGCAAATTCTTGGAATTGCATGCGTCTAATAAGTGTATGCTGCTATATCTAAAATCCAATATATGACAGTCACATTTAGGTTTGCAATAATATATAACAACGATAAATCAAACTGACTGCTACTTTTCGCTATTTTTTTTACAGTATGAACATTCATTAGAATTTGTTTATCAAGTTTTACTCATGTAAATGTAAATATTTGAACAAGGTAAATATATTTTACTCACTGTAGTCGTATTTTACCATTGCAACATTCACTGGGATTTCACAGAAGAGGTTCTCTGGTAGATACAAAGCCTATTGCAAGTCGCCTACAT
>CM067352.1:38281458-38288958 GCA_034190875.2 Urechis unicinctus | reverse complement strand
AATATGCAATCCCATCTAACAAACCATTCACCACATATGTATTTTATTTGATAGAGTCACAATCGGTTAACAATCTGTATCAACAATTATATATTGAAATCAACCACTCAAGTCAATCAAGTTTGGCCTTACATGTCAAAGTCGATAAAAGTATTTGAGAATAATGGATATTTTTTCTGTAACCTCGGCTAAAGTCATCGCGTATACCCCATTCACTTCAGTCAGCATTATTTTGGCAGCAACTAATATTTACGGCTTTAATAAACATCAAAAAGTTAAGCAATGAACAATTTGTGTGTTACCCAGAAATAGATATAAGACAATGATTCTGTACAATCTATGTAAATGAATTGCACCATTTTAGTGTTTTTGGAACAAAAGCATTATTTCATTTAATTGTTAATGTGCAATGCAATAATGTCATGAAAACAATGAACACCATTTGCAAACATTAATCACTAACATGCGCAAATATTAAGAGGCAGTTATAGAGCGGTAATCACAACTAAACATTTCTCCTTGCATACATATACATATTTGTTGATAGCATCACTAGTATCGATGGCTATTCGCATTGGTTCTCAATTCACGCGCTAATTTTTCTAATCTGTTAATGTTGACAGAGATATTGTACGATGAACGGTTGCGAGCGACATATGAAGAATGTAAGGAACTCCAAAACCTGGCTTTCAGATGGGATTTAGATTCACGAATGTAGATACTTGAACACAACTACCCATTTGGATCGATATAGAAAATAACAAATAGCCTGGCTGTTTTCATTTTCTTGCAGGCAGTGCATTACCCGGCGATATGCGTGAAAATATTCCACACCCATCTTGCACAATAAAGCTGTTCGTGAATATGTGGTATAAACCCAATCGATTACACGCTGACATTAATACCAATTTCATCACATGCGATGCGCATTTCATTAGGACAAACTAGTGAGGTTAATACTTACATTTTGTGTTAGGATTGGGGAACACCCTTAAGCTCCATAATATCTTATCTTAAATAATTAATTTTTTATAAACTCTCCTGGAGTAATTGTGACGATTTAATGCAAAATGTTGACGAACTCATCCAAGCGCCAAAGCAAATCATCAATATACTGCAATCTGCAGATGAATAGATGAATCAGCACAGGTACTAATTGAGCAATATGCAATCATCAATCAAGTTCAACCCTAGGCCAACAGGATGTCCAAAA
Organism: Urechis unicinctus; assembly: GCA_034190875.2. NCBI lineage: Eukaryota > Metazoa > Annelida > Polychaeta > Xenopneusta > Urechidae > Urechis > Urechis unicinctus. The sequence goes on along the minus strand of CM067352.1, from coordinate 38,287,745 downwards.
ATTAAGACGATAATAAATGGTTATGGATAGCCATCTATTTACTGAAATTGATCCCTATCATTTATTATGACTCGTTTCCGTTACTTTTCAGCTGTCATTGTCAAGCCTCCATTAACCTATAGCCTCCGTAGGATTAGGTTTACTCCATCAGTTACAGGTTCTGGAATACGCTTTTTTTCGCACTCATGGTACAAATATATTCACAATAATCGACATGCGTTACCAATGAGCCAGCAACATACCTTTTGAAGTTTATATAATATTTGGCAAATGTAATGAGATTGAAAAAGAAAAATATTACAAGAGAGCCGAAGCTCATGCACAAAGGACAGAAATACACATCAATTATTTGGGTCACAGTCAGACCCAGGTCGTACAATTGTTCTAGTATATTCCCTATTATGTTTGGTCATATGGCAGATAATTTGATAATAATGAATGTAACTGAGAGCTATGATCGGACATAATACACCGCCAACAGGGTGATTCAAGTTTCCAATAGTTCAATTGGAAATCGCAACCATACTTGAATACCACTGGACCCAAAGAAGGAAATCAAATAATCAGATTTGGTTTTCAATATATGCCCAAGAGGGAAGAAATCACTTATCAACCAATGATACATTATAGGCTCTCTTTGGCAACATATAAACTGGATTATCTACGAACATTTCTCCGAACAAAATGATACCCCAGCACTATTCGATTTTATACCCTCGCTCACAATAAAGTGATTCATATAACTCCACGCTGCTTATTGAATCCATTTACCAATGCCAACAGATATGCTACAATAGAACTAAAACAATAAACGGTTTTAATCTAAGATTTGTATTGAGCTCAGAAGTAGCGCCCAAAAATATTATGGATCATCAGAAAATATTGGCGCTCAGGTAGGATCGAGTTGCACAAACAAAGATACCTGGATAAAATTTATAGAGGAAAGAGTGTACGAATGAACTTTAAAGTGACAATTGTCATTATATGTTTATTTGGTCCTCCGGCAACACTGGTATAGGTTGCATATTACCGACCTGCATACACGTCAGGAAGTAGCTAAGCTGTAGTAAAGTCAATTGAGTAAAGGTTGGTACATTGGATGCATAATGATGAAAAATTACTAGCTAAATCAGTTTTATCAACATTAACTCTGTTATGCTTTTTGCACATGACTTAACCGACATTGGGGGGGATGGTAGTTCATGTCAAGTTTACGGGGCTTCGTAAACAATGAAAACTGGTGGAAGCGTGTGTGAGCTCGGATCATGTTCCCCAATACAACTAAGCATCAAACCAAGATAGCCATTGGGCGCCATAATTATTCGTATTTGTTTTGGTTAGATTGTGTCCTTTATCTGATGGAATCATCATCACATCATGTATAATGACAGTGGCAGTACTTATGCATATGATCGTGAAGCAGCTAGAGTTTTATACAATATTGGTGAAGAGTATATTGCCATTTTGTAGGATAATTCATATTCAAACCTTACGGCACACATAGAGGTCATTATGCGTATTGGAACTACAAAACTCTCCTTCTACATACAGTGTACTGTTGCAGTGTGTTTTCCAAGAGTAGATGAATTGTGAAACCCATGACAATGAAGAATTTGCATGATAGGTTACCGCATGTATTTTTCAGTCACAGTAAAAGGTTATGCACAACGAGCTTTAACTCAGTCAAATTTGATCCAAATTGCTAGTTACTCTAAATATACATTTCCCGAAAGTCCCATTTTTTCGGATAATACCCGACCACTTGCTGGTATCAATGCAATAACTCTGCAGCCTCTTGCGGTTATGGCACGAATACTGATTACATGGCACGTTTTTTTATGTGTGATTGGTCATTCTTTACAGAACATGAAAACTGCTTGCCATTTCCAGCATATAACTCTAGCTGTATATAGTTGAAATGATTGAAGGTGTGCATGTCTCTGTTCAAAAGTCATGTCATAATGTTTTTTAAAGCGCTTACCTGCAAGCCTGTTGAAAGGGGGTATGGGGTGGATGAAGCATACCATTCGATGGTACTACCAACAAAGGAGTATAGTCAATGTCCTGCAAGCGTATATATGCAATTATTGGGTTTCTTGTGGTATCTGCACTTTTAAAATCAAATAATATTGTGTTATATGTGCCTTCATAATTGTATTGATAGTGACCATATAACATAAATCATGTTTCCGGTACACTACAGTATATATGTACAAATATGTCAATAAGTAACGTAATAAGGCTAGAGGTGAAAGTTGTAGCAGGTGTAGAATATCGTATGATATCCGATGCTAGCTTTGAAAAGCTAAATCTTGCAGTCATAATCAGAGCACACACGCATCTACTAACTTTCATTGTTTACAAAGTGCGCGTCGTCGAATAGATTCATTAATCACGGGATGGTAAAAGGATATGGCCTGCTAGACTCGTACGTCATGCCATACAAACATCCATTGCAAAAGTCAATCACGTATAAATGCAACGACTTGGTATAGGAACAAACGACGTTCATAAATATCGATCAATGCGCCTTGTATGAAAATATTGAGATTGTTCGTTATTGTGTTGTGGGTTCCGTAGATTGCCACGACACCACAAATCCTCGTTTACCATGCATTCATATATTATAGTTGCTGATTTTATATGAAGCAATTCAATAACATTATGATCACTTCAGCCGTGTCTGCTGGTTAAATTATATTGATTTTCGAACCATGACATAAAGCATACACTAGCTAATGAGGAATGTTGCATACTATCCGATGATTAAGCGTAGGCTCCTATTACACTAGGTGCGAGCATTGTGGAAACAGAAGAATGAATAACGATACAAATGTGAGGCCTTGAAACCTGAGAATCGCAACGCCAGCTCGAGCGTAACGGGTGTTACGGTAACGAATGCGAACGTTTTACATATAACTCATACAGTTGTTCTTAGTTTTTCTTATTTTATGAGCGTTATGTGTGGTTCAACTATTTGTGTCTGGGCCGCCTCCATGTAGAGAAAATACGCACAGACTCCAGAGAAGTTTTTCCGTATTTTTTTGCGGACACGAGACAGAGAGAGTAACAATGCAAAAGCTCTGTGCTAGCCAAACTCCTACAAGCTTGTTGTGTAAACAAAGCGGATAATCCGATTGCAAATATTATGTTGATAATGCGATGATTGTTACACATTATATAAGGTTAAGAATACTATACAAACAGGCTGCGCAAAGCTTGATGCAACTGTAGCCGTTGTAGATATACTACCAACCAAGTGAATGCATGCTCTTGTCTATATTTATATATATATATATATATATATATATATATATATATATATATATATATATAGAGATATAGATATATATATATATATTAGAGAGAGATTTATATATATATATATCTATATAGAGTATATATAGAGATATATAGATATATATATCCTATATATATATATATATATATATATATATATATATATATATATATCAGATATATATATATATATATATATATATATATATATAGATTTATATATATGTACACATATTTTTGTATATACATGAGCCAATCTAAGAATAGTGTTCGGACCTGCTTTATATAATGCATTTATTAATGATAACCGTGGTAAGAGCATTGCAGATATTTCTTACACACATCATCAGAACGGAACTAGTTTCCTAGTTTGTCTACTTAAGATGGTATTCACTGGAGGGAAATACGATTAAGCGCGATGCGTTCACTCTTTTTTTGCCATAGCATATTCATTAAACCTCGCGTAAAGGAAAGCTGGCAATGTCTTGAAGTTACATGCACCTAAACCATGTGTGCTGCATGAATTAACATAAATTATTTCAGAGTCTATATCTTGATGCGCAATAATATATCGTGATATTAACTTTCAGTAAATTAGTGTGATCCAAAAATTAAATATATATATATATATATATATATATATATATATATATATATATATATATATATCTATATATATATATATATATATATATATATATTATATATCTCTATATATATATATATATATCTATATATATATATATATATATATATACATATATATATGCTTGGGTTTTAGTTTTAGGTAAATATCTTCAATATTGCTGAATCGTATTAATTTGTGGATCATATATATATATATATATAGTATATATATATAGATCTAGATATATATAGATCATAGAGATAGATCTCTATATATATCTAGATAGAGAGGGAGATAGGGGGAGATCTCTCCCTCTATAGATCTATCTCTATTTTCTCTCTCTCTCTTTGTCTCTCTACTCTCTCTCTCTCTCCCTCTCTCTCTCTATTCTCTTTGTATATCTCTCTCTCTCTCTCTCTACATCTCTCTCTCTCTCTCTATCTCTCTAGATCTATCTCTCCGCTCTCTCTGTCTATCCCTATATCTCCTCTCTATATAATCTATCTCTGTATATCTCTCTCTCTATATATGTCTATATATATATCTCTATAGATCTATATATCTCTATATCTCTCTATATATAATCTCTATATCTCCTATCTCTATATATATCTATATCTCTATATATCTATATATATATATATATATATCTCTATATATATATATCTCTATATGAATTCTACACTTGACATCATGCATGTCTTTAAATAATATTGGATGCCTACACCAGCTCCCATTGCATTGTTTCTCGACGGTTCTTAGCGAGCAATTGTATGCAAGGAGGAAAAGCTTGGTCAAAGCACGTAGTTCACTTGTGTTATGACTGTGTTTAGCCCCTGTTCTGACGAATTTTGCAGCTTGATAAATGATGTCTAGAAACACAAGAGTAAGGCTAGGAAAACAGGCAGTTACCGCCGACAGGTTGATGGTTGTATTTACCATGCGAATAACAAATTACTCATACCTAATTGCTTTATGTTAATGTACTAACTTTACGCTCCATGGAACCTCTTTCCTCGTTGCTCTGCAGCTGCAATCAGCCATACATTGTCTGATAGTGGTACAAGCGTGCTGCTTTTGGAATGCGACAGTACTATTAGATCTTATCTAGGTTATCTCGCGTAACTTGTAGCATTGTCGATGTTTGAGTGTTTAAAGTTGTCCATTTACACTATTGCGTGGATTGTGGAATGTAAGTTGGCGCGCCATTAGATTTGGGCAAAATGCTTACTTTTATTTTTGTCTCATAAGATTTACATTCCATAGGAGACAGTTGCACTTGCACTGACCGTCAGTGTGGAGTATGATATGCGGTTTCTCAGAGCAAAACGCAAAATCAATCCGATGATATACTTCTCTGGGGCTTTGTATGAGAGCGTTGGACATAAATCCCTGAAGCCTATTCTATCATAGTAAATCATCTTAGAAATAGCAAATGATGATACCGGGAATAACCACCCTTAATTTAGCATTTATGATCACAGTTACGGTTTGCCCTGCCTTTACCTCACATAGCTAGGATATGACCCATCGCAATTGAAGTCGCTAGCTCCGAAGTTGACGGTTCGAAATCAATGGCACCCTCATGGATGCAAGAGCTGTAAGGTGTATAGCGTGATGTAGTGCTCGTCGGCAGCAACAAGTGTTCGCTTTCATTTATTGTCACAATCCATGCCATATTTTGGTTTTCTTTTTACAACGTTATTAACAGGGTTGTCAATAGATTGGGAGATTCATTGGTATCGAATTGATCTAAACCTCAACAGCATATTGCTATGGACTTCATAATACATTGTGCTAATATAAGAGATCGTGAGCAATATCTAGCGTAACCATCATGACATCACGACTAATGACTATTCTTCTGCATTTACATTATCATTGATATAGCAAATGGACGGGAGAGCATAACATCAGTGTTCTATTGAAGTGATGTTTGTTTTTAATGTAAGAAACATTGAGGGTCCACAATTATACATATGAAATAGTTGCTGGTTGTAATTATTCTATGACATAAGCTTCAACCGTAGGCTTAATCCAACGCAAGCAAGAGAACAACCATAGTTATCACGACGGTTGGCATGCAAATGGTACTACATATTACCAGTTGCATCTTGTCTGATGTCAATATTGCCCAATCTTCTATCATCTGTGATGCAAACATTGGTTTGTGTATTCTGTATAGAGGGGAAAGAATGACGATGAACCTCATAAGGACAGCATCCACCCCACCCCGCCGGATCGGGAGCACACAAAGGTCTTGCGGCCAACCCCACCACCAGAGAGGGAAACGGTGTGCTGAAGGGCAGTGTTCAAAAAATGGCATATTTTCGCCGATAGTTTCTCTGGTTGCTAGGGC
>CM067352.1:38160802-38273634 GCA_034190875.2 Urechis unicinctus | reverse complement strand
GATAAGTCATAAGCATATTTTGGCTGTGGACGCGCTCTAGGTCATATTGACAATACACCAAGCATCCAAATGTTTCAGTCAACAATCAATATGCAGTACAATATTTTATTTACATAAAGATTTTAAAACCCAAACCGCACCTAGTTCTCTACAATCGCGTTGTGCTACATACTTAAAGCAGCCATATTTGGTTAGCATTAACATATCATTGGAACACAAGCTGCTTGGAGTTACCTTTTGCTCCTAGTCTGGTCTGTCATATCCTTTGACAATTTCTAAGCCAAATGCAATTCAGAAATGAAGATTATAAATGAACAACAGCATATAGTCGATGGTAAATCCGCATTTTACTATTCTAGCTATCACAGAGTACACTTGAGAAAACACAGCATTTATCAAGTGTTAAGGCCTCGCCCTTGCATCTTTATTGTTTCCTCTCTTTACAGAATACTCAGAACCATGTTTACTTTGAGGCTAACGTCAGACTGCACTGCTCGGTAATGCATGCATATCTCCTTTGATGATAACCTTGACCATTGTAGGCCAAATCCCCAGACCGTGTGAATCTCATTCATTGCACGGAACTTGGGAAACCTAGAAAGGATAAGTGCATGAATTGTGACCGTAATATATAACTGTTACTATGGTAATCGATCGTACTCAGTCTCTGCTAGGAAAGCAAATATTTGATGAAGGACATCCATGTAGATAACTTTTTCCTCAAATGCAACCATCAACTCGTCGGCTGAAACTGCTTGTTGTCTCCTGGCCTTACCCACACACACAGACACACACAGACACACACACACCAGACACACAGACACACACACACACACACACACACACACACACACACACACACACACACAAACACACACACACACACACACACGACACACACACACACCACACACAATATATATATATATATATTTATAGACACACACCACACACACACACACACACACACAAACACACACACACACACACCACAGACACACACACACAACACACACACACACAAACACACACACACAGTAGGGGAGACACAGAAATATACACACACACACAGGGAGAAGACACACAGGGATATATATAATACAGAGAGAGATAGTAGAGGGATATATATATATTTAGACACAGAGATATAGAGAGATATGATGATATGAGATAAACAAGATATATATAAATATTGAATAGTGCACCAGTAGTCACTTGACAGTCATCACTTAATTCTCTATTGTTCTACACAATGTTCAATATGGGCGAAAACAGAAGCATTTTAAAACATTGAGCCTGACACTAAAATTTGCTTATCAAAAATAGTGAATGCTCATTTTAATCAATTTGAATATCATGTACTGCATCTCTACTCCATCTAAATGTAGTGTAAAGCTACTGAGGTCCTTTCAAATTTTGTTCATGCAACTTCAGTCTATTGCAATTTAGTGTATGACTTATCCTGTCCATTGGGATTTGGTGTATGATTACTACATCGCATTGAAGTGCTTCCAGTGCATTGGTATAAGGTAGTAGGTTTATTGAAATATGGTGAACAGCAGGTCCAGTCAATCTAAATGTGGTGCACTGCTACTAAAAGCCCATTAAAATATGGTGCAAGACCACTCTGTTTTATTAGCTCTTCTGATCGGCGGAGCTCATCATATACCTCTGCTTCAGCCTCTATCCATTCATCGGCTGGTAAACCTGTGATTGCACATTTCTTATTAAACAGGCTACCACCCCTGAAGTTCCCTTGGACTCCTCTTAATAGGATACAACTTCTTGTCCTGTCTAAATCCAATAGAAAATAACTGTTGATAGCACCTTTCCTTTTAAGCCAAGCTAGCTGTCCCAAATAACACATGAACCCCTAAGATGCAGATGTTTCCCTGCCATTTAAACAAAGTGCCCATTATAACTTTTGACTCATGTGCTATTTGAGAAAAATAGAACATGTAAATCACTCCTAAGTTAATCCAACAGAGAATACCTTTTGATGGCATGCTTGTTTATAAAGCAAGCTAGCTTTTCCATAATATGTATGGACCCCTCTGATGTTGATGGTAATGAGACATATATAATCAGCCCTTAATGACCTTTGACCCCTAAACTAGTTGAGAAAAACTTGTATAAAATCTCTGTACTATTTTCAAAAAAGAAAGCAAATGAGCTGATCCAAATTAAATATAGATCCCTCGGTTGTTGATGGCAACTAGTAATATAAAATATAGCTCTTCATGACTTAAGACACTTGATATTATTACTACAAATAGTACATAATACATTTCCTACTCTCCTCACATTACACATGGACCCTGCGTACATTGATGGCTCCTTGCAAACCATAATAAACCTAGATGGTCTATTAGATACAAAACTTATAAAACCATTATTGTCCATATAAACTATAGAGAAAAAAACCTTTTAAATCATTGTTTTCTTATAAAGCAGCCTCATATCATACATGAAGCCCTCTGATGGTGATTATTCATTTCAGTCCTTTCAAATATGGTGTACAGCTACTCCAGTCTATTGAAAAATTAATACCAATGGTTCCAGTCCGTTGATGTAGGGCTTACAGCCACTCCAGTTCATTAAGATATAGATGTACAGTTACTTCCATTGAAATATAGTGTAAGGTTACCCCGGTTCATTAAAATGTGGTGCATTGCTGCTCCAGTCCATCAAGATATAGTGTACGGCTACTCAAGTCCATTGAAATATGAACCATTACTTCGCCAGTCCATTTATATATGGGGGACAACTACTCGAATCCATTGCAATATGGTGTACAGCTACTCCAGTCCATTGAAATATGGTGTAAGCTAATCCTTTCAATTGAAACATGACGAATGGCTACTCAAGTCGATCTAATTATGAACCCGGACTACTCAAGTACATTGAAACATGGCTACTACTCCAGTCAATTAAAATATGGTGCACAGCTACTAAAGTCAATTGAAACATGCTGAATGGCAACTCCATCACGTTGAAATACGTCTACAGAAGTCCAATGAAATATGGTGTATGGTTGCTCCAGTCCACTTAGATGTATAGGTACTCCAGTCCATCAGAATATAGTGTACAGCTACTCCAGTCCAATGAAATATGGTGTATGGTTGCTCCAGTCCACTTAGTTGTACAGGTACTCCAGTCCATCGGAATATAGTGTACAGCTACTCCAGTCCAATGAAATATGGTGTATGGTTACTCCAGTCCATTGAAATATGATGTAAGCTTGCTCAAGTCCATTTAAATCTAAACCTGACTACTCAAGTTACTCCAATCAAATGAAATATGGTGTATGGCTGCTCCAGTCCATCGAAATATGGTGTAAGGCTACTCCAGTGTATTGATATATGGTGTTCTGCTACTCATGTCCATTGAAATATGGTGTATGGTTGCTCCAGTTGATTGAAATATTATGAACAGCTACTTTAGTCTATTGAAATATGGTGAATGGCTAGTCCAGTCCAATTACATTTGGTGTACAGCTCCTCCATTCCATTGAAACATGATGTACGGCTACTCAAGTCCATCTTATTATGAACCCTTATTATGACCGTTGAAATATGGTGTAGGGCTACAACATTACATTGAAATATGGTGTACGGCTACTTTAATCGATTGAAATATGGTGTATGGTTGCTCCAGTCCATTGAAATATGGTGCACAGCTGGTCCAGTCTATTGATATTTGGTGTGAGGCCTCCTGTCCATTGAAATATGTTGTAAAGCTACTCTCGTTCATTGAAATTTGGTGTATGGCTACTCCAGTTGATTGAAATACAACTACTTCAGTACATTGCAATATGGTGCACGCGTACTCCAGGTTATTGAGATATTGTGTGCAGCTAATACAATATATTGAGATATGGTGTATTGTTACTCAAGACCATTGAAATATTGTGTACAGCTACTCCAGTACATTGAAATATAATGTATGGCTGCTCCAATCCATTGAACACACCACTATGGCCGGGATTTCACCTAGACGAGAGGCTGGAATGGCCTGGTCCAGTCAATCGGCTGGCGGCGATTTGCCCTAGGATAATCTTTTCCATTTTTATCTTTTCCATCTACATTTTCATTTACGCTAGACGGCGGCTGCTTAATCAGGTCAATGTTCTCTATTAATCTTTTCTGGCACAATATAACACCATTGTTGGTCCAATGAAATATGATCAATGGCTACTCCAGTCCATTGAAATGTGGTATATGGCTATTCTGAAACGTTTGAGTGTGGTATATGAGTACTTTGTTACATTTGAATAGGATCTATAACTCAGCCAGAGCATTGGAATATTGTCAGACTTTCTGGAGTATATTAAGCAATTCCAGTTATACATCAGTGTGTGATGGAGAGTTTGCAGGGGATTGCTGTTACTATTTACTTTGAGAACTTTCCTCATTGCCATTGTCTAAATATCTGGTCAGTCACCATTAACTTATTTGCCCTTTAATGCATGACTATCCATTACTGACGAGATAATCAGTGATTGGATATTATGTTCTATCCATTAATTGGTACTTCCTTCCCACCTCTCATGCCAAAATATCCATTATTCCTACATATTATGTCAATATTTGATCCTATTTTGTGCTTCAGGGTCAGGACAGAAATAAACAGGTGTACAAGGAGGAGACAGGACTTCCCCCCTGCCACGAGGAAAATCATAAGGGTGCATGACCACTGGTTAATCAACAAAAACAAATCATCTTTTACAGTCCTCATGGATTTGATTTTCTATACATTTCATATTGCGTATTTAGTCTATATTGAAGCTATAGGTTAATTTTCCAGCCTTGGGCATTGGAAAGTAGGACATCATTTGAAGCAACTTTAGTGATCATCTATTCAATGACTGCATGGCTGGATCATAAAGCATAGTCTATGCATGTATATTGTAGATCTAACCTAGAGTTTGGGAGGGATAATCTATTTAAAAATATTGTCATAATAGACATACGCAGCACTATTAATTCCGTTTTGTTTGACATAACAAGAATATTATAAAACCCTGAATCAATCTGATCAATCACACCAAATCGTACCTACACATCGCCTTATTACTTCTATCGGCTAATCGGGGTCACAGCGTGCAATCTGCAGCAAGCCCCGGCAGCGAGCACTCATTGGGCCGTTTCTCACCGGATTTTCTCTCAACTTGTCCCTTGCCATATCGGAAACTTATAGCTTCGCGGTTTTTATTGTCTGGTAAAATAACCTTTAAAACCCTCGATTAAGTTTATTAAAAAGTTACTTACCCGTCTTATACATTTAAACCTACGATAAAATATAATGGTCTACTTTTAGCCTTTGTCTGGTATTAGGTTTTCGTGGAAGTTTCAGTGCCCCCGTAGACCTAGATATAGGATTGACGACGCTCTATCAAGTAGATGCAGATCATTTTTCTGGGTAGATTCCATGCTGCGTGAATTTACGAATATTATATTTTGCATGAATAAAAACCGGTTCGAGTCGAACACGAGGTAAACAAGGTTGAACTATCTCACCGATGTCATGTAATACTCCGCGTGTCTAGATTCGACCTTAGTCTGTTTGCGTGGTTTTCCAGAAAATTAGGTCTCACACAATTTGTTTAATTTTGGCCTTTTGTACTCTAACCAGGATGTATAAAATACGATTATAGAATCTGTTACCTCTTTAAATGTCAGGATTCATTTCAACAAACATCCAATATTATATCCTCGAAACTTTGACATAATCCCGTATGAATTATAATACAAATTTGGCATTAGGTCGAAGGATTTAAGTCGAAGGAATTATATCGAATCATACGCGTATATATTTTATTTATAGAAATAACTCGTGAAAACAGTGTAATAGATGTCGAATAAATGGTAAAGATATCATTTCAATGAACCAATGGCAAATATGCTCCGCTGTTTGAAAAGTACGACAAACATACGTTTCCTTTGCCTTAAAGTGCCTATCGCACGGTTATAGGTACTTCGCTGAAATCAATTCATAATGTGATCAATAAACTCAAACCGGGCCAATAACCGTCGCATCTGATCAGTTAAGTCCAAAATTTGATAAAATGTCCGTTCAAATTAGCGCGCCCGACAAAAAGCTGCGGCAGCCATTATCTAGGTCAACCATGCGTGTGACGTCAGGTAAGGGAGGCCGTTCTCAGAGACGCACGGAGTTCCCCGTTGTTAACATTGTCGGAGTTCGCCTCTCGTTTTTGGGATTTTGGACCGTTTTTAGCCATCTTGTGTCCGCCTGAACGCGATGGTTAATGGTTGTTGTGTTGGGGGCTGCTCGCGTAACAGTCGGGGCGGTGTGAGCTTGTTCAGGTTTCCTCGTAAGGACGATTTAAAAAAACAATGGGTTGGCCAGGTACTACGAATAGTACGATCGCGAGACAATTGGCCGGGCCTGGGCAAGTACTCGTGTGTGTGCTCGGTTCATTTCACCGAGGAATGTTTTGAGCAGGCACCGAAACTTAGAGAAGAGCTTGGTTGGATACTACGGTGTAAGCTGGTTTTGAAGCAAGATGATGTGCCTAATCATTTTGCGAAGGCCTCTGCTGTCAAGCAAGCAAGAAAGGATGGTGAGGCAAGTGAACACCTCCCACCTCAGCCCAAAAAAAGCAGACCTGCCCTTATCAAGAGAGAGAAGCAGAGGGTGAGACTCGATGACTTTCTTGTGGTATTAGTATTGAATAGATAGTCCATTATCTTGGTAAGTTGGTATGGTTGCCAGGCAAGTATCATTCTTATGATATGATATGTTGCTTTTTATAGTGCTCCTTCATGGTGGTGTTTGTTTTTAAATTTGCGAGTCATTAAATGTGCTGATATGCTAAATATATATAAGTCACGTATAAATGGTTCATTGCATCACAGATATCAGAGAACAGGCGACACCAGAAGCTGGGGATCCAGTCTTCAAGCTAAGATACCCCAAGTTTAAGCAGGGGCATGTTGTCACTGAAGTAGCAACAAAGGCAACATTTGGTGAATATTTTTACTGATATATAAAATGTAAACAACAACAAATTCAATTACCATAGAGGTATAAGGTTATAAGCAACAGTCACGCGGAGGCGATGAATTATTCATGATCTTGTCGGCTCGATACGCCGAATTCATCTTTAAAGTCGAATTTCCATCAGAAAGCGCGCACTTAGTCAATTGACACATAGACAGAATAGGTACATTTGGGTAATATTTCCGTTATCTGGCGAAAAAAATTACATGATTTCTCGTGCGATAGGCACTTTAATGCCGCTCCTTCGCCTTTAACCTGCTCCTTCGACCTAATCCCGTTTATATAGTTATATATATATATATATATATATATATATATATATATATAGAGATATATAGATATATATATATATAGATATATATATATATATATATATATATATATATCTATATATATATATATATATATAAATATATATATATATATATATATATCTACATATATCTATATATGCCTATATGTAGATATATCTGATCTATATATATAGATATAAGGATAAATAGGATAGATATCTGTCCTATATATATAGATGTATATATAAATATATATATATAAAACGTTTCTATAAGATTTATATGATATCTCTATATAGATCTCCCTTTCTATATATATCTATATATCTCTATAGATCTATATGTATATGAATATATATATGTCTCTCTATAAACATATATATATATATTCCTCTATCTATCTCTACATTTATCTCTATTTATGAGATATCTCTTTATATTTATCTATATATATATATATATATCTATATATATATATATATATATATATATATATATATATGATATTTATATTCATAAATGTGTGTGTGCTGCCTGGGGGTAGACATCTGTCTTATGCTAAGTCTGCAATGCTATCGAAGCGCAGCCGTGTGCTGTGATTTAGACCTCAAACGATCGATGGTAAAAAACGCTGCTTAGAGGCAAGGAAATGAGACACATTTTCATGACGTATGTGAAACGTGGTGTCCATAAATAGCTGTTAAGAACGTGAGAGTGTAGCGAAAGTCGGGTCCACGCATCAACGCATGTGATTTTTGGGTCTGGGTCTGCACGATATATCATGGTAATATGCGACTAATATACATAGACAATACAATGCCACCTTTGTAAACTAATCCAAACCCGTATATTGCCCAACCAAATCATTAAAAGCACCCGGGAACCCGGCGGTTGATGGTGAGGCAAATCACCTCCCACCTCAGCCCAAAAAAAGCAGACCTGCCCTTATCAAGAGAGAGAAGCAGAGGGTGAGACTCGATGACTTTCTTGTGGTATTAGTATTGAATAAATAGTCCATTATCTTGGTAAGTTGGTATGGTTGCCAGGCAAGTATCATTCTTATGATATGATATGTTGCTTTTTATAGTGCTCCTTCATGGTGGTGGTTGTTTTTAAATTTGCGAGTCATTAAATGTGCTGATATGCTAAATATATATAAGTCACGTATAAATGGTTCATTGCATCACAGATATCAGAGAACAGGCGACAACCAGAAGCTGGGGATCCAGTCTTCAAGCTAAGATACCCCAAGTTTAAGCAGGGGCATGTTGTCACTGAAGTAGCAACAAAGGCAACATTTGGTGAATATTTTTACTGATATATAAAATGTAAACAACAACAAATTCAATTACCATAGAGGTATAAGGTTATAAGCAACAGTCACGCGGAGGCGATGAATTATTCATGAGCTTGTCGGCTCGATACGCCGAATTCATCTTTAAAGTCGAATTTCCATCAGAAAGCGCGCACTTAGTCAATTGACACACAGACAGAATAGGTACATTTGGGTTATATTTCCGTTATCTGGCGAAAAAAATTACATGATTTCTCGTGCGATAGGCACTTTAATGCCGCTCCTTCGCCTTTAACATGCTCCTTCGACCTAATCCCGTTTATATATATATATATATATATATATATATATATATATATATATATATATATATAGATATATATATATATATATATATATATATATATATATATATATATAGATATATATATATATATATATGTACATATATATAGATATGTATATATATGGATAGATATGGATATCTCTCTAATATAGAGAATATATCTATATATAGATATAGATAGGTAGGAGATATATATATCTATGTATATAGAGAGATATCTATATCTACGTTGTTATCTCTCTTTCTATCTCTCTCCTATTGTATTTTTCTATCTATACATTTATATATAGATAGAGAAAATATATATATCTGTATATGAATAGATATATGTCTCTATAGAATAGATATATCTATATTCTATATATATATACCCTTTATCTATCTTTCTCTATATATATATTTTCTTTCTCTATCTCTCTCTATTCTATATATATCTATATATATATCTATATATATATATATATATATATATATATATATATATATATATATATGTGTGTATATTTATATTCATAAATGTGTGTGTGCTGCCTGGGGGTAGACATCTGTCTTATGCTAAGTCTGCAATGCTATCGAAGCGCAGCCGTGTGCTGTGATTTAGACCTCAAACGATCGATGGTAAAATACGCTGCTTAGAGGCAAGGAAATGAGACACATTTTCATGACGTATGTGAAACGTGGTGTCCATAAATAGCTGTTAAGAACGTGAGAGTGTAGCGAAAGTGGGTTTACGCATCAACGCATGTGATTTTTGGGTCTGGGTCTGCACGATATATCATGGTAATATGCGACTAATATACATAGACAATACAATGCCACCTTTGTAAACTAATCCAAACCCGTATATTGCCCAACCAAATCATTAAAAGCACCCGGGAACCCGGCGGCTCATTCGTAACTACATTATCTTAACATCATAAAAAGCAGATTTCAAGAAGGTAAACAACTGTTCAGAGATAGCGGATTGAACTAGGCGGCCCAATTTTACTAATTATTTTATTTCCTTGTGTTGCAAGGCCGTTGATGCAGCCGGTAATTAAGATTCACATATCATTAAGTCGGAAATATGATTGAGCTAAATATCGTGCTCATATTTGTGCGCATCAAAATATGGATTATCAAATAATATTCGCTAATTAATGCAGTACACACTGTTTATTTGGATGTAATTTCAAGACATAGCCCGCGTTCATATATGAGAGCGTTGCCATGGTATAAAGGGCGAATGAAGCGCGCAATTCCCGGTGAATTGCGTGTTTGGTAAACAAACAAGAGAATCAAGGCATGTGTGTAAGTTCTGATTATGTATGTAAGACATATCTGTAATATATAACACTCCCCACGATAAGAATTAGTAGATGCTTTCTAAAGAACATGTCTCCTCAATTTTCATTAGATAGGCTCATGTATAATGACCCCCCCCCTCCCCACCACTCCTTCGCGGATCTATGCCACTCGATAAACAGTTACTACATTAAACAACAGTTATGTGAATGACATCTTATTAACAATGTTCAGTCACATCTTGGAATGAGCCCTTTAATCAGCGATTTGTACCATTAACAATGTTTGCGGTATGACTTTTGCAGTTAAGATTTTTCTCTACGGTGACAGAATGATCGATCATTTGGAAACGGCCTAGATTCCAATCGGTCGCATTGTGGCTAGTTAAGTAGACTAAGCAAGCTCGTAAATGCGATGGGAATATATAGCATGTCTACCAATTTTAGCTCATCTGTACTCATCACACACATGCAATGCGAGAACTACTGCGTCTGCTAAAATATGTACTGTAAGCGGTTTTATAGCACAGGAGTTTGATTTCAAAACACCTAACAGCACGGTTGTCAAACGACTGAATCTATCCTAATCTGTCCAATATCGTTAATATTTTTCGGAAATAACATATGACATTACGTTATTTTACTTTTTCATCAAACATGCATCAAGAGGAAGCCTGAATCATTTACATGCTGGTGCAGGTACCACATAGTCTATTTTCAGGTGTATGGGCATCGTCTGGAAATAATCAGTCGAATAGACCGAGCAAACTAAACCAATCTATTGTATATACTAGTATTTACGCAATGGTTTCTGAACGCAACAATTACACCAATGTTAAATATGTTTGCTATGTTTGAAAATTATATATCGTAGTAATATAACGTAGTTATTGCGAGGTCACCATACGTTTTATTTGCACCGATATAATGCTTTTGACATATGTGATAGCAACAGTCTATTCCATTGGCTATAATTGGTAGGATAAAACCAAATCTACCGGGATCAAAGATTAATGGAGGCACGAACATAATATGTATGAAAATGGAAAAGAGAGGGGTGCAAATAAATTATAAAGGTCTATTTCAGACTTGTCAAGAACATGTCCATGCATAACAATGCGATTATTGGTTTGCTGCTTAATCTCCCAGAAGCATTCTCCTATGTCTAGGCGTTTTCTGGCCCGTGTGGAGAGTACTAGGTAGTGCCTAGATATAAACACATGAGTTGTTGCTTTAATTTGTTTGACAATATATAGACAATATTTTTCATGGCATGGTCACAGAGTTCATAAGTTACGAAATTTCATTGTTCATTTCCATAATCACATACAAGTGTCTATTAGAATCCTGATTGACTTTTGCATTTGATGTATATACGTCATGACAATGAACGTGAGCATAGCAAACCATATCCTTTTCCCCTCCCATGATCAATGAGTCCCTTCGACGACACACCTTTTGAAAACAATGAAAGCTAGTGGAGGCATGTATGAGACCAGAATATGCCTGTAGGATTTAACTGATAGCCATCAGTCTTTTACAACTTTCACTGCCTGTTTCATTACGTAATATATGGACACTTTTTGCACACCAAAGAGTGTACCGGTAACTTGACTTGTGATTTGTGGTTGCTGTCATTGCAATAAGGAAGGCAATATTATTTGGTTTAAATGTGCAAAAACCCAAGGATACCCATTAATTGAATACGTATATTTGCAAAACATTGACTGTGATCCGTTGTTGGCACTATCCTGCACATACCTCTTACCGTCTCATTGCGTGCTATCGGGTTATCTCTTTAATAGGCTCATTCATTATGAAACCACTTGTAAAAAGAGACATGCACAACATAATTGATTTTACCTAAATGCAGCTTGCACTATATGCTGGAAATGCTGTTCAGAATGACCGTTCACATGAAAACGTGCCATTTAGTCAGAGATTCGTGGCATGGGCGCAGCAGGCTGTGCAGCTGCTGCACTTGATATTCCACCCTGAGTTGCTGGAATGATGAAAGCACCTGGTCAAGTAAAATCCGAATACAGGCATGTACGATATATAATTTTATATAGTGTAACTAGCAATTTGGTGCATATTTGACTGCGAGCGCGAAAAATCATGTCATTTGTTTACGCCAGATAAACCCCAAATTACCTAATGAGTCTGTGTACCAGCCGTGAAAGTGCGCGCTTTCGGAACGAAATTCGACTTTAAAGATGAGCCCAGCATATCGAAACGACGAGCTCATGAATAGTCAATCACCTCCGCGTGACGTCAGGCCCGGCATGGTTTTGATTGCAAGGCGCGATCGGCGTTACGATGCTCGCCAAATGTTTGTTGATAGTTTTGCTTTATCAACAGTTCTGGCGAGCGGCGAAGATACATTTGAAAGCTCCATTTCCAGACCATAGATTCGAACCGGAAATGTGCGATTCAGAAGTCTCTGATAAAGTAAATGAAGACACTGGCAATTCCACTGCTGCGTCTTGGATTGGTCCGACGGACGCGGATCATCCTGCCCAGTACATAGGGCAGCTGTAGAACACAACTTGGTAAGCTATGTCAAATCGTATTTGTGCACAAGTTCATCGTATATGTTTTGGGATGTGACGAGACAAGTTAATCCCGAGATTTTTACAAACAAAATATGTTTTTCCGAAACATATTTTCCTCTACTTATTTTGTGTTTTAATGCATACAATTTAAATTTGTAAGTTCAAAAATATCATGTATATTAAACATTGAGTTGGTCGGAGCCTGATGAACACCACAGCCACATAAGCTGATTTATTGACAAAAGTTACATGAATATTTGAATACATCTCAAATCATATCAGCACAAAGCAAATAGTAAACAACAGAGATTTGCAGCAAATAATTATTCCACTTCAGACATCCATTAATATCCTCTTCACTACATCATGTTACAGGTGTCTGTGTGGCTACTGTCAGCGAATAAGATCGATGCGGAGAGAGGGACATTTCCTGCAGCGTAGGCGCCACATCTTCCGCACAGTTGGCCACTAAACGTGACCACTAAAAGGGTCCATACCACTATCGCTATTCATATCCATACCCCCAAATTTGTGACAGTGGATCCAAGACATCAGCTTCAAATACTGTGAAGGAAGGAGTACCTGCTCCAGGCCAAGATATGTCTTGGATATCATCCTCACAGTCTTCATCATCTGATGCAACAGAACTCTAGAAATATGGCATATAATCGGATGCGAGATTTGTATAATTGGATCCAGCATAATAATCAGGGTCACTCTGAATTTGCTCGTTCTCTATTTCTCTGAGCATCCTCAATATCAGGCTTTCAATGATATTGCATTGAACACCTGAACACCCTTATAATATCAATAAACATAGATATACATAGGCCTAAACATATTGGCGACTAAATCATCAATCATATCTATGCATGACTTCACATATGACATCTAGCTACTTTCGTTGTAACAGTATTTACGGTTTCAGTGTAACAGGATTAACTTTCTATGGTATCATTAATTGTATTCTGGAACAAAATGTCTCTCAATTCTCACAATTATAAATTAAATACCTATTGAATGACACTGCTGTACTTTCAGGATTCTACGAGTAATTGTGTTGCTAGGTTTCAAGCGCTCTGTCTGTGAGGCCTTGCATTATGTCTGGACTGGTGCAGTCAGGGTCAAATAATGGTAACGCAACGGATTGGCTTCCATTAGTTAGGTGCAGTCATACATGGAGTCAGAAAAGTGTTCAGAATCGTATTCAGAACCAGGAATTAGCTTGGGTTCAGTAATCTGACAGGCGCACATTGTATATCCATTTATATACCCATATCGTGGTCATAGCAAGCCATAACTGCTTCCAATATATGTATACCAATGAAAGAACTTATCACATCAATGTTATTTGGATACAACTGATGCACAAAACAAACAAACAAACACCTAGTGTATATTTAACATTGCATGCATAACAGTTGTTCAGTGGCAACAACCACTCCTTGCCGTTATGGTTTGCATCAGATAAGTCAATCGTCAGAAGTATCATATTTATATAGATCCATGAATTTGTCACATGGTCGAAATGTATTGTACCCTATTACGAAGACAAGGGACTATTTATTTATCATTAATGGAGCAAGAAACTCCCCCTCTGCTTCTCTTCCAATGGGTTTATGTATCAACACCGCCAAGGGCATTATACATTACTATAAAGATATTGACAGCCCTGTGTATACAAGTTTTCTAGATGCGTCTAATGCCCTTGACCAATAATTGGTCGCAGTTTAAAAAGCTCATCAACCGTGGCAAGCCATTGATTTTAGTCAGATTTTTAGTGTTTTGGAATAAAAGTAAATAAGTGGGTTACTGTATCTAATGGCGTATGAAATCATGCCCCGGCATGTCGATAGCTTTCAATGAAATCATGCCCCGGTATTATTAACCATGTATTAACCATGAAACTCATTCTTTTTGGGGGATTGGTGAGAGGCGATCACTTGTCCCGCCATTCTTTCGTGCTTGCCTGGCAGCAGAGACCTTTGTGAAAAGCGATGGCACAGCATCTGCTTCGAAACCAGCTAACAACATGGTATGCAACCAATCTCTTTTCTAAATTTCGATGCCTGATCAAAACATCCCTAGACTCAATGAAATGAACCAAGCACACACTTTCCCGGTCCGGCCATTTGTCTCGCGATCGTTGTACATGGCCAGTCTATTGTTCCTTTAAATTGTTCTTATCAGGACCCCTAACACAACAACGATTAAGGTTATTGTTCGTGCTTAACCCAATGAGTGTGAAATACCATGCGGCACAGTTGACATATCACCAAATCTTTCTTGGAAATTAAGCTTCCTTAAGAGTTCATCGATATCGATGAAACATGTGAATAATGTAATATTATGCCAGAACGTATTACATCCCATATCTGTTATAATTACATTTCAATAAAAGTTTCACTTTCAAGATTGTCGGAGCGTTTGGTTGAGGAAAACATGAAAACAATATATTCAATCTCATCATTGGTATGATGATATATATATTCTGGAGCTGTTACATTTTTTCAACCTTCAAGTATCAAGATCATAAATTAAGTGCGCCCCTATTACACAGATTTTGAAAACTGTATTGACTTCAATGGCCTTTTATACGCATACCGATTGCTGCAATTGACAGCCATTAATCCTTCTTTTCCCTTAAATGAAAATGTGCATGCAAATTACAGCCGCCAACTGCGATCGATTCAAATCCTCGATGAAGTTCTATCGACAACAACTACGAACCTCATTATTTATACTTGGAAACCTTCGATGTAAATCTAGTCCTACTGACACAATAGGTTAATGGAGGCTCGTACGCGACGCGACGTAGAAGGGTCAGATTAATAATGAGAATCAATTTCAGACAATGAGCAGGGACATGCCGGTATTCGAGTGTGGCTGCGTTTGCAAATGGAACTGTTTGAAGCTTGAATCACCCTGTTGACAAGGGTCTGTGGTGACCTTGTAGCGATGAGCTGCTGGTGGTGTATTGTGCCGATCTGAACATTTTGCGTTCTGCACTATGTGTGAGTATACATTGACACACAGCGTTTCAAACTCCGGTTAAGTAGTCACAGCCTAGTTGTACCGACTGTCACTTCTAGTTTGATAGCAATGAAAACTTGAAATATTAAGGATATGGACGAATGCTCGAAAAAAACACTCAGCTATGGTTCAGTGGTACAATTCATCAGCTAGTTTGATCGTATGCTTTTCGTCAATAGCTTCAATAGCAACCGCTGGTGTTCGTGTGAATGTTATTGACTGGAGTTTCCTACAAACTGTTTTGATAAAGCTTTCATTCGATGCCATTTGATTGCGTTAATACATGTAATTCACGGGTGGTCAAAAATGTGAGCGCATTTGAAAGCAACCGTTTCTAAATAATGTGAATGCTTTTATGACTTCAAGGGCCTTTCATGCACAAATCGTCGCACAAACATCAGGCTTGTCGATACAATAACGCTGTGTTCCGAATACTAGCCGCGGGTTGCGGTTATTTTAAATCCCAGTGAAACCTCTCTCGACAAATAGTATACAGCAATCGTCCTTCCAGTGAATTCAATTGGGTCACAAACATTCTTATTTTACAACAGTTATATAAAGAAAAGCCGATGACGAGGATCCAAACTATAATAAATTTGCCAACAATGTGCGGATGCTTCGTTCAGACAAGAGGCTTGAGATATAGCTTTAAACAAACTGTATGTCATTTTATCACAGGTTGCTCTCTGCATGATGCAAGCTAAGTGTCAAAAACACTGTTGAAATATGAGTTGTCAACTGGGAAATCGCATCAAAATGATGATTGCCAGCAATGACGTTGAGTGCAAGGGATATAAGCAACTGCCTACTACAGCATTGAGCGATGCAAATGCCACTGTAGTATATCATTTCAGTGTATCATAACGCTCTTGTCAATTAGCAATACATGACACCAGTGTGTGGTGGGCAACCTCTGTGGCATGGATACAGACACTGATTTAATCAGTCGTAATCACGTTTTAGAAACTGTTGGATACAATATTCAAATATTTTTCCCCATAAAGTTGTTTGATGGGCATAGGGTCTAATGAAATTCATATCATATGGATTACTACAACGGAATAAGCGACGCAATGAAGAACAATATATTCAACCATTGCTGCATGGTGTCTAAAATATGATAGTATATGGTGATATCTAATTCAATTATAACAAAGTTGTGCGTTCTGGCACTATTAATGGTGAATACAATAGAGGTACGCACTCACATAGGGGAAAACATGGTTTCGTGCACATACAAAGATATAATAATGATTAATGCCGGAATTTTCATTTTCTTGATTATAACTGCTGTACCAGAGCTCTTTTGCATCAGTTCGAACCACATTAACATTTAATGAATGATAGACTAGCTACTTTACTGGAGAACTACCATTGCATCATCGAAGAGCGAAGTACGTCTGCTTTTGTGAGCTGAACTGTTTGAATGTTGGATATCGCTCTGGGCAAAGAGTGTTACAAAGTGAATGAATCTTTTATGCTTAAAGAGACTGTTCAGCCCCATATAAGGAAAGTGGTTGCCTAGCAAGCTGCTTGGTAACAGCACCTTAGAAACCAAAAATGTTACATTTTTCAGACTGCACTTCAGTCGCTACGCGGCGCTGTGTTTGTTCTCAGAAAAAAGATCCTTTTACTTCGGCTGTCGCCATGTTTTATGTTGTCAGATATTATACCCTTCATAAAGCTTGTCGGTCGATAATGTGTGCACAATTATGCCCACAACTTGAATGAGTGAAGATGTTTTATGAATCTACATTATGTAACTAAAGCGGAAGAATACACATCGTTAGCGAGGTAAATTCAGAGCGCGTTATGATTTTCAGCTAACATTCGTGTATACTGTTCAAAACTGGTTTTAGGGAGGGCAACGTTATCGATGGGAACGGCATAACTGAATAAAACAGATCTTCACAGTATATCATGAATATTTCCAGTCAAATAATAATGTTTTAAAACTTATCAACATAACTTCCATCATGTAAATATCGGCGGCACAAATTAGAAGATGTCTATGCTCATATTACGTCTGCGAAATTTTAATCGTAGTAATGTAATAACGAAATGATCCCTGATTGTGGCTGAACAGTCTCTTTAATCTACTTATATAAATAAATTCATTAGAATATCATCTGAATCTGATAAACACCAGCATTGTCCATTATTCAATATATTAATCAAAATGAAGATTAAATTGCAATACTGTTTTACAGGACCAACACCTCATTGTGACGCAAGTATTGCTGTGAATATTTCCCTGCTAGGGCGAATAAACATGTGAACAGGAGACGTGCACAAAGGAAATAAATTGCCTTAATTTATTTCTTTTTCCACATTCTGTGCACTTAAGTATATGTTCAGAATCTGTACTGGAATCTTACTACTGTTATGTTTGAAGATAAATATTTATATAAGCAGATCTTCGACCTTTAATCAATGTTGCATACATGTCAAAAAATGTTTTATTTGCACTACAAATAATAAGTTACACTACTGTTCATAAATTGCTTAGCGCAATTTCGATACCACTTATACTGCGGAATGACAAGCCAAAGCGATGCAGCTCAAAATGGCAGGTATGAATGAGATTCGATTCCTGATTAGACCTTCCCTCATGTTTTGATTTGTTCAATATAGCTTCCACGTCCGTCAAGGGCGTTTTCAATGTGTGGATTCGTAAACATGAACCGACACGAAATAAATATAGATCCGAAAATAATTCTAAACTTCGTTATAGCTAATTGTGTGCTATAAACGGAGAACCTGTAATTAACCAAATGGGGACAAAGCTAGGAAGAGAAACATTTACTGACTTTGTGAAGCCCCAAATGCTATCATTGCAATAGGATACATAAGTACTATACTGTGTATAAAACTGAAACCCTTGTGATTATGAGGAGAAACTTATTTCAGATTGGTCATACCTATACACACTCGTACCTACGCCTGCCAAAATATACACATGAAAATGCCTGGCTAATACGGATGCTCGGCCGTCTCGACAAATCAGAATATTTCGGATGTCTTGAGTTAACAATCTCTTCAGCTTTTGTTAATTTTATTGTTTCGTAACCTGATAGCCGGTGTGTGTTTCACTCATTTGCATACTCATACTCATATCTATTAGGCCGTTGTTTTACGGGCGAAAGGAACCGCTCAACACCATTGCGATCTCATATCGGCGACATATGAACAGAACAACTTAAATTCTCTTCTGAAGAAGTCATGTTCAAATAATATGTTGTAAGCAGATGGTGGTCGAATTGGGTTAATCCTTGCTCTCGCTGCATTTCTGGGCCCTGTTATCATTTTTTGTCAGAGCGTTGTGAATGTCTTGCTATTTGGTGGTCTAATCCCATCAGGTTGAAAATGATTTGAGCGCTGCTGCTGACACAATTCCTTGTCATTGACCTGATGCATTAAGTGACACGCACTATTCATAACTTTGACTTAATGTATCATTGACTTGATGCATTAAGTGACACGTGCTATTGAGATATCCTTCATAACTTCATCTTGATGCATTAATTCGCATTGACAACACCTGCATTCGTTACATTTCATTTACAATTTCCCTTTCCTCATATTCTTTGGGTGATAAATATCAGTTTGTTTTGTTATCCCTTGGCAACCTTAGGCCCTTTGTATAGAATCAGCATATCTTTATATTCATGGCGTGTGTAGAATTGCATTGTAATTGTGCACTTCTGGTACACTTAGTATAATATCTTATAACATCTTTGATATTACATTTTGCATTGAAGGTAGTTTAAACGGCCGCATGTTTATGTTTGATTTTGTCTAATGTTGGTTATGAAGAAGTTATTGTTGCGAAGACCAGCTGCTTAGGAATGAAGCACTAGTCAACGATTCATCAAGTATGCTATATATGACAGTAAATCCACGAGAGTTTGTTGCATTCTGAGCGCTGATGAAAAGAATAACAAATTAAAAATTGAAATAGTTTAATGTCAAAACTTGTTTATTTGTGTGTGGAGCTCTTTTCATACATTTCACTGTAGATGATCACTATGGGTGTGAAACATTTGACGATAACTCTCAGATAAGTTATGGCTAGGATCGGAACAAAGATATTTGTCTAATTGCAACACAAACGTCTACACTTAGTAGGTCATTACGTATCATATCATTGGGATTCGAACATGTGATGGGGTCCCCATTTAATCGCGGAATGTATATTTATGGTCCAGATCGGACGGTCATCTCTGATATCTTGTCAGCTGACTGAACTTACAGAGTTATGCAATATTACACTTATATGCATCACCAGGAAGGCTCGAAAAGAAATGTCTATGACAAGCGATGCATTAATGGTTTTATACACACACACACACACACACACACACACACACACACACACACACACACACACACACACACACACACACACACACACACACACACACACACACACACACACACACACACACACACACACACACACACACACACACACACACACACACACACACACACACATACACACACAAACACAAACACACACGCACACACACACACACGAACACAAACACACTTAACTTTGACTGAATGTATGTTGCAATTATTTAAGATTGCATTTAGAACATGTTGTTATCAAATCTTCAGCATGGCTTGTGATACTTTACCCTAGTGTGTGGTATCCAAGATAAAAAGACACTAAAAACCCTAGCATTCGGGAAAAAAATACATCAAGGAAAGAACTCACAAGCTACAATGACCAACCTCATTCATAGAATCAGGTGTGGTGCATGAAAGCATTCCTATTCTGCTCCGGTTTGAGAACTGCTATGGCAACAAGATCCTCTCCTGTTTAAGAGGTATGTGGGGATCCTGATCGATATAAGCCATATACTTTATGCCATCTGCCAAAGTAAATCACTATGTCGTAATGGTAGTTCTAGTGTCATAATGTAAAAAGCTTCAATGCTTTCAAATTAAAGAAAGTGATGCTCATTTGTAACTTAATACTTTTGATGACACTATCGCAATCACCTTAGAATAATTGATATCAGACAAATGTAACATTAATGTTCGTCTGCGTGTAATTAGAGGGCAACTATGCATCTCCTGCTTATGCCAATTATCATTGTTTCCTAAGAAAAGAATGGCATTAATTTCTACCAATTAATATGGTCACCAAGACGTTGGAAATCAAAACTACATGTTTTTCACAATGCAACTGCTTGATTGCCGCTATAGCTTCATCAGTTCTCAGTGATAAATGCTCAGTTTGTAGATTATTGCCATCCGCAATTAAGCTAGATATCACATTCCACCTTTTCAACATCTAGTTTTCAGTGTATTGAGTATTGCACCCCGAAACGATGACACTAATGGTTTATTTTTGTAGTTTGAAATCGTGCCAAACGTGTTTGTTTTACCTAGTTCCTGATTATTATGGACAGTGTAAACCTAATCCTATCGAAGCAGTAATGCGATTCACACAGGCGATACTATCGTAGAAGACTCATATTATTTCATAAGTAAACAAATGAACCACTAAAAATGAAGTGTTCTTCATAAAAGGCGACACCTGAGCTCATCTGCTGCATTTAGATCAACATTACCCATCCTTAATTAAGGAAGGAAACTCTTGTCTGATTATTTGCGTTATATGCATGGACAGTGATTATTAAGTATGACTGCCTACGCAAAGCTTAATTACATGAAGTTAGTCAATCAAAGCTCGACTGTGATTTGTTTTACTTTCATCACCGTTACGTGCAATTCAGAATATGAAGTGGAAATGCTGCACTCCGACAGCACCCATTATTTATCCAAGGACGTGTAAGGACGTCATGGACGTGTAAGGTTTATCATATCACTCACCAGTTGAATGATGCTAATGGTTGATCCGAATATTGATTATAGCTGGATGTTGTGTAAAGACATCTAAACTAGCGTTATTAATTGAAGTTCATTTCTATGCTGCTCGAACCCCTTTCCCTTTTTCTGTTTTGTAAATTAGCTATTGCGCTTTTTGTTTTGTAAGCATACATTACTAAATGTAGAGGCAAATAGCTCTTTAAATATTGCTCGCCTGCCTCATGAAAGGATAATGCAGTACTTCAAGCTCAGGGTTTGATAAATTGATTTTTCAAGGAAGCAAATTTCACCATTGACTGATCAATTATCGCATGTGATGCGGCATGATCGAGCTGGCAGTGTTGCTTCTTGTTATTCATGGTACATAATATTCATGGACATGATAACGATAACGATAACGCCATTTTGTTTTTAACCCGAAAGGATCTGTCAGGAATTGACAATTAGATATACAGTGCGTGAATAATGTCTGTGGAATATTTTATTAGTTAAAACATGCTATCCATCTCCAGAATACTGTTTATGATTTGATAATCAATAGCGTTTTTACACCACCCAGTATCTGAATACTTGAAAACAGGTAGATAATAGATTCTAGGAAAATATATTAAGCAATATGTCAGTCAATAAACATTGCGTGATGTGAAGCCCCTGTTAGTAACTACGAACGGATAGCTGCCAGCATTGTATTTGACTACGACTACGTTACAGTGCTAAATGCATCATTATATAGCATTAACATCTGTTCTTCGGGCAATGACAAAGCTCGCGAAAGTATTGGGTCAAGTAGTTTTGACATCTTTATTGTCCATAACGTGTAGGAAATGTGTTGAACAAACCACTTGACAGTTGCGCAGGTGACTTAGTTTCACAATAAAGCAATCACAAATGATGGTCCCATCCAAGCTGATGGAAAAATCATTATAACCTCACTTTATAATTTGTGTGACATTATAGTAAGCATTAACAACATGAGTATTGTTTTACAGCACTAATTTAGTGGTTTCAATATAGACGCCATCAATAGTTGCGACGCTTCATTAATTGTCATTGGCTTTACCTGATGAGGTAAACCTAATCCAACATAG
The DNA here is from genome assembly GCA_034190875.2 of Urechis unicinctus. Lineage (NCBI taxonomy): Eukaryota > Metazoa > Annelida > Polychaeta > Xenopneusta > Urechidae > Urechis > Urechis unicinctus. Next base: position 38,250,875 of record CM067352.1, on the reverse strand, counting down.
ACGCAAGGTTAATGGAGGTTAGGGTGTAATGTATATGCCGACTGCAAAGCCGACTAGACATGCCAGAATAAATCCATAGACCGAGAGAATGTAGCACATAATGTACTATATATGGGCAATTGATTTATGTAAAGAAGTCGGTTGCTGAGTATAAATTACTCAGCTATTAGTTTTACAAGTCCTCATAGGTCACAACTTTGCTACCTTATTGTGTAACTGAAGAATGCTCAACATTGCGTGTGCCGAACATGATAGTTTGTGATTAAGGAAGGGCAGTCTCTGCTCCAAAGTGAATGATTACATCCTATAGATCTGCCTACATATATGTTATAGAGATGATCCCTGACTGTGTAACTAACCTGCGGATGGTCATGGGAAGAGCAAACATTGAGTGCCGGCGTGCTGTGGATTTGTCAGTAGCAAAGCATGCGAATTTGATGTTGATCAAATCGATGCTGGTTGTGAACGGTTAATTGTGTTCGTGTGGAAAATGATTTAAGTTGCAATACTGCTTATGCCTGGGAAGTTTATCGATTGCGTGTGTGCATATTGAATCTTTGCCTTGATGAATTTATGCATTCGAAAAGAACGATAAGACTCCGATATTATTCACGGTTCTGGCTGTATTTAAATGGCATCGTAAAACATGAGCGGATAATGAAGCGTTACTGCTTCCATTTCTTGTCATAGGTTGATTACCGAAGAAACTTCAATAACAAAAACTGTAAGTCCAAAGCCAGCTTTGAATAATGATGAGACAACTATTTGCTTGATAGTGTTAATAAATGCATCTAATCATTGTAACGATTAATGTCATATATGCGCATACACATTCCGAGTAATTTAATGGTCTTAGCTATTTCGCAAACGTGTTCTCCTACGACCCCGAGACAGCTCAAACAACTGGTTCGCTAGCATCCATACGTTGGGTAAAGCTGAAATAATCCCAGTTATTCTATTTTTGTGACATGCGAATACATTACATGTAGTTCACTTGTGATGAAAATTACATCGTAATGATTTTTGAGGGTTCCGTTACTGAATTCGGATCAATAATTGGTTGGTTCATTTCTGCATATTACCTGCCTCCGACACTTTGCTGCGAGAAACACTTTCGCAAGTCAAATATTTATAGACAGACCAATAGGATAGGCCTTGGACGAGCATGCCTGGCGAATAAATTGTATGCACTAGTATTTACACTATGGTATGCATACAAAATATTGCGCCTTGTGTAAACATTTGTTTATTATATCAGTTATGTTTGGCAGTTATATCCTAGCAATACAAAGTGCTTTTGCTGTCAGGTGTCAGCGTTGGCATTACTATTTTTCTTTTTCTACCTCAATAGATCACATTGCAGCAGCTTACTGTTTGTTGTAAGGCAGCTCTGATATGATACTGTACCATTATCTACTGAACCCTCAATGTGTCTTATACGTCGAATAATATCAATTAACTACGATACTGACGTTGTAATCTTCCATCAATGTTGGAGGGTAAACACATTGTTTGATTTTTAACTTTGTGCAGTAGGTGTTGATAAAAGGCGCTGGTCTACAAATGGATTTACCTATTTGATTTGGATTTGACTTTCTGATGGCAAAAGAATTTCACTTGGTTGCTTATTTCTATCGCATTCATCTTGACAGTTGCCGAGTCTGCGATTATAAGTAAAACCTTATCAATGATAGGAACATATGCAACTTCGGTGCATCTTCTCAATAATGTTATCGTGTATCTTGAAGCAAAGAGTTTGTGGAGCCTATCTGAACAGCCAGTTTTGGTGATCCATACATTATTGTTTTTGTTCCAAATAATAATAAACGAGGGTATTTGAGAGGATAAACCCTAAAGCGTTGAATACGTGAGTGGTATCGATGTCAGGAAAACCTAAAATAGATGCACATAATCAGATATTTAGTAGCTGTACCTACTTTGATATACAACGGAGAAGCCGAATACAAGCAATAACGGATCATTGCCAACGAAGCTGCACTGCTCGGATTCCTCACGCTCATTGCAAATTAATCCCAACGATTACAACTGCACTAGATTCACATAGCCTATTTTGTCAGGGCTTAGATGTATATCCGTATGAACCGTTTCTATAACACGCCTGAATAAACATGCTATCGAAGGGGGGAAAAACGAACAGAAAAACAAATAACGCCTAAACCACTAAACGTTCGAGACAAAAATAACCTTCTGTATGACTTTAGCATGTGCAGTACAAAACTCCATTGCTTCATCGGCGGACTGCTTAATCTTCTCGGGTATGTTGTAACTGCCTGGACGAAATAGATTGCATATTTTTACACGTACTGGCCACCCCACATTGTTATATTGACATAGCTATAGTTGCACAACATCACGAAAGAATTCTATCCCGATGTAATGTTGTACAACAACTGCATATTTTAGATAATATCACTTTGTACCATTGTTGACAATACAACCTAACGGCATTTGAGTTAGAGCATTCGCTCTCCCTATTTGCTTTGCTATTCTCCCTTCTTTAGTCAGAAAAACTATGATGGCAGAGGGTAGCCATGTGTCACACACCTGAAATTAGGATGTATAAGGATAATACCTCTTACTTGATGGTTCGCATTATTTACTGTCAGGCTAGCACGAGTTACGCTTGTGTGGGCATGGTGGTTCTCATGTATCAGCGCCTCATCTTTATTTCATTATTTGCTCTGTAATGATAATTCACACGGTTAGCATGAACAGAGTTACCAACCATTCTATATTCATGTATGACAAGCTGGCATTGGTGTTGCTGAGGAAACTTATTTTACCTACAACACAGTAATAAATGCTCCCCAATTGAGACTTAAAGCACATTTGAGAACCACTATTTCATAAGTAGAGCTGATTTTTGCTCGCACTTATATCACGTCACGTTTTCTGTACTCTTTAAACCGATTTGGTGTAGTTAATATGTGTATGATATGAAGATAACTAACAACAAGGTATTGCTGTGTGAGCATTTCATCATCATGATCTTGAAGGGATCAATTATTGGTTTGTTCATCTCTGCATATTACCTGCCTTCGACGCTATGCTGCGGGTAACGCTTTCGCAAGTCCAGTATTTATGGACAGACCAATAACGTAGGCGTTATTGGATGGGTACAGCGGGGAGTTGGGCCAACTTTGGTGTACGTAAGCACATAAGAACTACTGGTTGCAATGAGTTCAGACCATTTGCCATACTGGAGGTTGACACTTGCATGGGATTGAATGACCTAACATAAGTTAATCGCATTGTACTGGTCTCGATATCAATCGGTACAACAGTCGCATTTGTGGCAGGTGAAATTTACTATGCGCGTGTTGTTATATGCATATCTACCGCATAGCAACATGTTTTATCGCATAAGTATCGCATCTAAAATGCACCAAACTATGTAAGTAGACCCGACATTGGTCAGTGTAGTAACTACATGTTCATGGTTTGAAGAGATGGAACGAAAATATCTGGCATTCCTTACCTCGCAACATTCGCAATTCACTCACTTCTTGTTCAGCAGATATTAAAAATCATATAAGTGCATTGTACGCTACATTTTACATATACATTCGCAATTTACTCACTTCTTGTTCAGCAGATATTAAAAATCATATAAGTGCATTGTACGCTACATTTTACATATACATGTTGTATGCCACAGCCAGCAATATCCTTACAGCTAGGTATCATTCTGAGATGCAACTTAAGTGCCAAAAGCATAAATGGTAACTGAAAACATCCGATTTGTTTAGGTAATTGTCATTAGTACATGCGCTAAATGTGGCAGTTTTCATATTTTATGTCAATACATACATCACGCTACAATAGGACAGGGTGGAGCAAAGCATGATATATGTGATTTATTCCTGTAGCAACCAGCTTTTTTGCAGACCAGCGTCCCCATTGTCAAAGCATTAGTGACTCGTCATGTATGTTTGCTGTTGTAGTAAAACAACAATGAGCAAAATATGATTTTTGGGCATTGTGGCTGCAGATATCAGGCTTTAGACAGGGCAAATTTAACTAGACTAATTATAGCGTAGTATGGTTTAGTTTTAAAATATTTGATAGACTGCTTTGAAGGCTAGTACATGCGACTGCTTGTTTAAACAAGCAGTCGCATGTACTAGCCGAGTGTGTCTCGGGGTCTTGGTGAATAATAGTCCCCCATATTCATGTGGCGCTTTTATGTTTTATTTCATTTATATTTACAGAACAACCAATGGCCCTATTTTCGACAATTTTAAGATTCAATGTAATTTATAATAGTTAAGAGTCTCTCCCCAAATATTGGCAGCCTCAAAAGTAGATTGGGTAATTATTCTTGTACCAGCTGAATAAAAAAGACAATAAGCTCCTGAGCAAACGGACTAGCAGCTCAGTCTGAGCCTCCCACGCCGGTCAAATTGAATGATGAAGCTAGGAAAGATGATTAACTCATCATGAAGGCTATGCTGTGGGGCATCCTAAGATCAACCTAACTGATTGTAGATGTAGCAGCACATAGACATTTAGGCGCATGCCATTTTGCGTGGTTGCCAGCATTCCTGTCTGCGATTCTACAGAATATACCCTGCCACGCAGGAGGAAAAAGTGGGGAACGTTGTTCAACGTGATATCGATGTGGCAGGCATCAATCAACATGGCTGGAACATTATTGGTATTGGCAACAGCATAGATGAGATACCTACCCACGAGAAAACTATTCAGATGTGATATAGTTCGTGCTCTGTTCCCATGTCGAATGATAAAATGGCAATGGATGTGGTGATTATGAGAGTGGTGTACTGGTCTGAATAACATCAATATCATTCCAATGTTTACACACGTTGCAGAGCTCTCATTAATCAGTTTGTTCCCACCTGAAGTGCTCCTCGTAAAACCTTATTTCATTAGATGTAGTGTATCGTTTGCCATGACGATAACCCAGAACATAAAGGACCGACTCCAATCTCCTTTCCCGTAGATATCATCGACAGCATTGGCCTTGTACATACTAACAGGTAGAAAGGGGAGGTATTTGTGAAGCCTCTAAAATGTGTGACGGGTAGAAAGTGGAGGCATTTGTGAGACTCTGAAAAAAATGTTGTTAAAAGGTGCACATTCGGGTGTGAGAAAAACATAGGCGTTTATTTAAATAGCTGAGACATTCTCAACCGCTCTCAAAAAAAGTGTTGCTATCCAAACTCAAAAAACTCTCGGAATAAATCAAACATCACACACCGTAAAATACCCTGGAAATTCCGTCCATCTATAAACCAATATCGCGCGGAACAGGTCACTGTGGCAATCCGCAAAGGTCATTGGAATAGTTCGTTATAGTCCACATTATATAAGTTCATATCTGATAGTCAGCGGTCATCTGCACATTATAGAGACTTTAGCGCCTGATGTATGTTGACATTTACATCTTACAAATTAGCCAAAATTAACCGATTCAAAATAAGTTGAATTACTCTTCAATTATGCACTTTTATACACCATCCAAATGACCTGCCAAATTCCGGTTGTATGATACATCGTGAATTTTTATTATAAAATATGGCATAAATAACACGTTGTAATTTGTTTGTTGTGCAATACACACCGCCGGAACGCTTACGTCTACATTATGGGAATTTTGCTACTATATAGTTAGGCTAGGCAAAATGAGTGCGTGTTTCTGTAATCGCGTATTCATAAACAACATAGGTGACTCTTAATAATAATTGCCCGCTGCTTTGGGTTTGATATCATATGAAGACTGTAGGGGTTGTATATGGGTGATGGTTGTAAGTACGTGTCCATTCAAGGTATCCATGAATATTATCTGAGTGAATTGTCATTTGATATCACCGACCCTAACACCACAGTATCTCATACATTATTTAATTATTTCATGAAGCCTACTGGACTAATCGATCAGTCTGCTATATACACTAGGACACCGCATATTGGCTTAGTAACACAGCAACCCCAATCCCTATTCTTATGAGCAAATTAGCGCGCAGCTTATACATATTGTATTTTAAAACCTCGTATTTCACGTCAAATATAAAGTAAATTACAGTATATTCTAGAAGATGTAAAGCACTTTTCCAGCGTAAATACCTCACTTTTGCATTGCTATTTCGATCAACATAATCAGAATATACGCTATTAGGTCGACATCTGTCTGTTTTAGCGGAAGAATATATGCATCACCGAAGTTGACCGAGAGAACATAAGGCACTGTATGCGTTGTAGATGATCGAACATTGGCAGATCTTGGGATCAGGTAAGATGCACCCGGAAAACATGATTAATATTTACATTGTTTGTGAAATGTCTTATGCCCAAGTTTACGCAAAAGCCAAAATGATACAACAGGAATGATTATTGTACAAGAACAATATAAGCCACCGTTGTATATAAAGGCAAGATTGGTACCGAATCATTATTTTCATACTGAGCTGGTCTCGAATGGATCGCTAATTATAAATATTCTCGGCTGCCAAGTCAACCCAGTCTTGATATATGCCCGTTTCAAATGGATGCTTATGACATAATAGATTAATTTGGAGCATTTAATCTTCATATAGTGTGATGATAACTCGCATACAGCCGGCAGCGTCCGCTATTTTCTCCCTGTATTAATGCGCCCTATCGACAACGTTGGCCTCGAAAATCATGTAGGAAGTGAAAGCACGCGAAGACACAGAATCAATCATACACAAATAGCTTACGAATATAACAGGGAGCAATGATTAAAACTGAATAACAAGCAAATTACCGTGTTTGGGGAATAACCCACGCGTCGCTTAGCTTCTCCCTAAAGATTTCTAAGCTAGCAACAACAGCTAATTCCATAACACATAATTGGTAGGATAAACTTACTTTCCGTTTGTTATATGGTAACACGTGCTTGCTTATGAATAACTATGTACCGGCGCTGTTACTGATCTGTTCTGGTTTCCAACTCAATGAATTATCTGCATCTACATGAAGTAGTGTTAAAACACCTCACATCGCGGCGTTATCGGGCTCGTATAGAAAGGAAAGCATGCATTGTTTGTATCTAAACTCAGATGTGTCTTGATCTTAATTATACATGTTGATGATTTCTCTGTTTTGATAATAATTTGCATGTCATGCTCACAGAATTGTCATACGAAATGTCATCGATAAGATATTATAGAGTTTTTGTTCATCTCCACAAACATGATGGCATGTATTACCTTGGTTAGTAATTCGCATTAAAAGTTTTCCATTTGCATGCCATACTGTCATTATTTTTTTTTTTCAGAACGCAAGGACGGCACTTATGGAAGATAATCGAATACTACAATTAAATAGACATATTTGGTAATTTTAACCAACCGAAACTGTATAATAGACGTCTTACATTTGTGCTGGGAGATATATATTGTAGGATCATTTACATTTTAGTTACCTCATATTAACTCTGAAGATATCATGTTGCTCGTTTGACACGTCGTATATTGTCCAGCGGTAGCAGAAACCTAACGGAAGTAATGCAAAATGTATGACACAATGCAGACTAAAGTAGTACATTCACGGGTTAGATTATTTTCGACTGGGCTTCTATTCTTTCAAGCTCTTAATAAACGATTATTTGGGGAACATGATGCTATTTGTGCCAGCAAGGGTTGACTTGGAGGAGCAGCATCAATACGACAAATCCTTAGCCACAACTCTGAGTAATCTCAGCTTTTCGCACTATTTGTGGTCAGCAATAATGTGCCAATCAATGAGGCACAGACGATTGTCCGCTTATTCCTTGTATATGGTCAACATTTAACCATTTTGCCGATAATTTTTAAATTCATGCTGCTTTAACCAATTTTACTGCATCTTAACTATTTGGTCTTGTCAATGGTCATGATATCTGACATTAGTACTTATCATCTCAAAAATGCCTTCAACACAATATTGAATATCCATTTCATAGAATAAATGTTGTGACTCAAATTCCTGTTACAAATATATGCAAAATTCACCTATTTGCAGTAATTGCTTGATATCAACACCAACCCATGTGCTAACTAAGCTAAAACATGGGTCATTTGGGTTTCTAAGCCTTATTCATTGCATTACTCAAAGATGAAATTCATTTGGCGCATTTTGTTTAATCACATAAATTGGTCCTGTTGTTGTTATCTATTTAGCGGTCAAACTATGCCTCAAAACGCTATGTGTGCAGTCAATACACAATACAAATGCCTATTTATAGCTTATCTATAGCTGCCCCTTGCATTCTATTTCATATTGTGTTGAATTCAAAAGTATTTGGTAATAGTTGCACCAAGCCTTTTGCACTCTGTCTGTAAAGTATTCCTATCCTTATGCAATTAACAACAATAATTGCAAAAATAACATCATATTTTCGATGGAAAAAACATTTCCGCGTTATTTACTGCACAAGCAAACAAGAGTGTGACTAGCAAATCGGTTCCCCAAATTGTCATTGTTACTTACCCCCTCCCTCGCATTGGTTTCCGTTAAAGCTGGCATTGTGCCTCTCATGTTTCAAATACTTTTGAATCGTTATTCATTTCTATTTCCACAGTGCTAGATAGGAGCTTATGCAACTTCAAAACTACTATATGAATTATATATGGACGAAAACAATCCTGAAATATTATCTTTAGATAGGATGCAGCTAATTTATGCTACGTTTTAGACCATTGGTGCACCGCATGGTTCACAAATCAATATTACCTAAGTAGCAGACGCGGCTGAAATTATCATGAAGTCGTTGAATTGGTTCTTATAAAATAAGCAACTATATGATATGCATGAATGGTAATTTGCGGCGTCGTGGTAATCTACTGAACCCTCAATACAATGAACGAATGATCTAAAATGTAACTGGTGTGTTGATGGCGCAAAATGTCAGCTCATACGTCAATATTGTGATACAAGGCGCATTGATCATTTTTTATGAACATAGTTTGTTCCTTTACCAAGTCGTTGTATTTATTCAGAAGAATTGCAGGCCATATCCTTTCCCCCTCCTGTGAAAAATGAGTGCCATCGACGACACGCACCGATTAAACAATGAATATTAAAAGCGTGCGTGCGCTCTGATTATATATGTAAGCTTTAGCTGTTCCAAGCTATCCAACTGAACTACAAACCTGCTACAACGGTCACCGCCTGCTTCGTGACGTAACTTATGGACACGATTGCACACCACTCCTAATGACAGGTAACATGACTCATGCTATATGGTTACTGCCACTGCAAGAAATGAGGAAGCTAATATTATTTGGTTTTTAAACATGCAGGTACGCCAAGCAAAAATCTGGTGTGGTTTGAAACATGCCTATTTTATTTGTTCAATCCTGTGACTAGTCTTTACACGAAAGTTGCGCAATAAAAGAAATGCTGACATGAATCTTTCTTTGCGATTGACAAGCTTCCACAAAAGTTGGTGTGCCTTTTGTTCTGGATTAAATCCGTTTGATATGGTGACTAAAGTGCGAAAGGTGTTGACATCCGAATTATGCGAGTGCGGTGGCGTGCTTTGAAATTGATTGGGACATAACACTTCTCAAGTCACGCCGCGATGTGGCAGTTGATCAGAAAAATACGTGGTCGAGCGAGGAGGATATATTTAGCGTGCATAACATGTGTAGCCATTAGATGTTGCTGTATTGCCAGGAAACACACACTGTTGTGCCAAGTTCAGTGCCTTCTAACCTATTTTGTTACATGAAACAGGTTCGTGGTGCAGCGTGACACCATAAGTCCGGTATGAATGCTTCTAATTGTTGTATTCGCACACGCATTTATGCGCTTAAATATGTATGCAGTCACAGTATACTTAACATGGCTCTCTTGTTTTGCCTCAATGGTAATATTTCAAGTAATGACGGACACACATCCCCCGATAACGATAGATACAGCAAATGAATCATCCGCCGTCTGACACTTATCATGGTACTCTTACCAACAAAGAAGCTTGGTTGCACTCCGACCGAGAACAGTGCCAGGCGCTCAGACCAATTAAACACTCACTCCATATGCCACTAAGATTTGAAGCTGTCCCGAGCCAGTTATATAAAAGGATTTACGAGATCAGATGTGCGTCAATACAATTACTTCCGTCCATTTGAGACCGTCGATTTAATTAAACCGATCCACGCAGCATATGTTGTGTCAATGGTGTTTTGCATTGTTGGTTGGGGTTGATATGTCTTTTTGTGGTGACAAACCTACCATTGGCTTATGCTACCTGTCAATATCGGATTGAAAGGGACGGCCATTTGTCCTTAAGTCTTGGTTAGTTTTAAACGATAATAATATTATATAAACATTTTTCAAACATAAGACGTTCCTCGCAGCAAGATAAATTTGCAGCTAGAAGTGGAACAACTGCCACAACATTTGACTATGTGACAAAGAAAGTACAATTCACCTTCGGAGGATAGTTTGTATGTCGGTAATAAGGTCTGCAATATATGCGGTAAACAAGAATATATTTTCGACTAGACTTTTCATAAGATTGGCTCTTTTGGGGATTGATGTCTACTGAAAGCTAAATTGTTGAATAATACTTAAGGATATATATGATATAAACACTGTATCTCTATGCATCCGTACAATGACCTAATTAGATGAATGGATTGGGACTACACTTACCTTAGTACATAGTGACGGAGATCAAACGGAGCTATGCTTATGCTTCAGCAATTATACACATGAGGCATGTATAACAGAGCGAGCGAGTAATGAAGTATACGAAGCGTGTAATTGCTAACGATATCTACTGGCTATCAATGAAATACCCAACGAAGGCCGAATTTCGCTGATGCATTAAATTGGGATGAATCCATCGGGCGTCCGACTCCTTCTTTCGCATTCGTTATACTAATTGAAGCATCACAGATTTAATGGGGACCGCTTCTATACCGTGAAAGCAAATGTGACCCGTTAAACCTACACCACGGTTTTGCAGGAGAAGAGGAATCCTTGATACCAAATTCTCTGTTTATTCTGCTGTAGCAAATTGCTCTTAATCTTGTGGATGTGGATCTGTCTAATGTCGATTTTTACGGGAGGTGCTTCCTTTGCCATGTCCCGTTTTGAGCTAACAGCGGTGAATGATCATATATTTTGTTTGTTAAAACGTTTTATAAGCGTCGAGCAGAATGCAAAATGTGGGCAAATAGGAACTGGCTTTATTTCCTCTTTCATAACAACGCATATGCGCCAACAGCAATTACATTCGAATGATACAATTTATAATTTGTATCAAGTATGATGGGAACATCACACAAAGGATAGTATATGAGAGACGCTAGCTCTATAATCTGTGATGGTTGTCCATGGTGTGCTAAGATAGGGCATGAAATGATGTACAGCAGTACGATAATAACGTGAAACCCAGGATGACGTGTTCTATATGGTTGCCCGTATTCAACCACTATACCAAGCTGCGGCCAGTCTTATGTGTATTGATTGTTAAGAAGATTCGGAAACAGTTTGCTTACTTGGAGACATATGCTTATAAGAAAAATAAAATGACCTTTCAAAACAGCTGCAACCGTGATGGGTGGACTGGGTGATCCAGGCAACGATTATTTTGTGTTCTGAGACAAGCAAATCAACAAAGGAACTTGTTCCGTTTGATTATTAAAAACACTGTCGTTCTTTTCCGTGGACAATGAGCATACCATAAGTGATGTTAATTTGGCGTGGTACTTGAAGAATATTACTAATTTATACTCTATTTAACTGTTGTTGCTGTTCAAGTACAACCTAATCATCCTAATAATACTGTGGCAGAATGCAAAACTTCACTATGGCATGTAAACATTCGTAATTCGCTCATCAGGTTGAAACAAACATTAACATCACTTTCCCAATATGGCTCGAGTGTATCAATCACATAACTGATTAACGCTGCAGTACATAACTTGACCAATACAATTCACTTGTTGGGTCAATGGTACGCTTAAGTCACACATTATTGGGTAAACATTGCACAAGACAATCCTTCAAAATGCTCTGTCATACCTATAACAATCAACATTGTCTAAAATCGTGTTGGGTCACCCAGTCTGACAACGAATGACATCAATCAAGTAACCGAATTGTGATGGAGAACACTATGTTACATCCCATGACTGACGGTGGCAATTTAACTAAGGGCCTCGCAGATCTGGTATTATTACCTCATCCTATACAGATGCGTTCAATTGCAGCCTTTCAACAGGTAAAATTAATATTTCTACTTTATTTGTATAAGCGTAGATAAATCTCCATAGCAACATCTACGTCGCAGCTGAGGTCAGTAAAATCTCCCGCGAATGTGTCCTCGGTTTCGATGTTAGCTGATTTGAAATGAAAGCCTTCTCTGGGAAAGGATATGCATTAAGACGGGGTATATACGATTGATTCATATATACATTTCCGTAAGGCTCTGTGTGATTTGTATTCCTTGTGATCACGAAGTACCTGCATGTAATGATACATCCAAAAGATCGGTTTTTAATACGGCGGAAATAAGTGCGTTCAAAGGATGCATACATATTGACATTATTCATATATGTATATGACTACATAACATAGGAATGGCATGAAATATCTCATCACGCATCATGAATTTGATTCATATCGATTTTACTGTAACAAGTCAGGAAAGATTGATATATATATAGGTTTAATCCGATGCCTCCGGGTTCGTTTGTAATCTATTTTATTAGACCTACTGACTTCCATGGCAGATTCATATGCTGTACGAAAAAGGCATTTCGGTAAGAAATAACAACAGTGATCATGTGTATCAGAGTGTATTAGCATTAAAGATATTTACCATTTGCGCAAATATTGGCGGTACCAAAATGTATTTTATTAACTATTCTAAATAGTGCAAGCCACCTATTGAGCCAAGATGGTTGGCGCAAACTAAAATGTAAGGATCCCTACAAGACGTGGCGTTGCCACCAAAACCGAGCGGCCAAAATGTGGGATGTTTTTCTGAGATATTCTAATATGCTAATAGTTGTCATATCAATTCACAGAGGGGAATCAAGAAATGTATGGGATATTTGCAATGGCATATGCATTTCTGAATTATCTTTCAAAGGAATGGTAAGTGCATTGATATGAGGCCAGCACGGACCCAACGATATATGCATGCATGATAGATGGTATACATCCGGGTACTTGATAATACCCTATCACTAGTGGAAACAAGTAAACAGCCGTATGATCCTTCTTCAGTTACGGACAGATAAAATACAGTAGATGTTGGAACAATAGAACAAAGTACAATAAACTAATATGTACATTGCATAACAGATTAATATATACTGTATATTGTCACATTCTTGTCCGTACAGTTTCAAAGACAACATTATATGTTGTGGGTGTTCAAGTTCTACGAGTCGAGTGAGTATTAAGCTGATGATGAAAAACGATATGAATAATACTATGTATGCACAATATCAGATGTAGGTGCTGTTGGGTGTGTGTGTGTGTGGGGGGGGGGGGGGGGGTTAAAGATCTTCTCTGCTGTGGCACGACAAAAGCTGACGCTTCCAAATGTAGCTGATGCATTGACTAGCATGAAACGTATTCGAAAGCAATGATTTACACTACTCTTGTAGATTGACAATTGTGAGAATTTGTGGATCTCACCTGTGTCATGATTATGTTTTTTTTTTTCAAATAAATCATATATAAATGGACATTATTTTTTTACCCACAAATGTACATAATGTATTAAATAGGTTGATGAAATTACAAGTTGCACGTCTGCAAAATCAGTTTATGAAAGAACCATGCTGTACCATTCGCTTTACGAATGGCGTCAATTGCCCCGTTCTCAACCCAAGCGAATACATTTAGCAAATAATTGTCTGGCACCTTGCAAGTACAATATGTTCTTAATCAACGTTTCAGATTCGCATCGACGTGTTAAGTGTAACTTTGACAGGCTTGCAACACGTTTGCAATGCCATGATCACCTTTAGGCTGAAGTAAACATCAATTTCCAAGCACCGAATTTATATTAGATTTGGACGAAGCTCGTTGCTATTAAGATAAATCTGTGACCCCATTTTTATGTAGCAAAGGTACACATGGCAGTCATAACATCATCAGCTGTCCTTAATTTTACTAAAGAGATCGTTTGCCGAGGTTCATAAGTAAACTTAATTGCACTGCTGCTGCATGCCTACAGAGCCCTATCGCCTCTAGTGAGCTTGATATGTTGCTATATATTTTCTGGACGTTCAACTCCACCACTTCCTTGTTCTAATGTTACTGACGGTAACCAGACATACGATGATGGGATATTGTCAATACACCGAAGCATAGGCAGTTTTGCCCAAAAACCCCACTTCACAAGGATCGTGGATCTATCGGGTTTCAAACAGGCCCGCAATAATCTTTTGAATCCCTGATCAATACTGGGCTGAAGCAGACAGGAGAACGTATTAATGGCTTGTGTTAGTAAACCCCACGCGCACATGCATATTGATGAAAAATAATAAGGGGTATGATAATAATTTCACATTGTGATAATCGCTTATGCTGTTCCACGACGACGGATCGAATTTTTACGAATGTGACGATATTGCGGATGGTAAACGGGCGTAACGTATGGCTTAATGTGTGCTATCTGCTCTTAATGAGATCACCATAAAGCACCGGGCAATGATCTATTTATTCGTTTGAATGCTAAATAGCTAATTCTGTCTCTTGACCATAAGCTCACCAAAGCATTAAATCAATTGGGTGAATATGGTTCCGGTACTAATTGTCCCCCATGGTAACCGTGTTTAGATGACACAAGTAGCGTATTACATAACAAAACAAAAAATGGCTCTTAAGTACTTATATATGCATGCATATAAGTTAGTGAAATAAGCTTCTTCCGAAGTGTCATATACTTTGAGAAAAAGGGAATCACCCGACTCCAAAATGCTCTCCTTGTAATGTCATACAAGGGAAAGTAACTTGCATTCCACCTCACCGCAAAGACGCTGACGACACGGGCATATCATGGAACATACCGAATCCTGTTCCCCATATTACAATTGACCTGGACTCGTTAAAAAGTGACTGTCAAACCAAAGAAAGAAAGTTATATATGAGTTATTGCGTGATTAACAATGGACGCATGCATGACGAATGACTATTTGGTCAACATTTTCGCTGTGGATCAAATAACATGACATAAATTGCATAATAAAGCAATGTTTATCAATATTGTACGCACAAAGTTGGCCTTAAGCATTAACCCCGAAACTACGAAGAGAAATATTTATAACCCAGGTCATTAGTATTAAGTACATCGAAACATCACCTCCAAGCATCCCAATGGCTGCATAAGAGCTAAGGTGGGCCCCGAGCGATCCATCGTTGAATACATATAGCCGACATTAAAATTGCATCTTGAAGTGCTTAGATGGCACAAAAACAACGCAGTAGTTTGTGCTTAGGCGATTGGAATCCGCTTTGGCTGCGAGAATTATTCTAATGATCCAAAACATGATGATGAACGTGACAATTATGCAGCTCCTATTTCTTAGGCTCTGAATACATCCTGCGAAAATCGTCGATGTTTTGTTCCCTTTTTGCATTGCGCTTAGCGTATTAGCCAAAAAAATTATTTATCCGCAATTATTTTCATATACTCGGAAAGCGAGCCCCTAGAAATGCTGTAGCATAATAATGGTAAAATATTTCAAATGTTGATGTACCGAAATGCTTTAAGATGAAAACTGGTAATTTTTTTCTGAGGTCATTTGACAGATAATAATCGTCCTAATAACATAGTATACTAGCCAGACGCCTTGTTTTAATTACTGAAAGAGAAGAGGACAGACTGCATTAAAACCTAGTGCCACCCTGATGACGTGGTGTTTAGTGGTCTTGCCATGTGGCGTTGTTACAAAACCGTTAAGACTCTGCATATATTATTAAGTGACAATGAATATCCATCGAAAGTTACTCTCAGTTTGTATATTGGATTCATCCTACTCATTTTTCGTATGCTTGTAACGCCGAAATTGGTGTAGAGATATCATATCCTAACTAGTGCAAAATATGAAATAATGTTACCAAATTCCTTGCAAAACACGCACATTCCTTACATTCTATAACACTATTTGCAAAAGGAAAAATCATTAGTATTAATAATACAATAATTCAAGGCTATTGCAGTCGCCAAATACTTGGTCATAAGTCCTTATGGCATCGTTTAAAAATGAAATTTTTCGAGGCACTATTTCATGCTGAATATTTATAGGGGAACATGCACAATGAGGAATTTTGGATTCATCATATGGCAATTCAGAATAGCATTATTATGTGAACGAGAGATTGGCTGCGTTGGGAAGAAAAACAAATTAACGACGCACTCAAATGCGAGTGTTGAGATTTGAGCAATTATTGTTATACCCGTCTGCGTATATAATTGTAAACTGTTCACAAATAGAAGCTACCTCACAAAAAAGGCGTACCACCTTGGTTGTTCTATTCTTGTATGTAATTTCAATGATTATAAATAACAGCAATTTGGGTCTACTCCTCACTGTTCAGACTGTCTATACACTAACGGCAGGCATTGCACTCGGTCAGAAGGATTTCCTTCATAAAGACTTCCTGATTACTATTCGTCTCAAAACGATATACAGACAGTGCAACACCGTTTCAATATTCGTCTTGACAAGATAGGGTAGATCAAATTACGGGCTTTTAGATGTTACATTGGTGGATTCAATTGTGTTTATGGCGGGGGATGGCCTTGACGACAGAATCGTATTGCCTTTTCACTGATGTCTTTTCATACATACTGATTACAGCGCTGGCCTTGATGTTTCCTGGTTATATAGATAGAGTTGAACGTCTCATAGACCGAACGCTTGTGCCATCAAAGCACCTATTTGTGCTTAAAAACCAATTATACAGAATAGCACAATCCATAATACGTTATCATAACGGACAGTGTTTTTATTTGTCAATGGCATCGTTAAATATTTGCATGCAACAAATAGACGGATGTCCTCGTCGCTCTAACGATGTTTGGTTTGCTATGCACAAGTTGTATGGCAACTCGTAACACACGAGGCAAACACATAATTTCACACACTTTATATCATTTGAAGCGAGTCAATCATCGTTATCTGAAATGCATATATTATTGGTACTGTTCACAAAATAGATGTAGCTAGAAACAGAGATATATTGTATTAGCTGCTTCGCTCGGATATATGTGTCTGGTACGCTATGACAGGCTGACACGTCAAAGCGTCCCCACGTCTGCTGGGTCGCGCTGCTTTGATACATAGTTATGGAATTTAAACTCAAAAACTCTTCTGATAATTTAATTCGACATGATTCGTAACTAAAATGTGATTGATGAATAAATCATCTATTTAGACTAGATTATACTTCTTCCAAAGTGATAATTATTTAGGACATACATGTGAAATATGATGGCTACGTATTTAGCTCACCCACAGCCAATAGGGATATGTTTTAATGCTATAAAACGTTTGACGACTGTGTCGCTGCAGTTGTACCTTAAATATATGACATTTGATTCATAATATGTTCCTCACAGCTAAAGGTTCACCTTGGCTTTGCATACAGTATTCTAATCAAAACATTAGAAGCTGATGAAACGTTTGGAGCGCCAGATAATGTCTCCAGGCTATCGCAACAATCATACTGGCATTTCCTTGGGCTATGAATGACCGAGAAGTACGAGAAGCGTTCGAATTTATTAAATATTTTTTATCAAGAATAAATGTCCCAGTTGTAGCTGAGCAAGGAGATGGCTCAGTCAGACATGACATCGGGTTTAGTATAACACCCACTGGGTTTTCTAAAAACAAGTGCCTCTGGGGCTGAAACCAATCTCACTCTTCAGTTAATCAGACACGATAGTTATTCAGGTTATAAACCAATGTGGTTATACCAGTGCATACAAATTCAAATAAAATACACGCATCTGACAGTGGTACAAAATATAGACTCATAATGTTCGCAAATGGTCTCAATTGTTTCTTTAATGTGACGTAAAGATCGCTTCATATGCAGCATAGCCACATCTGTCTATCATTTAGAGCTACTGGTTACCTACTTATCAGGGATGCCAAAAAAATGCGCACCATCAATAGGAACAGAACTCGAATACGGCTTTGGAGTGACACTTGTTTTAAAGGGATCGAATGAAGAATATTTCTGCCACTTGATTGTGCAAAGAACACGTGGGCGGGCTCAGACGAGGAATTGCATGGTAAACTGCCAAAGCGTCACCCGCGAAATGTCCTGTCTAATTGATACACATGAAATGGGGTAATGGTGTTTCGACCAGTCCTGCGGACTGATAGCAGCCGAATGATATTATGTTGGCGGTGCACATAATGCTGACCCAAGTCAGCAGCAATTCCCATGAAAGGCAATATTTCGGAATTTCCTCGGCAGCATTTAACTCACGACAATCAACATTAAATACTCTTATCATTACATATTAGAATGTCAAGTGTTCATTAAGTACCCGCGACTGGTGGCCAAGAATCATGGTATTGACTGCATCTCTTTATTCAATCGAAAGCGCATTGGAATGTAAATAAAAATACGGGTCTTTATTTATGATCGATTTGAACATATATAACAGATTGAATCCAACGCTTGCAGCAAAAAGCAGTTTGTTGTTGAATAATATGTCGAGAGGGGCAATACACATACACAATCTATGTCTCCTGTGATGCTGCTGCTTTTGTATCAAATCGTTAACAGAATGATTGACGCTGGTATAACAAAGGTTTCACAGTAAGTATGCCCAACATATATCAAAGTGGAAGCCTTTGATATTTTCTAAGAAGAGCTACTGCCAGACAATATATCCTATTTACTGACACTAGGTAAAACTTCCCCTAGGTAACTATCTAACTTCTAAACCAACGTTCTCTAGCAACAGGCATGTGTATATCTGAGTCTGCAAAATCAATCAGGTCGTAGCATTATGCCTTGAGAATCATCGGCATGCATAAGCACATGTCAGAAAATGAGTTGTCTATACGACAGTGCTTGCTTTTGGCCATCAGTGGTAATACATATACCATACTGCTACACAGCCCAAAACACCTCGAGATATAGCATTATTGGTGATCGGAAACTATATGATCATAGCAAGAGTAAACATGCGATATTTGATAGCAAACATGATGACGAGTGAGATAATTGTGCTGGTCCTAAATCGTCCTCCTCAGGTGCTGATGGTAATTGTTAATTTGTTTAACGTCAGCCTTGTATGGCAATGTATCACCAGGACAGGTTCACAGCCACAATGGAGTCTAATTGGCCGAGTATGGATTAAACAATAGGTTGTTTGTGACTGCCTTAGCCACTTTGCATACTCATAGTACAAATGTATCAATTTTACTTGATTACATGTAATCGACAGCTAGCTTGCTGGAATTGCTGTATTATTTGTAGTCTGTTATGTAGCCTGTACACAGCTACGTACAATTTTGAAGTGATATTTAATTCACAGAAGGTTCGTAATTTGCAGGGTAAAACGCAGACTGTCAGACATTGAGATATCTACACACACAATGCCTCAACTTATTATTTTAACGCTTGTCCATGACCACAACATTCAGCCTGTGGGATTTGTGAATGCAAGAATGGCCAGTTGAGACGTAGATTTACAAAAGAAAAACAAACCCTTGGTATTCAGATAACCCATAGTTAGAATTCACTCGACACTGGCGGCACAACAGGAAAACGGTCGGCTGATATATTGCATAATGTGTGATACATTAATGGGTCATTATTCTGTGAATAAAATAAATATAAACTATGACGACTGCTATGCTTGATTGACTTCGTGGAAATAAACGCCCTAATTATCTGTATTTAATAATAAATGGAAAGTTATCCTTTTGGCCTTTTCATACTTTCAATTCAAATTCACCATCTATTTACTTATTAGCTCTCGTGATCAGTGCATATATATGTATGTACTGCATTCAATCGAATGATTATGAACCGGATAAAGGGGAGATGCAAGCATCGTCAAATATGATTCTTTGTTTGCATCTGAGTGAATAAAACCTGGAAACAAGAGGAACACGTTTGTTCGTATGGAAACATATGATCACAATAGGAAGTGGGCTTACACAAGTGTCTAGACTGTATCGGTCGTGAATGTACTGTTTCAGTCCAGTGATGTTTATTACCTCCAGACTATGCGCACAAAGAAAATAATTGCACAAAGAGAATAATTATTTGCAGGGAATTTCCAAAGACGCAAAGTTGCCTCTTCCTATTAAGATGATAATGTTCTGAAGATAGGAAACTGAAAATCACGATATATGTTGCTTCAAAAAGAATAATTAAGGAACAATAATGTCCACAGTAGATGGTGGCCAAATGCACATAGACGACAGTCATTGGTTTTTCAAGTTTGTGAAATGTGGACCCACCGAAGCAAACCAATCTTCCATGGCTCAATCATGCATCAATTGGCCGAATGTGAGAGCATCTCGTGACACAATTCAGCTGCTGTTATAAAAGGCTTCTTTTGATAGGTTATCAGGACACAATGTTTATGACGTATGCCAGATAAAAGCCCACCTAATTTTCGATGTATCACGCACGTGATTTTGTGTAAAGTGACGTACATACATGATCTGGAAGCGATGTCAAGGTACCTATAGCAGAATGCACCGCCTACACAGTGGCCCGTTATGACAATTACCCTTGTAGTTTGTATTGTCTCTAGGGCCGCATACAGTAATTTAGTATGTATTCACCAATACGTTCCGAAGAACATCAAAGTACTTTCTGTATTACCTGGGTTTCACTCATTTACCAATGCCCCTTTCGATAAGCAAAAGCAACACAACCTTAAATTCCTATGCTGGCCGCTACGGACCAGAAATGTTGATATACATTATACATTACGGGATAATAGGCATTCTTCATTTAGTAACCAACTGATATGGGTATATCAATACATCATTGAATGACAAATTTGTACTCACGAAATCAAATCTCGAGCTGCTTCTTATATGAGTATAATGTAAAATCTAATTAAGCACATCCAGCGTATGGAATGCTCAAAAGAGCAACACATTTTAATAGTGATTCGAGGTGTCACCTAACCTTACCTGCTTCGCTCATAATGACGATTTGTTACGATTAAAAGGAAAAATAATAGAAATAATGGAGACTGGATATTACAGAACATGGCGCAACCCGGTTGACATGCTGTGCACGGAACATACCGAACAAATCACGCATTCATTCCATTGTGCATGCCATAGCCCATTAATTTTATGCGCTTTGCGTCACATTATTGAAGTCCACGGGCATCTGAATCTATAATGTCAACAACACGAATACGGAGCACAATTATATAATCTATTATTATGCCTTTCTACCAGCAGCGTAAATCTTAAATGGAAAAAAACGTGTTTTTGCAGGCAGTAGATCCAGGTTTTCTAATCTAATCCATGTCTCACAGCGTTCAAGTGGCATTCAATTACCATATGAAGCACGCTTTTCTATGTAAATAGGAATCGTTCTCTATGCATTGCATGCTTGATACATCCATCATCTAACGATATTGTCTTTCTGCGGGTCATAACTGTACTCATCATTCATGGAAGATGTATGCAACATAAGGATACAATAGACGGGTCATTGTGAAGTCGGCTCGTTACATCATGGGGTGGCAGTTTTGTACGGTGCATTGTGGTGTTTGTAAAGTCCATATGACAGCATTGGCAACATGGTAGTAAAATCAACCAACGATTTTTACTTGTCCGTCACTTATTTTACCCAAAAGTAGATTCGATCCAACCTAAACTAATCGGATGTGAATTCCGTACGCGATTTTGTTAATTCGTTGGTACTCACATTTTTAACAGTATCGACTTGAATGCATTGATAAATTACTTCTTCTATGGTCTTTTTGGATGAGGATGTTAATCTACATTGTCCGTTTTAATATATACACTCTGTGTTCACTCACTATCTTACTTTGTACAACATGCATCTAGATATAAAAGAGACGCCAATTCCAAAAGTTTATCCCATCTTGCGCAGCATCACGCTTGAAACGCGTCATATAATATTTATCTCATTCATTGGTTATCTGAGCACGCAATTTCATGTGTCAACCGCGGTGCTTGATGAACCATACATTCAGCCAATAGGGGAAAACACACCATTTTTTCCCCACAGCTCATCAATGTCAGGTCGAGCTCTGGATACAGCATGCCATATTGTATTAGAGCGATGGTAAAGGTGGCTAGCTGGTGAGATTCTACTGCCGCATGATATCTGTTCAATGGGGCAGGCTGGTCTGCTGAGATGATAAATAGCATGTATGCTTGCTATCACAATTGTGATAGTTTATAGCATTCGAGAAAAAATGAATATATCAAAACCGTATCAGACCAGGAAAAATATTTTGTCGCCCCATCCACAATAATATGAATAAGATAAATTCACAAATTGCAACTTATGAAAGGACGGCGAGTATGCCGGCTTATGTTGGTGTGTGTTGTGTTTGCGTTGTGAATAGTGCAAGTTTAAAGTCTTCAATCCATGTGGGATTCACCATTTTGGTATCTTTACTGTTATTTTAATAACTCTTGACGATTAAAAGGTACCATTTTTTGGCTGTGGAATAGGCCCAAGTCGGCTGTGAATTAATCTGAGATGATAGTTATGATGGTTGACTTCGATGAAATTACACCCTGAACTTAATCAATAGCTCGCTGCATCTACTGCTACTTGCAGTAGATGTTATCATGCCATTGAGCGTGCTTGCATTTACAGAGAATTCGTTAAAAGTTGAAAACATATATCACCTATTCCGGCAAAGAGCGGCTCTCTACATCGGCTTTAAGCATAGTGTTATGAATCGTGCAGACTAATGTCGCTCCGTGTGAGCTCCCAAAGTTTCAGTCTTCTTCATCTCCCTAACAGACCGTATGGAAGTAGTGAAGCTTTCTTTACATCCCGATTCAGTCGACAGTCCTTAACAATGCACGATTTCCGATGGAGGTAATGCATACAAAACGACAGTTTGACTTGCACTGAATGAAATCCATCGAAACGCTTGTTGCGGTGTAATAGGTAGGACCAGATCTCCCAAGAGTGGATAGAAGGAGCACACGTAGGTGATGTGGAAAGGACCAATTGTATTGCTACAGTGTTGGTCAAATGCAACTGTACAAAATACTAACATATCAATGTCGGTTCGTTTTAATCATAAACCAACATGCTTATACACATGTTGAACATATGGGAGTGACAAGCTTCATATTATACAGTGCTTTGTAATGGTAGAGGCCAGTCTCTGTGTTTGACTTGGAGAGCAGAAAGCCATTCGGCTTTGATATACATCCACTGCTGTTACGTAACGACAAAACATGGATAGATTTACCACACTAAGTCCCTATTTACCTCATCCTGCCGAAACGCAGCGATAACCGTGGCCTTGGTATGCACTGAAAAGGGATACGCAACGGCGTGGTCGGACCAGACAGTCCATATATGTCCATATGCTGATCAGCTGATCGACACTTTTATGCTTGCTTACGCCTGCTATATAACTGATTTTGTTGCTGCATCGGCCGTCTACATAGAGAGATATCTCCAACAAAATTATAAAAGAGCAACTTATTTAGACACGCCTTGGTTTCTGAACATTCTTAGTTGCTCCATTAACTTTACATAACGGACAGGTTAAGGTTACGTTGATGATGCTGTATCGACAATGGAATTGATAATAGCAAAACAACAAAACACCAACAGGGGAATCATTACTCACAATTTACATAAATACAGACATGCACTGGACTTTTTTTCCACGTAGGTGCAGTATAATATTTGCACAAAAAACGAAAAAACTGTCATCTGGAGTTGTTTCTCTCAATTGCAGTACACAGATAAGAACAGCATTGGTTAGTGACCTATAGATCTTTCACAATGCTGTGCGGGTATTTAAATTGATGATACCAGCTATGTATGCACCGTCTGGAGGCATATATCTGCCGACGCAAGTCATGAACATATTATATACAAAGGGTTTATCACCGCAACAATCAACCTGTCTGATTTATAGATGCACCAGTTGAGTTTGTATAGCGATACAATGGTCTGTAACAGTACTAGGTCGCGTTGAAATAACATTTATTATGCCTTACTCTACCTTCCCCAATAGCTTCCTGCGGGCATTTCCATATCAGCTCATTTATTTTGTACGAATGATCAAAGGTGATTCAAAATGCATTGTGTGTCTGCAACTCTGTGGCTCCATCGATTATTACTTGCGACAACGCTCTATAATATGGGCGCAGCCTATGCTTGCCGGAGGTCATCGAATGATTTGGCACATATGAGATTCTAGGATGGCATGATACTTCACAACGCGTTTAAACAATTATATCAACTGTATTTGTCTGGCAGGCATCTTGTGATTTGTTCCGGAAAAACGGAGCATATAAATCTACTGCTGAACAAAGTCGCAGTTTTCCTAATTGAATGATTGTTTGCAATAGTGGCCGTTTAATTTAAGTGCTGATAAATCCGACGATGTAGAGAGCAATTCATTATAACCGTAGCAACAGCGATGTTAAATTGCCTTCAATCGCAAAGCTGAACATCCTGCAGTGTTTGATAGAAGCTCAGTACAGCATTATAATGATGTAGACGTATCATCATGCGGCTTTCGACAATAAAGAAACCGCATTTGCATACGATTACATTATATAATTGTGCTTGTTAAATATGTACTTGTTACAATATGTGATTACCAACTAGAAGGTCAGGCTACTATTGCAGTAGTTCGATCATATGCAGACGCATCTATACGACTGAGTACCTGGTGTATTTATGAATCTGCATTTGTGCTAGGGAACGTATTCAATCTCAAGATTCGGTCTCAGCAAAGTAGCACGGCTAAATATCTAATAACAATTCCGCCAATTAAGCAGTGGGATTAGTATTTGTTTTACATTATTCTAATAAGGGACAGCAAAGTTTTGTGCTATTTGAATACCCTTTTACCCCGTAGATTACTGCTAGCTATAATTTTCTCGAAGGTGGCCATGCTGGTAAGCTATAGCGTGAGAAACCAATATCAAATATGAACCGCCTTACTATTTCCACTGCGAGCGATTTAAAAAGCATGCATCGACGCAAACGAGGGCGACCTATGTCAATCCCGCGTTCCTTGGAAGTAATTGTTGGCATTGATTGGCCCCGGTAGGCGATCGGAATACACATTTAGCGAGCCAATATAGTGTCTTGATATTGAGTACCGCCTAGTCATGAGCTGATTGATTATAATGCAGGAAGATGGGTTCATACATTTTGCACATGGGAAATGGTACCTTACATTGCATTATCGCCATGCGATGATAACGGCATATTTTCTGCCAAACGATAGACATAGGGTCTATGTGAGCAATAACGTTTGCTAGACAATACATACCAAATTAAGACGGCATGAAATACTAAGCAGTATCATCAATTGTGTCATCAGAATTGGTTGAAATGATTTTGAATCGAAATTTTCCTCATTATTTAAATATGTGTTCCAGTTTTTTATGCCCATATCATGTATCGAGAAACACAACTCATCTGACATGCGATATTCATACTCTCGGACCATACAATACATTGTCGGTTCCTTTGCTATACATATTTTTGCCAGCCAAATGGATGATTTATTGTTCTTGGAACGAAAAGGACCTTCTGCATTCAGAAGTGTCACATTCGTTTTGTCTGTGCTTATAATAGCCAACGCTCTCAGAAGTAAATAGGACATCACAAATAGGGAAAATGGATTCACTCGTCAAGACTATCAGTTAGTAAGCTGAACACAGGAGGATGTAATCACTGTGGACTCAAATTGCGTTATATGGGATTTAAGACCGTATAACAATGAGAAAAATGTTTCCCATCTTCATCTGCTTGAAAATGCCAGTCACACTACAATATACACAAGTGAACGCACTATGTCTCCAGGTATGCATCGACACAAAATGCATTTGGCAGCAACATGACACCTTGGATATAACCGTGTGATAAGCAAATTGTTAGCATGACCATGTTATTGTGCATTTAACACAGTGACAAGATGTACAATGTTGCCTGTATTAACAATGGTTACCAGTGAGTAAAAGCTCACTGGCAATTTCTACTGAATTAGGACCTGTAATAAATATAATCTTAATTCATGTTAACACTTGCTTGCCTCTGCACAAACTGTAATCATTTATGCGCAAGAGGTTGCATGTTAATCTTCCAAATGACAACTACGAGTTTTTGTTTGATTTATCCTGTTGATGTTGGGTAAACAATCACGTTTTACACAGTGTCCAAAGTTTCATGGCTCTAATATAAAGTGTGAAATTATCTGAATACAGTGAGCAACGCGTCTTCAACACTCACTGCATTATAGATGAACAATCCAAACTAACGCAAATCAGTTCTACAGAAAATTGCTTATCAAACGAGGTCGTCGGTGGAAGACTAAATATCAGCTCGTCTCATGTTCAAACGACTTACACAGCATCACCTCTATCTTCATGGCAGCCATCATACTTATATACACGCTATGTTTCCAAATAATGAGTTTTATATCTCGTTTAATTTACAAAATCTTTGTTGCGTGAATACTGCTAAGCAGTGTGAATGGCCGTGTTTATAAGATTTGATTTATGTTTTAGTGACCGTAAGAAAAACCTTTTTGCATCTATGTTACCCGGATGGTCATGCATGCCACACCAAACCACTGATAGTACCCATATGGCTGACTCTAGTTGGGGCCGTTGGTGGTAGAAAGCCTATTGAAGCATTGACTTCGACTTCCCACACCGTCGGGCCAATCGAAGCATACATTGAATAGGTTAACGTTGGTTATGGCGGAGACCGGACGCTAAGAAATATGAAGAAAGCGATGATTAAAGATGAGTCGATTATTTCAACGGAAATTATATTTGATATTCGTCTCTTGGTAAGATACAGATTTTGCTCATAAAGCCCGTACACTTATCAACAGCTGCTCTGTTGATATATCCTTTTTTCAGTAAGTGTCAGATTAAATATATGATACACACTTAAATTAAGTATATACTACCACATATATGCGCTTTAGAATGAATTAGAATATGCAGTCACGATCATGGGTCTCGACAACAAGTCCCTGATATGCTATGAACAAATAACACTTTAATCATAACCATTGGTAATTGTCGTTAGTTAAACGTTGGTAGAATTCCACGATGTAACTGTGTGCGGTACATGTTGTTTATTTGTATCAGCGCTATGTGCAATGCAAACATAGCACATTTTGAATTTCAAGCGTTCAATTCATTTCCAAATGCTTTAACCATGTGGGTTAATACTTCACATGATTTGAATATGAAACCAGCTTAATATAAAGCCGGTTGAGGAAGACAATATCATTTTGGATACATAAGCAGCACTTGCTGTTGCTGATTCGCCGCATAGCACGCGAATATCCATTCCTTTTTTACGGATATGATTGATTCTATAGTTCCAACGGTGCATTAACAAAGTCAGACTGCCAGTTGGTGATGAATTTGAAAAGTAAAATGCACCGGTATATAACATATACTGGTGCAAAGCACTGATTTATGACACGAAACATCACCTTGTCTGATTTATGGATGAGCTACATGACGAACGAGACGACGGTGCACTATCAATTCAAACAAGGTCATAGCTGTCGTTAGTAAATATGATATAAAAAAAACAGGAAAAAGGATTCAGTGCTATGGGCCATTCCATGTCATATGAGCACACAACAATCCACTTGATGTAACATCAAAAGACCAAAATGTGATTTGAATGTATCATGTTGTCAAGTTTTCGTTTGGATGAGCATAATTACCGGACACTTTAAAATTTGCTTTGGTACTTGACAAAGCATCTAGCCAATACACCATGCTACCATTACATTGCACATTACATGTGCAGATTAATGCCCGCCGATATAAAGAAATTGTCATCTAAAAGCATGTTTGTTTCGCACCGATTAAACATCTAACCCTTTTTGAACCTACAAAAATCAGTGCATGTGCAACTGCAGCTTAAGTATTTTCCCAAATGCGATAAGCGCAAAGCCAAAAGCTACAAAATATCGAACATTTCTGCAGGATGAATTCGGATATCAAGAAAGTTTTAGGTTCTCACATCGTTCACACGGTCTTCCATTGCCAATTACGTTACCGCATGTGTTGCTACGTTGATTGGGCGTGATCTGAGTACGCAAACATGAACTCTACATGTCGGCTGGTGGCCGCTCAGGAGTTCTGCTCTAACAGTAGGTTTCTTCGGATTGCATGGGTAATGCTCAAGCCGAGCTCCATGCGCGCTCTAAGGGGATCGACGATGAAAAGGCACAGACAGACACCCATGCGCATACACAAAAACACAAAAAAAAACACAGATATATAAACATCTAAGCATATATATATATATATATATATATATATATATATATATATATATATATATATATATATATATATATATATATATATATATATATATATATATATATATATATATATATATGTATATATAAGACACTTGAGTTTTAAAGTTACGTTACCTCCTAGATTGGTTTTAATAAATTTTTAGATTGCGCGATGTATGGTGACTTTTGACGTGCTTTTACTACTATCATTATTGAATCATTCATTCGCACTGGCAATATAGATAGTTCACCATTGCGTTGAACCAGTTGTAATAATAACGTCATTGAAAATGACATCCAATGATCTTACACTTATCCTTTGGTGTTACTATGTTGCCATCGGGTCCTATCTTAAGCAAATGTTTGCGGCTTGAACAGCAGTCGAGCAGTAACGACGGGATGAAGTGATATATGTGACTACAATACAATGGAAACATCCAAATGACAATGCAATTGTCCTGTGTCATTCAATTGTGTGTATATTTCATGTGCTGTAAAACGAAATATGTGATATGGGTTGTTCATGCATACCAACGAAACATAAAGGTTTGTCTTGTAATCAAATTGCTTAAGTGATATATATATATAACATCATACCTGGTAGAATGTAATATTTATGCTGTAAAACAAATAGGCGCGACGATAAATAAATGAACTGTGATTTAAACCTACGAATTATATTTAAATCGGTGCAAACCGCCGAGAATCAATTATACCACGCTTAGAATGGGTACATATTACATTCGTTCAAATGGTAAACGCATTTAATGCTCAAATTTCGCACAATATATCAAAATTGCAAATACATAATTGTGATCTAATCAAACAGACTTCAGATGTACGCATAAGCATCGGACACTACCTACATAATCAACAGTTTATCCTATTCATGATATAAACGTGTTGGCAACTTTGTTTCGCAATGATACCATATGTATTGGTATGCGTTCAATGGATGCGGCATTGCATGCACAAGGAATAACGATTACATAGAGCATAGCGGTAATGGTCGTGTAAGTCAATCTCATTTCCCCTTTTTTATTGCATTTCCTTTCTAAAAGAGAGAGCTTTAAATTTTAATTATCTAACGTCTTAACAGCGGAAACATCAGTGGGGGCCGTAAATTGTTACTATGGTGATATATTTACGTCATTATATATAGTATAGAAATATAACTTCCACCTGCTGAAATGATGCAGGTGGATGCATGTGGATATAGCGGATCACTTTAGTCTGCGCAAATGATACCCGATCTACGTTTTCCTTAGTTAGATAATCCGTCGTTGGTTATAGTATGCGATCGAGCGTTTTCAATCAAAGTTCTATTACGTGATTGGTATGATTTGTTGTCAAACTGAGTTGCAGAATTCCAACAATAGTTGAGACAATGATAAATCTAAAAAGTGGAATAGGTTGTAGTCTTTTGAAGTATTGGCCCGAAAAATGCCTACCAATTAACATATGATGAACTTCAGTTGTGCTCTATGACACATTAAACGTACAGGTTAGTGTTTTGACGCTGTGGAATTGTCTATAGCTATCAGTGGTTTAGGCTTAATATGCGTAATATCTGACGCAATTGGGAACTTATAAGTTATCAATTATCATATAATATAATTGACCGGCTCGGTCTTGTTTTGATGATATCGTGCGTGCAACATGCAGAGCCTAGAAAATACCGTGAATAAATCGGCTACGAGGTAGTCGGCAATCAGACAGTTCATTTTATGCTTCAGCAGCTGGCACTGAACAACTGGATTACATAGTCAGGTGGTTGCTGAGACCATACGCTTCAGAGTATGACGAGATCTATGACAGTTGCATATTAAATCATTTTGTACTATATTGCCTCTGATGAGTCTCATATTGGTCATGTCATTTTATGTTTCATTTATCTAGATTGCGTTAACCCTTTCGGTAAGTACTGACATGCTGTATTATCGAACTGTAGTACACTATGTAATGTTTAATATCATCCTACCAGCTTGAACGCGCCCATCCTTAATCACGTGGCTGAAAACCGCTACCCGATCTCCAGTAGGCTACAGTCTCTCATCTATGATCTGGAGCAAATGTGTTTATAATAATTGCGTGCTGCGTATGTGCCTATGGGGTATCATGGGATTTAGTCACCTTATTCACGATTTTATCCCAGCCATTAGCCATCTCGGCGGCACACAACGCGTCATTCTCAGCGTGTTTGGACGTGGATGGACGTATATGCTACATAAATATACGCGCCTCATATAGACGGTCTCAGATGTGTATGGAAAAGGCAATTTAGCCAACTTCATTGTTAGCCAACCTCTTGCACCCCTGCACTTTTTGAACACATCGTACATGGTGAAGAAAACCCCTTGCAATATAATCTAAATAAGAACATGAATCTTACTCATTAATGCAAATACAAAGAGCATTTACACTGCAAAATATCCTAACCAAATTGGGTATCAAGGATCACTATGCACCTGTGAAGGCGTAGTGTGGGTGCAATCGAGGGATTTGGTTTCGCGGGCTAGACGCGTTCCCCATCAATCTGTGGTGCCTCTACTGGTAAGATGTATGCTTAAGAAAGGAAGCCAGGCGTGGCGGAAATTCACCCCTATTTAACGCATCAGCGAAATTCAACCTTCGGTAGGTAATGCAGCGATATACAGCAGTCCTGTTTTGCCCGGTACCTTAAGATCGGAGCAGCATCGAATGAGAGTTATTATGAAGAAAAGAAATATTTTTTGTCTTTCTATCGTCCACTTGTAATGTGATAGATGCCCAGTGTATATAATTGCTGAAGCATATACGAAGCTTATTTGATAACTTTCACTACATACCAAGCTTACCCGATTAACTTTTTCACATTAGATCATTGGATGGGTGCATAGACAATCTGAAACTTAAGTACAGTTTGATATTAGATATTTGCGAGTAAAAATGATATTCTTGTTCACCGCATATAATGCAGACCTTGTCACCGTCATATTAACACTCCCTGTGAGAGTATATTGTATTTCCCTTGTCACACAATCGAATTTTGTGGCTAAATTAAACAGAAAATGAAACATGTTGCACGAACATCGTATATAAGAAATGTGGTTGATTCAATATTTACATCGTCTTGAGCCAACCAAGATCTAAGCGCGAATGATAATTCCTTTTAAAGCAAAATTAACAGTTCTTAGGTTTATCACTTCACAAAAACATATTTCATCCTAAATCAACCACCAAAAGCAACAATATCACGACCCTCGACGGCATTAAATAAAAGTAATTGTACGGAGAAAAATATATTCGCGCAAACAAATTATCGTGACTGGTACGGGACAGTTTTACAATTTTAGCGAAATGTTAGGCGAGTGTTTAATTGGTTTGAACGACTTGCACTTCCTCAGTCAGAGCAGAAGCGGGTTCCTTATCTGGTAAGATTACAGTGTAGATAAATTCGCATGGACCAACAAATACGAGAAAACCATTTGCGAGCAGAAGGCGGATAATTCCATTTGCCCTACTGGAAGCCTTCACTCATTTCTACATCATGATTGCTCTGGGCTCTGCTGCGTAGCCTGTGAAACCACAATACTAGCATGACCTCGACTATATATATGCAGCTGCTTTTGCTTGTATCTCATTAACAGGATCCATTAGGTTATTGCTGTTCGGCGTAATTAAAAAGGATGTGTCCGTCTTAGCTGCAACTATCAACATAAACGAATTAGCAAGGCATGATGTAATTTGACCTGTTTTTGTCTGCATGTTTAAAACTAATCCGAAAACAACCGCAGAACAATGAGCGTGCTTATATACTAAACGGCATAATTCAAAGTAGAAGCAAGTGTATCACCGTGTGACGCTGCTTCCTCCTCCGTATTAAGGATCAATTTGATAGTAAACATAGGTGAGAAAGCTAAGCATTTGGCACTAAAGCACTTGTTTTAAGGACACTAAGAAACATATAGGGCCACAAAATTTATCCAAAAGAAATTTATCATCCTATACCAACTATGTCCATTTCCATATAGCTACTCAGAAACATAAGCATATCTACTCATGGCAAGTCCTCTGATATATTCGTGACCATTGAACATAGTACGATAGCATTTATATGCATATTATGATGAATATTATGTACACGGCTACATTCTACATCAATCCCGTAATATAGCTGATGTTTTTATCTGAAATTAATATATGACCTCAGGTCTCCTTAATCGTCACAATTATTCAGCTGAGACTGCTGGTTGAATAATATGGACAGTAGTATAGGTAATGGTGGGTCCAGAACATGCCTCCAAATGGAGACCACCTCACCCACCAAAGCAAATCGCCCACACCCCATATATCCAACCAGCCAGCAACCATATTTCCAACAGACTAAGTTTCAGGCAGCAATGAGTCGCGAGGGGCAGGGGGCCACGAGTCGCAGGGGGCAGGGGCAGGTAACCACGAGTCGCAAGGGGACCCCTATTACCTATACTACCAACCTCCAAGGTTTTTATCCATAGAGGTCTTTAAGCGTAAACATTCTAGGGCCAAGTCTACGTGGGTAGGTTCCATTTTTCACGCGGTCCAGGTCCTCTAAAAACTGAGCAACCTTATAAAGGCGCACGGGGCCGACATAGCTACCGAATTTATGGCTACTTTTTTCCGACCCAGACTAGCGAGCCCTCCAACCCACAGCCAGACAGCCAAGGCGGACGACATTGCTACTTGTTTTCCGCCGGGCAGCAGAATCCAAAATCCAGAACCAGGGGCTACAGGGCTTCTTCTACTCCACATAGAAAGGGTCGTCCCTAGGGTTCGCCTTGGGCCGTTTTTCCACTACGGGTGTGGTACTAGGATGTACGAATTTTGTATCGGGGTCTGTACTTGTATACTTCCCAACCAACCAACCAACCAACCAACCAACCAACCAAGGAGGATTGCTTTGGATGCTGGTATCCTCTTCCTCCACCTCTTTTTCTTCCTTTTCCACCAAATCGTCTAGTTTGGCCTCCACCAAATCGTTGCCTATCGTATCGATATTTTTGGCCTCCACCAAATCGTCTACCTGGCTGCCATCGTATCGATTTTTTCGGCCATATGGGAAATAGCCTGGTATTCCGGCCAGATAGTCCTGCCCCCCGCGACTCATTGCTGCCTGAAACTAAGTCTGTTGGAAATATGGTTGCTGGCTGGTTGGATATATGGGGTGTGGGCGATTTGCTTTGGTGGGTGAGGTGGTCTCCATTACCTATACTACTTGGACTTTCGAACCATGCGACGTATGAACTGTCCAAAATATGTTATGATTTGGTAGAAAATGAAACAATTAATATTTAAATTTTAGCCCAAATATTCACAGCAAGGGTTAACCAAAATATCAATGCCAAACCATACAAATACTCGAATTTCTGTATTATATGCGTATAATCATGTTCTGACTACAGTAGCTGCTGCATGAACCAACGATTACAATAGCATACCCATAATGCTAAGCCATAGTATATGTTGCACCTTATTTTGAAAAGAAATAGTAAATCGCGTTAAGGTTTACCTTCTGTTTAGCGATCTGCTTACAACCTTCTTATCTTCGCCAAACAATGCTTTGGTAAGGACCGGAAACTGAATTCTATCATACACACTGAGCGTGTACAATAAACGGCTTTGTTTGTAGCGACATGATTTAGAGCAATAGCTACAATGCACACACCTTACTCTCAATGGATACCTAATGGCAACTCCATTATCGACATAGGATTACTCTCAGTGAAGTATTATTAAAACAAAGCCTGTGGGTGTATACGGCATCGCTAAGAGACCATTCATAACATTATTGAAGGGCTCATTGTATATGGTCAAGCTGATATGGACTCTCTGGTGACGCTACAATGAAATCAACACAAT
Organism: Urechis unicinctus; assembly: GCA_034190875.2. Lineage (NCBI taxonomy): Eukaryota > Metazoa > Annelida > Polychaeta > Xenopneusta > Urechidae > Urechis > Urechis unicinctus. Next base: position 38,216,503 of record CM067352.1, on the reverse strand, counting down.
CTCAAAGAACTGTAAATAATATGTCTCGGAGGTTTTAATAAACGCTATGACACAGCATCATGTTGCTAACAGGTGGCGATTTCATATAATTTCTCTTCAGGGCAAGTAGAATAGCGATAAGTATTTTGATACAAATACCCCATATTGTATTATTCCTGGCAACCAGGATGAAACCCCTGGGTTCAATATACAAAATACCTTTTGTGTTACTTGTGATCATTTGTGCAGAAAATACATGGAGTAAATATGGATATTCTCACCTAATGCTTTCTTTTATACATCAAGGTATCTCAGGGGAATGTAGAACGACGCATGATATATGTAAGTTATTTCCATGGGAAATGGTATTGTCGCATACAGTTGCTATACAGGCACAATCTGCGCATCCATAAATCGGAGAGGTTGATTGTTCCGGTGTGCATATGATGTGTTGATGACTTATGTCGGCAGATATTTGCTGAGCTTTGCGCTGCTGTAGAAATAATGCAAGATGGAAGTGCAATACTTCCTTGAACCAGGAAACACACAAACTCAGTTTTCAAATACCTGACAGTCAGTGTGTTGCATTGCATTTGTCAAATCTGCACATTAAAATGTCCCTGAATTCATAAATATAAGAGTGAGGAGAGTCAGAGACTTTTATAATGTCTAAAGCAACCTGTATCAACTATTTCATAGCAATAACTATTTACCAACGTTACGAGGTATCTCACATATGCCAGATTGGACGTGCAAACATTTTCTAAGTTGTACGTACATTAGTTTTGCCTACTGGCATCAGATATCAGAGGTTGGTCATAACAGCTTTGCATATTGTAAGAAAAAAACGTTTATGCATTCTTGGTCATATGTTATCGAGCAATTCGATTTTCGGATGTTGAAGGGTTTGCCCAGCTAACCGGATCGTCGACCGATATTCTTGAGAGTAAGGTGGTTAATAAAAGCTCAGTATATTATTCGATACATCAAAATGACGGTTTGTAAACGGTGCATTCACTTTTTATCCGTCATAGTGCCGAATGCTCATGTAAGTTGACAATAAGGATTCTCTGTTTATGCATTCTTGGTCATATGTTGTCGAGCAATTCGATTTTCGGATGTTGAAGTGTTTGCCCAGCTCACCGGATCGTCGGCCGATATTCTTGAGAGTAAGGTGGTTAATAAAAGTTCAGTATATTATTCGATACATCAAAATGACGGTTTGTAAACGGTGCATTCAATTTTTATCCGCCATAGTGCCGAATGCTTATGTAAGTTGACAATAGCGATTCTCTGTGTTACAGTTGACAATAACAAGCAACCGATTACCAAAGCAGCCACGACCGGTCAATACTGTCATGTTATTTTGTCATGTATAAACAAGGCTTGGTAAAAGAACGCCTTACACAGGTTTGCCATAAGAGCTAGAGTCTATATTGTATTCAACCTCATATGTAATAAGGAACTATGGATACCGTTTATAATTACAGGAAAGAGAAAAACAAGAGGTTAACATGTCATAAATAAAAATGGACATGTTATCTATTCATGGGGCATACTCATAGGGTTGATCATACACATCCATCAACGAGGCTTTGTGTAATGTTGTGACCATTATTCCAATTCGCGATCAAGTGTTTAGTGGTATGCTGGGTAAACAGACTATTAAGAACGAACATAAAGCGACTCATCCAATCTTCTTTTGTGTCTTTCAAACAATATCCCATGTTCATGCCCTTTCTTTACACAAGCGATCTATATCTTCGGCCCCCAGATGTTAACAATTTGAGTTTTCTACAAAAGGATGAGGCAACAAAAAAATTGGGAATATCTTTGGAGTTTGCAACTATCCTGTGTTGTTGGTTCATCTATGGATAAACGGTATATTGTTAGGTATTCATAATTCTCAGGAAATTGGCCATCTTCGTGTATGATCTTTTAGATGAAGAGGTTCGTTTCAATAACCGGTGTGTTCACTGACCAAGTGGCAGCGTTTCCGACATTGTGTCAAATGGGCGAAGATACAAAGAGGATTCATATTCACACTGGTGCACCCGAACGTAAATTGAAGAATATTTCCTTCCTGGTGCAGTAGAGTGCAGCAGTACAATATTATCGTCGAATTGAATGCTCCCATTATCCTACTTGGCAAAGAAGATATATGTATGAGCCATGCAGCTTCTTAAATTAATCCCATTGCTGGGGGTATCCGAGCACCCACGTTCATGTGCCGACAATACTGCATGATCAATTAATTTGCCCTGTTAAGGACGTTAGCTCTAGACAGTGACTCATAAATTGGGTCACTATAGGAAAGTACATAATTGGATTTATTTCACAAATAATCAAAGGCAAGTGGAGCGGGGGAAACCGAGCCTCATTGATCACATTGGAGAAACTATTGCTTCGTAGAGGTCAGTGGTGCACTTCCAGCTGGCCTCTTTTTGACGAGATCAGATATGGCATGGTAAATTGCAATGTTATATTTAATGACATATTAATGGAATTTAAGATAAGCTAAATACATATTGCTCGTCCTGACATGGGAAACATTTCTTTGCACTATTTACCGCAATATGAATCAGATATCAATCAAAACTTGTTAAAAGACGGCAGTGGTGCTGACATGTGGTGCGGTCAGCCTAATGGAATGACGACACATCAGCTGATTTGCGTTCGTTGCGGTTGGGAATAATCCAAGTCGTTAATGTCCATGGCGGCTAGCATTTTTACATCTTTTATTTCATTTTACCAGCTAGTGACTATTTATAGTAAATTTTAGCTGCCAGTTCCCTGGTTATAATATCTAACCTGGTATAGATAAATCTATTAAATGTCTATTCCCAGCCGTTGTTTTCTCAGCTTGAGCCACGTAACGAAAATATGGTGCTCTTTCTCTCATTTATTACTTCATTTTCACTGCAGAAAATCCTCAATACTAACCTTTATCCAAATATGCGCATTTCATACATAATTCACTAATAACTGGAGATTTGATGAAGTGAGTACATACAATTTATAAAATATTAAGGGACGCAGGGCTATTGAGCATAGCCGTGTATTGCCCATAATGGGATGCATCCGACATTAGTAAAGGGGCATAGATAAATGAGTGAGGCTTAAGTAATGGAGAACGACGTATTTGCTAAAACATCTATTCAATTAATAGATGCGATGTTAGTGCCAATGCACTGTTTCATGTGCTAACGGGTCAAGAAGAAAGAGATACGTCCTTCTGTTATTACTATGATAGCGTTCTCATCAGATCACAGTCAACGCTGCACATCATCTCAATTGTTGTATAATACTGATCGTAGGCTTTCATGGGTTGAGACAATGATGCACAAAAGTGCTGAACACACTGAACACGCGTTATAAATATGTGACTCTATAAGTCTTAAAAAACAGCCTCATATACTAGCAGGAAAATCATTATTCGCAGAGAAAACTTTCGCATCTTTTGCTGGGTTGTGTCGCCAGTCGCTCTTTCATTCTGCTGACTAATGGCGCCGGATCGGATGTGAAGGAGGGTGTTACAAACGAGCCCTGAGAGATTGGTTTGCTAATGTAGGCCGTGTTACACAGACTTGAAAAATGAGATGACCGTCAACGCACGTTGTGTGACACAGGTAACTTAGAGGTAATGGTTGCAAGTAATGTTAGCGCGTGTCACTCGTTTGCATAAGCTGTGATAATATTACCAGTTATTAGACCAAGTTCCTGTGTTAATTATCTAAAAGGGAAACAGCGGTTTATCATGCCATGTTAACGGATAAGAATGCCATTCATTGCTCGGAGTGCTGAGGAATATGTTTGTATAACTCATGGCTAACGGCTAAAGATAATATCAAACTTGATATCATATACTATCGTACGGACTGATCGATTTAAGGTGAGTGATAAATCAATAAACAACCGTGTCCAATGCTATTCTTTTATATTTTGTCAAATGATAACGACGGTAGACTAATATAAACAACGTCGTATCGTGGACGTGGGCTAGTTATTATCTCAATTTTCTCGTCTGAATCGGTTATTCTTCGCCATTTTATTCACTTTTCTTTCTAACGAACTCTTATTTTGCTGTACGATACAAATTGTGTCCGCGATGATGTATGTGAGAACTGATAGCCATTCATCCTTTTTTGGCTGCTGAGATCGCAAACTCAAGTTGAGACGACTCAAGTTAAGATTGTTAGACCATCAGTTAACCTCAGCACTCAACTAATCTATCTTATTAAACCATAATTAAGCCTTTTTCACCAAGGCAGCGCCAAACGGAGGATTGTTAACGATAAGAATATGGTGCTTGATATTAAAAAAAAATATATGTTTTTTTGCATTATATATTTTATGTTAATCTGCTTTTTGGTGTTTGAAGGCGGAGCAAGTTTGCTGGAATGGTGGCGTTGATGAGTGTCAATAAGGGCGAAGCAGCGAAACCAGACTTTGAGTTTACATGAGGTAAGTTGAAAGGTAGGATGAGGGTTGATGTTGTGAGTAATGTGGCAAAACCCACGAAGACTGGGGCATTGACCCCTGTGGTAGATTGGGCAGGTGATAGCGGGTCAGCAAATCGGGTAAAGAGGACCGGAGAGGAAGGCAAGAAACAGCAGGTGAGCAGCGCATAACGGTAGCTGACACGCTGGTAAAAGGCGAATCGATGGTAAGAGGATTAATTCCTTATAGAAGTGGGAAAGGGGATGCAAGTAGAACAGGGAGGCTGAGGTGTTGACAAGGGTCGGGATTGCAGGAAGGCAATTGCTAGAAGTGTAGACGAATGATATAAGAGCAGTGTTGGTCACAGCAGGTACTGGCGGATTACCAGAAGCTACTCACAGTTAACAAATATAAGGCTAAACTGGTCACAGTTCTTGGAGTTCTCTAAGATTCTGTTCCTCAATTCTAATTTCTAGACAATAATAGATGTTTCTTTCTTATATATCTTTTTATGTTTTATCGACAAACCGCACGTTACTCTTCGGGGCGAATTAGGACTGGGATGTACCTTAGAGAGTTTGACAAGAGAGCGTTTCCTTTGAAATATAACGACGGGTTGGGGGTTGTTGTTCTCCTAACTTTATGCAACTAGTAAGTAAAAACCAGACATACCTCAAATATGTTTTAGATTCTATTACACTAATGCACAGGGCAATGTAAATATGATGCAGGAGTTAATTGCAGCATGCACAAATTCATGGTATATCAGTTGTAAGCAGATAGTGATAATCAGCTTTACTGCTTTAACCAATTAGCCTTGTCCTCCCACGCTGTCCTTCATTCTTTTTTAGTGTAACTGTCTCTCTGAAGAATTACTTTTCCTTCTGTTGCTGCTAAATAGCGACAAGTCAAAAGTGTCGATTTTTATATCTGAACATCAGTAAGATTATCAGCGGTCACATCTTGCAGCATATAATATTTTTGCAATGTTAGCACAAAACAAACAATTCACAGGAGGATAATGTAAGCATTAAATACTGTAACCATCAATTTAACGAAAGGATGATAATACTTGCGCTTCAGGAGCGCATATCTAGCGACTACAGTGAAACCGAATCTTGCGACATTAAAGGACACTTTATATAAATACAGACTCGCATTAAGCTGGTTTGATTTGCAGTGGTTCCTAAAATTGGAATAATATCAGAAACCCAATTTTGTTTTGTGTCCTGTCACTTGACGATTATGGACAACACAATTCAAAAATATACTTCCTGAGACGACCACTGCTGCGTCAGATGATGCTTTTGTTTTCGTCGATTTTCCGCATTGCAGCGGACGTAGTGTACTCGTGACTGTTTAACACCCGTCAGGAACAGTTTCGCACAACCATAGAGGCCTTGAAGCTACAAACACAGGGCGCGTTGTGGTGTTTTGTGCCCTACGAAATCAGAACAAAACTACAATTGTTGCTAACTGAACTGTATTACATGCTCCTATAATCAAGACAGGTTGTTTGCTGTGGTGTTAAGCCATAGTTCATTTACAAGTGCACTTGACAGATGTGTGCATTGTTACAGAATTTTCTCGAAAGAGTGCACTTGTATCAGAGGCAGCTACCCTGGTATCCTTTATTTTGCAATTAAAATAACTCATTTCATGCGCTAATATAGTCTAACCATTAAATCTTTTCAATTATTTACAATGAAAAAAGGCAGTGTGCGAAAATACCCCTTGCGGTATTGAGAGTGCTACCTTGGTACTTAACATACGACAGTTCAGATTAGGCATTAAATGTTCAATGAAGATTCAACACCAATTCAATGGTCAAGTGAAAAGGGTTGTGAAAATGTAGTTAATATTGATGGAAATGAGCGTTAGATTGTGCCCGGTGAGTCGTTAACACCAGGTCGACATCACTTGATTAGAGTAAGAAATAGGATTGCACGTGGTCGCTGAATATTATTGTTAATTATTAATTTGCGATTTTACACTCTATCAACACGACTTATAGGTAGCTATGCACTGTGTTGGGGTACATATGGAAATAAAGTGTGCCATATAGCATAAGCTGTCAGTATCACGCGCATCTTTGTGTGCATCGGTGTGAAGTTAAGTATTATTATTGTAAAGGGAGGATCAAACAGCTATCAAAGCAACATATTTTCATTAAAGTCACCGAAAACGAAAGGACCAAACAAAACACTTTGGCCCAAAAAACCATTTCAGATGCGTTTGGCGATTCATGTTTAGTATCTTATTTCGTTTTAGCTGACTGCTTTTGATATTCGCGTTACGTATAAATCACTCTAGAGGGACATGGATGCATCACAAACTGCGGTGCCGGAAAATATTCATGGAATGTCTTTCGCTTAGGGCTTAAAAATTAGCAGTGAAGGAAAGATACGTTATATGCAACAAACGACGGCTAATCTCGCTATAAATCCGAACGTGATCGACCGTTAGATTAAGAGAATGTCCGCAATTTCTTTGGTCAGTCCTTTGAATATTAGCATGAAAATGTTTGCTTCTCTTGCTATTGTTAAACCTGCTAATATGGATTTATTTGCTTAGTGTCAATCAGATTACTTCACAGTATCACATAAAAAGAGGTCATTTTGCCAATTGCGGCCCTGGCTCTTATACAATGCGTAATATTTGTCGTTAGTGGACCAAGGAATATATTGCTATCGATAACTAGACATTCTTGATATCTAGATATTCTTGGGCTAAATTTGGCTGTCATATAAGTCTTTATAATTTTGTCTTCACAAAGTGGAGGAAATGAGTCTCTGTGGTGTAGAACTCAATAAAATGTCAATCATTTATGTCACTTAAGAACCCAAATGTGGACATTAAAGATAGCCCGGGAAACTTCATAGTGGTCATTTTGGATAATTGGATTTTGATATATTCATATGTCTGTATTAGAACCTAGGAATCACTGCCACCTGTGGCAATGGACCCCATTTGGTTTCCTATGCTATGTAAAGATCACAACCAAATCGTTTTGCAAGTATATAAACTGAACGCAATGATTTTATGTGATAGTCCAAAATAAAACCAACTCTAAAAATGCAAACGTAAGTGTTATATTGTTGAAAACTGTATATATAAGTTAGCAGAGACCTCTGATATTTCCTGATGCAAACGCAGTACTTGTCTTGTTTTCAATGATCGGTTTAATGCACGAAACAAGTTTCCAGGTAGTTGTTTTTCTCCTGATATACAGGTACTATTCGGTGTGGATTCATTTCAGCATACAGCCGCAGACAGAATGAATCAATCAATTTTATGCAGTAGCCTAAACACACTGGTTTATGACCGCAGCAACCAAGATTTCTGATATATACATGGGTTAATGATATTTCGACAATAGAAACGCTTGCAACCGAACTGTTGGTACTAAAAACTTTTCCCTTGCATCAATCTTTTCTTATTTCGAAGAAAAACAACAACGGGTGACACTTTTTGTGTTGGGCTTCAAATCTTGAAGACTCCATCCATAACGACTGTGTCTGGCACCCATGCAGTCACGCTACACTGTAGATGATCAAACGCGATGCAATTTATTATATGGTCCACAAACGATCTATACCGCCTAATAGATTCACAGATATATATTTCTTGCCACAATTAAGTTTGTTGGCCTAAGCGTAGCAACTGCAGTGGCAAAGCCTACCTCGACGTCTTAATGTATCAACCCTGTTAGATGATATTGCTATGGAATCATTGTATACATTTGGATGCTTATGTTTAAGTCAACTGTTTACACAACACTAGCTGTATGGCACAGAAAAGATATCATATAGCTAGTGAGCTTTTATGTGGTAAATTGAATATATTGCTAATGCCACAATGGGTTTAACCAGAACGGTAATGTTATCGTCTGCCCGTGGATGGCATCATATTTGAGTAGCAACTCTGTAGCTAACAATAACGTGTTTGCGTAAGAAGAGCCTACAGAAGCAATGGGATGCGCGCCTTGGTTAACAAGTTCATAATGTGATACTAGAGGATCATCTCACTAAACTAATCCTACCAATCGGTTTCCTCATGTCTCAAAGAATTTTTTATAATTTGGGGAATAAAATGACGACGAATTTGGACGTAGTGATTTACACACTAATGGAAGATCTCAAGCCATTTACAAACGAGACGCTAACAATGTGAAAGCAATGATTTTTTGTAATGAAATTACTTGAAGCGAACCAGATCGATGTCAAAACTGTGTTGTTCACTGTTAAATTCCCCGATTGGATTAATGTTAGCTCTCGTTTTGTAGGGTTTACTTGTTCTATTTAAAGGATTTATACAGCTAAATGAAACTGTAGTCACTATATTGCTTGGTACGTAATATGATGGGTATGCCTTCATTGATTTAAATGCTTGCGTAACAATATGGTAAATTCCTTCAAGGACTGCAATCAATAGAAATGTTGTTGAGTTTGCTTTTTTATGCAACATACATCGATCGATTTCTAATACTTCACCGAAGGCAGGATGCTCTCGGAGACATATTCACGTGGTGTCGACGTCTTCATCCAGTAGAATTGCATGTGGCATCAATATACCCAGAAAGTATATCCTTTCCTTCTATCAAGATATATAACCTGTTGACTGCAATTGTAAATTCTGGTTAATTTTTGGATTGTCATATGTGTAAGTTGTGTTTCAACTCATTGCTATATCATCTTTCATATAATTTGACCCGATTCGCCCAGTACTTTTAAAAGATAACAGGTTTCCGGGAAGCGTGGAAGCCATATCAAGACAGATGCCCCATCAGAGAAGGAATGGGCATTCGCAAACAGAAAGTGGGAAAACTCGATAAATGTGCATTGAGCAGAGCAAAATCTTTACATATATGCTGGGCGTGATACTTGGAAGAATACCACTGGTGTTCTACTCTGGCACCGAATTTACTACAGGTAGTAGGAAGTAGGCTAAATATAGAACATTTAGAGGCAAGATAGCCTTGCAGTACACACGATAGTTATATGCTGTCCCACAGGTCTCTGTTTGATAAATACGATGGTGGTCTCATGCTTCCTGGGGAGAGTGGCTACACTTGGTAAATGTAGCTATTCACGCCTTTCATTCACCCTAACAATAGAAGACAACAAAGATTAAATACGTCTTCAAGTCATGATTCAGGTAACTCTAATGTTGCATCGCTCATTGTTTTTACAATAATGATCACCAAAGATCCTGCTGTGGAAGTTAACGGAGGTCTGCGTCGCACAGGCGGTGCAGGGAAATAGCCTGTGACATTTATATACAAAGTATGAGCCATTATAAAATATAACAATATTAGAACTGTGTCCATATTTTTGAAATGGTTTGGATTTGATTCCAATACAATCTATATTTATGTGACATTTTATTTCCAGTATAGATTCATTGCAAATTCGGTGACAGCTTTGAGAAACAAACATATTAGGTTTTGCTGTTGGTTTATCTTAAACTCGAAGACAAGAAGTGTTTCCTTCCCGACGCAAAATTGTGTTGTACGACAGATTTAGCATTTGCTTCAACGTCTCGTTACGCGCATCTACATAATTGTCGCGCCTAGCCAGTGACATAGTATATGGAGACACAAATTTGAGGCATCTTTAATTTCTGCCATTGAGAGGGTCATCAAAGCATGTAGATCTGTGCGTCAACTTCGCAACTGCCAATTGCTATAGACGAATACCGTGACGAACATTTTAGGCTTACGGCGAAGATCAAAGACCTGCACAATTACTGCACTGATCATGTTAAAGCGACGAGTGGTAATGATGTACGCATAGAGGAGAGAGAGATATATATATAGATATATATATATAGAGAGAGAGATAGAGACAGTTTGCTCAGTAGGCAATTGCGCCTGCAGCAAGAAAGTCAGCCAATGTCGAGCCATTATGATTGATGCCTTGCAACTTAAGCACATTTAAGTACTTTCATGTCGAATACGTAGCGTCGCTTAACGTCGCACTTAGCAGCAATAATATCGAATATTGAGTATCTTGAGTCAAATATCAATTATTCAGCAAGCCATATTCACCTCACCAAAGTTTTTACACCATATACTCGACTAAGCTTCGGGTTTTATGGCGCATGCTATATCCAGCATTTTCTCATATCCCTGTACGTCGCATTGATTAATTTCCACAATTAAATCAATGATGCAAAGTGATAATTATTTGCGTTTGCATTATTCATGTTTCCGCTTTTGAACGGAGGCATATGCAGCATATTCGAAGCTTCCGCACTTGGGCGCACATTCCAAATCACAGATGAATATAAGCTACTTCACCACTTAGGATTAACAATAGCATTCTAAGGAATGTTATAATATTACGCTGGGCTGTGAATGTGACAGTGAATAATCACAGGACTAAGGCCCGCTTTGAGTAGCAATGTACGCATTATGCTCCTCATGTAGAGCTTTGGAGAGCTGAAATAGTACCCGGGCAAAGGTTGAAAACAGCTGCACATGTAGCCTCATTGCGAGTTTAACAAAAACTTTGCTAGGTTAGGATAGCTTTAGTTCTCCGTAGCTAAATAGCTATAAAGCGAACGGATCTATTCTTATCTATACAGCGATTGCAGCTTGAGCTGGTATTGCCTTTCAGTTTCGGCGGCTAAGTACATACATATCCTTCCCGCCAAATTGATTTTGAGTCACATGGAATCTCTCTGTATTTCAGTGCTTATGTTATTTGTAAGATGTATGCTATTATGTGTCCGATATACTACGTGAAGCTCGTGCTTATATCAATATGCGCTGATTATTGCTCTTGTATATACTACTACCGAGAACTCTCCACAGAACACATGGTAATCGCATTGATTGGTTCGTAGAATTTTGCATTAATTCATTGTTTATTGACCATTATATCAGGTGCGATGTGCTGCGGAACATTGCTTGGTCGAAATAGGAATTTCCGTGTTTTATGGAGCAAATTGCCCCGCGAACAATCGCGTTATGCAAATGACATCAGTGAGCAGAATGTGGCATTGGCGAGTTGTGCAGCATTATCTGGATCTACGCAATCAAAAATCGATTAATGTGGCTATTGGCTAACAGAGTGGGCATTATATAAAATAGCGTCAAAGCCCATTATCACAAGTGTCAAAGCCGTTGCCGTGGCGTAGTGGTAAAATGCGTCGCCTTTCTACAGGTTGTGGGTTCGAAACCAAGGTGTTAAACCTCACAAGTTTCCCGTGACTCGGATATTGATGTGAAATGGCGGTCCCATTCCATCTTCGAAAGGGGTGCACCCGACCCTGTAGCTCAATAGTAACGTGCTGGACCCGCTTCCAAGCGGCGTGTGTTTGCCGCCCCGTCTATGCAAAGGGTTTGTGCCAAGTGGGCGCTGGCACTAAAGGGGATGTGTCCAAGCAGCACAATCATCCCAATCCATCCCCGTCGCGATATCACCTCGTTGTTGGAGGCGATGTTAAACACTGTTACTTCCATTACCATCACCACATGTGTCAAAATGACCGTTCTGTTTCACTAAGCATCTCCACACATCTGAGATTCAACATTTGCCTGGACATTATCTCTTAATTGGACAATCCGTACCGCTGAGGAACGATAATTACCGTTATTCTATGCATGTATTTTGATAACCGATGTAACAACATCGTGTATGCTCATACTAACAACACAATTGACCTGATTACAGTGCAGGTGCCATCTATGGACCTTTGTCTTATGTCAGCATGCTGTCGAATAACCACAATGGTTGCGATCGCAGTAATCACACGAGAAATATTTCCATATTTCCATGTTCTGCTCTTCACATTGCCTAAAGGTATAAATATGACGTTGCAAATCGATAGGAAGTTCTAAATATGAGTGAAATATAATACATGTACCAATATCTGGGCAGTCAAAATTGGGCATGGAACGGTTAGTGAATATGTGTAACTGGGCTGCGTTAGATAATATTAAGTCCCTGAAAAGGAAAGCCGTTTTAGGTTGGTAAATACGTAGTTATTGTGATTGATGCCTCTCTGTTCAACACATACTGGGGTAAAGTAAGTACATTTTTGCTGAATGTGTTCCATCCGTTTGTAAAACAACGGATATAAATATCGTATAAAGTGCAATCTTTAAACATTACATTTCTTGCTGAGCTACACAGATTGTTTTTTACAATTAGCACCACGCATTGCTGTTATATAAATAAGCCGAGTTGATTTACAAATCAGGTTGAATCTATAGAGATTAACTCAAACTAGATTATCACAAATAAGTTTTTGTTTTTATTCTCAAACGGCGGCTTGTTAGGACGTACGCGCTGTCAAAATGGCGCATATAAGGCTCATACCCGTCCATGCAATCGCCTTGTACTATTGTTATATATGATACTTCAATCATTATAATCTAACAGCTCGGTAAGCAGTTAACGGACTTAAAGCATTATGCGCATCATGTTAAAAACATTACTACAGATTCAAGAGTGTAATTTACCAAAATAGATACGTTACAAGTGCAACCGTACTGACGTAAGCAAAGAGCCTAAAATGAGAGTCAAATGCAAAGCCGAGATGGAGTAGTAACTATTCAGTTTCTAGTGAGGTATTGTTGTAGAAATATATGTAAAGTATCCTAGCGAAGCTTATCAATACATTCATATAGATCAAACCAAACATATATGTGTCCTATTCGTTCCCAAAACGACCTCAGCTACACAGCTAGCATGCAATGGACAACGTCATGTATACTTCAACGGTAGTGTGCCTGGTCAGGCCGTTCACGCAACCATGGTTGTAAAAGCGTAGGATTCATTTGCAGACAAAGACTCCTGGATTAGTTATTGATTCATTATATTCACTAGAATTGCAAATGATACAAAGCGTTTTACACATGAAGACGTACTGTGTATTGCTCTGGTTCAAACGTAATGTGAATCTTTAAATGAATCATGAGTATAGCATCGCATCGATTGTAAGCCAGCATAAGCCGAACACATTCCTTTACATTTGTGTACTTCAGTGGCAATCAACGTAAAGTAATCGCAACATTGGCCAGATTTCCCAATGAACACCATCCCTTTGAATATAACATATAGCTTTAATCCTTGCAGTGGATGACTTCTTAAGTGTGTATGTGATGTGTTTAGACGGAAATATTGGATGACATAGCTCGGTAACATTTTGTGAGTAGGGCGTTGATACGGATATGTTTAATTCCATATGTATTCTCCTGATGAATGATCAATATAAAATGACATATTAATGTTACAAGAAAAGCTTACCTGACAGCCACACAGCATATATTATGTTGATGACATAACAGGGTGGTTAAAATGTGTTTAGGCCGGATATTTGACATAATGTACAGCCCCATTTCAGAAGCACAAACTAATTGCTGCAATAAATTGGGCATTTTGCAAAACAGATCATAGGTTATATCACTCCAAATAGCTAGTCATCCATGTACGGCAAAACTGAACAGCAAATATTTGAGCGTACGAAATAATCAATTGATTGGTCATGCAAATCAATAACTTTCATCAGCTCAGTTAATCATTTACTTTGCGGACATGATGTAAACCATTCCAACAGCTCATTTCAGGTAATATGAGTATTGAAATCAACTGAATAACTACAAGGTTAATACAGTTGTTTTTAGGCTGATCAAATAGGTAAACTCGACAAAGAACTAAAATGATCTAAAACCTGTGAGACATGGAATATGCAAAACATTTGAAAAGTTACTATATATCAGTTTGTATAGCAAGTGTTGAAAGAAAATCGTGTTCTGCCGCCACAACAGTATAGCATCGAATCTACCTGATTGAATAATTTAAGACACATGTGACAGACCGACAGTCATTATTTACTAATCAATGAAATTCCCGTTGATATGTGCAGAGCCTGGTTATTGAATAAGACATCACTAATGCCGGCAAGCTCAACTCCACGATACAGTAATGCCCTGGGGCAATTCATTAATTTAATGGTGAACAATTCTAGTAACAGTAGATTCGGCATAGTTTTACGTGACGAGGATCCTTAACACATAAATCATTGTGACCAATCCAATTGGCACTACATCTTAGCCGAACTAGTGCTTGCTGTTGCCCTGCAATTGGCGCTTGCAATGTTCATCTCAGTTGTACACACTTGAATAATTACGGACACAGGGGAAAATATTGGTGAGGATGCGCCAATGGTTATTCAACAGCTATTTGTGAATATTGCATAATAACTCGCCCATGATTGTATGATAGAATGATGATGCATAAGCCTTAGGCGAGGTGCTGTGGGCCTCATCCCTCGTATTGGGAGTTATGGAAATAATAGTTGTCATTGTAGCTATGAGTGGGGCGATTATGTCGACAATTAAGTGATTGATTCATGGCATGCATCATACAAAGCTGAACGAACAGGTTGATAATAGCAAATGTAACCAACATACGACACCCATTTGATTACGTACGGTGTTGGCAGGGTGATGTGCTCAATGCTCAATACAACACCAACATCATCAAGCATCTATGCCGACAACACGCAGCATGTGCTCTAAATCATAGTCATTGAACACTTCTGAATATATATATATATATATATATATATATATATATATATATATATATATATATATATATATATATATATATATATATATATATATATATATATATATATATATATATATATATATATATATATATATATATATATATATATATTATATATATATATATATATATATATCGACCAGTATCTGACTTCCATCGGGTTTGCATCGTCCTGTGACTAAGGGTTAGTATAAAACCTAGTAAAAGGTCATCTGTAGTCCGTCTTAACAGGTTTTTTATTACCTCTTAGTCGCAGAACGAAGCAAACCCAATGGAAGTCACTATAGCATTAGCTTAATGCTGTAATTGCTGAAAAGTTAGGGGGCCACATTTGAGCTCTCCTTTTCTGAGATTAATGTAAGCAATATGTGTTCCAACATATGAGATAACTCCTTTTATATTGTGTTGCAATATATGCAATACTTTTACTCCATATATCATGTACGTTAGATAACACCAATATATTATATTGTACGTTAGATAACACCAATATATTATATTGTACGTTAGATAACACCAATATATTATATTGTACGTTAGATAACACCAATATATTAAATTGAAAACGTTTTTCTAAATCCCTACATAGCAATTGTCAGTATCTATAAAGTAACGCACATGCATGATTTATTTCTCCTCGTTAACTCCAAAAAATCTTTCACCCGCTTCCGACCATAGCACCGTTTTCCAGAACCACTGCCACGGCGCGATCAGAACTGATTTGTCTAAGCCACTAATATAGATATCCTGAACGCCTAAACGAGATGTATTCCCGCCAAATCATTGTCGGTTTTACATAAATTCAATGGCACATAGAATGTTGTTATGAATACTAAAGTTTAGATTCTGCAGAGCTCGACTGCAATCTTGATATAAGGTACCGCTAAATGCTCTTATGCGCTGGTTAGAGCTCATAAATACACATTAATGCTGGTGAGAGCTGTCACATGAAGACAAGGCAATCTCATTGACAGACACGGGATCATCTGATAGTATGGTAGTGCTTCATCTCACACCTGCAATAATGCATGAAATTATTGAGGCCTCATAGGAAGAGGTATGTTCCATGATGTACAATTTCGGTATTAGTTCTTCATTATTGCATGTGAGCGTATATGCTATACTATATCCAACATCAATAATCTGGCGTAATAAGTAATGCCCTTCACAGAGCGTTTAATGTAATTGATTGGTATTTACTTGTCATGCACAGTCATTTGCACATCAGAACATCATATTCAGGAGTGTTGAGCAGCAGGGTGTGGAAGATATTAATGTTAATTGTTTTTTTATGAACGGCCGAATATAATTGCTTTGGGTTTAGTGATATTCGCTATGAGAAAACAGATTGTGTGCAATAAAAATTAATCGAGCAGTCAATCTGTATGGGCTGGATTACATTACGTTACAGCACAGACATTCAGTGGTATATTTCAAGGAATGATTTCCATGGCTGAGATTGCTCAAACCATGCAAAGCCAAATTACAATGGTGGTTTCTGTTTTGCATGGGGACTCAAATGTCTTTCGTTGGTAATTATTCACCTCATTGTGAAAGCGATATGTCAGATCGACGAAACACAAGCTTTCATATTAAAAAACCTTTCATCGTCTCGTGATTTGCTCCCTCTACAGGGGACTTGAGCTGAAGTGACCGACAGATAATGTGCGGGATAGTGGGTTGGGATGAGCACATGTCCTTAACTCGAGTCTTGGAATAAAGTATGTGGGACCCCTTCTTGTATTTGGCTGAATTGTATGTCACCGTACATATAATTCAATGCTGTTGAGTGCAATGTGAAACGGAACCTAATCCATGTGCGTGACTTACCAACAGCCCCATATTGTTTTCCATTAATGATTGATTTTAATTCTCTCAATTTAAGAACAGATTAAGAGTGGTTATGAATCAATTATTATGGTTGCATTTACCCTGGTCTTGCTCAAGCCACCTCTACAAGTCTAATCAATCACATTTTAGACAGAGTGTCAAAGCGATCAAATAAATATAGGTTTCGCATTAAATAAAATGTTCAATTATTTAAGAAGCAAGATATACAGTGATCTAAGTTGCGACAGAGGGATAGCAGCAAAGATAAAAACCCAATATATATCGTTATTACAGCCATGTTAAATCGAAATTCAAAGGACATTAGGGTTGAAACACAATGAGAGAATAAGCTCGGGCATGTTGCCTATTAGTTCAAGCTACCGGCGTAATGCGAGCAGTTGGCTATGCATAGATTCTCCGGACGATTCCCATGTAATCTTCGGGTGAGAAAAATATCGTTGTTAGCATTTCAAAATCGTTCGTATGTATGTTAGCTCACGGAGGTGTCAGAAAATGTAATAAAGAACCTCTTTTAGGTATGTTTACCGTCATTAATGTTTTGGCCACCGTCCGATCACATGTTTCTTTAGTATATGGGACACCTATCACAATTTTGCTACCGCTATTCGTCTACATGTTAATACTGCCTCGTTTAAGATGAATATTATGCATGAATATGTGTGATGTCCATGTACTAACAGGTGACTTATATGGTAGAAAGCTGATCAGTAGTGTATTGTATCTTACCTTACGCCATCATGCTCTTCTCCAAATCCAGCTGCATCAATTGAACACATCATCATGAACAAACGCACTAATAATAAAATCATTTCATGTTTCTCCTTTAATGTTGACGTAACTATATGCGCGGCAAAAACAACCAGTGTGGTCATATACCAAAGCTTTCATTCGTGGCTTCTGGAGATTACTAAACCAATGGTAAGAATTGAATTATTATT
Source organism: Urechis unicinctus (assembly GCA_034190875.2). Lineage (NCBI taxonomy): Eukaryota > Metazoa > Annelida > Polychaeta > Xenopneusta > Urechidae > Urechis > Urechis unicinctus. Next base: position 38,198,709 of record CM067352.1, on the reverse strand, counting down.
TTGATTGCACATTATGATCGACTGCAATACCACTGATACGTCGTTGGGCATTGACGATGCCGGCTGCTTGAAACGAATCATTTGCAGCAATTGTTGCACTCTATATATGAATTGTGTCATGCAATATGCGAAGTAAAGGTGTTTGTATGGGTATTATTATTTTGTTAGGTGTTTTCTTGTCGTTTCAATCATTCAATAAAAACATCCAAAACATCCCTCACGGCGCTGTCAAAGCTATTACAAACTGGGATATTACGCCTTCGAGAGCGCCATCGAGAGTTTGGCAGGCGAGTAAGTATTGGTTGTTTTTAAGATAATTATCCGCTCACATACTATCACACCACCTCTAGTTTGCGTCCCAGATTCCAGATTCTACGACAAGACAAGGTCTAAATCTGGTGCGTCCGAATATTCCTTAGACATGTTCGTTAAACTTCGTGAGAGCCCTTACTTGACCAATCAACGCAAAGTTGTGACCCCCGGATCGACCCTCGCTGCGCGCGTCCAACTCATGAAACTGACTTGTGATACGCACCCTGGATGACGTCATCTACATTGCCGTGGTCTGCGTCAAATGAGAGCTCATAGAATGTTACTAGAATTTGGGGGCGTCTCCCAAGTTCAAATATGGACCATTAAAAGCGCTGTAATTTCTTACAGCATGAAAGTATGCTTACGTAATACAGTCAGTTATGAAGACCAGTTGGGTGTCTGCTTCTCTCGCCGACTGTGTGATGAAGGGTTCCGCTCAGCGTGAAACAACAAATCCGGGCTTTGTAGAATGCGTGCCCGGCTTATAAAAATCACATGTCCGGTAAGACAAGTTGACTAGCCGAGTCACTTCTCCTACATGACAAATCATTTGTCCTGGGCAAGCGGACAACCGTTTGTGTCGACCCACTCCAAGCATTGCATCGAGAGCAGTAGTTAAGCATAGCAAAATGTTTCCCCGCCCCGGCAGGCACATTCACAAAACAGTCATGACCCATCAAGCAGCAAAGTGCACAATCCTTATGAAAGCCTTTCAATACCATGCGGCTGTTGCGCGAAATCAAGGGCTTTCGTTGGAGTCATTTACATGCTTAGCAAGAGCATATACCTCAGTTCTTGTAAAAAGAGGTCTACATGGAGCATGTAAAAACAAATATGGCACCAAATCTTCGGTAAATGTGACACTGACCAATCAGAGACAATGACCCAAAAGTAACCGAGAGACACAGCTTCTGTTGGAGCATCCCAAATCTGGGATGATTATACACTTCAAGGCATGATTTATTGAATATCATTAAAGTGTAACAGGCCGCAGTCAAAAGCTAGGGGACCTTGACTATACAACCTCCATCTGAGATAGATTAAGATAGATGGACAAATAGTGCAATCAATTCTAGCGTAATCATGTGCTTGTTGTGCTGATTGGGATTTTAGATTGGTCTGTTAGAAAAACACGACGGTAAATATTACTGTACCTGAAAGCCTTGAGGCACATGCAGCTAAATGTATCATGTTTGTACGGATTACAGGAGATACATGCATAACATGGATCAAATCCATATATCCTATGAACAATAATTTATTAAAAATGCTATGTGAATCGAATTGTATTTCGGGGCGTCCACATTTAGGAAAACCATGTGATATAATGCGCATTACGTGTCTAATAACGACACATTGCCTTTTCGGGAGTATTTTAACTTCAGAAATTCCCCAGCCAACCGAGGCTTAGCCCGCACCACATATCTTATTCTAAGCAGAATATACAGTTCAATTGTTAACTCAAAATTGCAACACAACTGTGTGTTTTATCGAATTGAAGTCTTGGTGAGACTGTGATGCAAACACAATGCTTGATATATTAGAATAAATAGAATGTCGGAGTTATACACTTGCGTGTGTTTTATCGATAGAAGATTCATCTCAATGAACAATTGTGTTGTCTATATATGAGGGCGTTAGTCGCATTTGAATATTCATTAGATAGAGTACGGGCAACAATACAGCAAGTGTTTCTTAGCGTAATGGGTTCAGGACAGTTCACAGATGTGAGCAGATCATTTACCTGTAATATCCGTTTTCAAATATATCATGAAGAACATTTCCTGTCAGGCGATGGGAATAAGATTCAAAATGATGTGAAAATCCTACAATACTGCTTTCATTTTACATTGGCTAAAATGGTTGCCGATATGATTGGTAATGGCAACTTATATGTCAGACATTGCGATGAGTTAAATATAGAAAAGGTCATCCACAAGATGGATTATATGATGTCCTATTCACATTATGCTACACAGGTAGCATATATATATTATTGGTACGGAATTGCTTTATGGGTTACTTTGCGGTCGTTCAACAACAAGTGTATTTGTGTTATAACGTTATGTATTGTGATCGACACCGATTGACGGCTGTATTTATCTCTACTGCATTTTATTTTCTTTTCAATTTAATCAAACCACGCCGAGTCAAATGAGTGTTTATTTGTCTATTCGGCTATTAACAATGTGCACAACGTCTTCGACTATATGCGCACAAAGAACATTTGTTTGACGAGACTATTCTAGGTGAAAATGACCATCCAAAGTTAACAAATCGTTATATTTGGGGAGGAGAAATTCAGAAGTTCATGCTACCTTATTCATATCGATTTTTAAAGGTTGTAAAAACTTATTTCGGCCTATGTATTGGCGAATCTTCAACGCCCAAGCAATCAAATAGAGCAGGAGCAATCTAGCACGGTGAATAATTATTCGAACTTAAGATATCAGCGGTGGCGGATTAAGGAACAAAAAACGCAATGTTTAGGCACATTGAGGTAAGCATTGTTTTACAATAATCGATCCAAAGACTAGCTTTGAACGTACATTGCTATTACATGACGCCATCTCGGACGGATTTCAAATTAACACACACGATGAATCGCTCATTAATATTACCAAGTAGAATGATACACTGCTACATTTAGAGGGGATATTGCATGACAAAAGGCCATTTACTGATAGGGTCAATACAAAGTGGCCAATTGACCAATCGTGTTAGTTGAAAAAATACCAATCTTATCTACAACAACGGACATTTATGTGAATTGTCTCCATCCTATTAAGACTATTTGAATCGGATAAAAAACCTGGTTCCCTAAATGTACAACGGGCAATAGCATAAGCAACAACATAATCGTGCCGTTATACATTACAAGTAGAGGATGTACCATCTATGTTAGGTTCAAGGACAGGAATAGACTTGCAATTCTGTTCGGTCTTTGCCTAGCCTCCTAGGCATATAGTCTCTCAGTGAGCTTGAATCAGTGGGTACACATGTTTGATGCTAAGGCCGCCCAAAACTTCAAACGTCTTAGATTACGCGATAGTTTGGCACTGTATCTATGTAGGACATATTTTATGAACACTTCTTGTCGTCCCGAAATACACATAAATGGAGCAGTCAAATTATCATAGATCATAAACGTCCCTATATAATTTGACCATAATTGCAGTTGGGTCATTTATTGGCACTGTGTAGTCCACGCACACTTGGGCGACAATTTGCGAGCCAATAATGACTAGATCTTAAGAGAAAATGAGCGATGACAGTACAACGGAAACAACACAATACTTGGCTTGTTTACTGTGATGCATCGTGTGTGCGAAACTAGCAGGGGGTTGAAGGTTAGACACCCCTCTGGGGTTAGATGTTTGTCTGGTCTGTTAAAAGCAGAGATCTAAAGTCATTGGGAGGTCTACATCGATTAAGAGTACTAGTAATCGGTTAGCTTCATGTGTAAGCATAATCGTCAGGAAAATAAATGTGTGTTATTCTGCTGGGCGCAAAGCAGTCGTCGATAAGTTCACGTTTGTCATTTGGCAGCATTGGAGACGATTTGTATCCTTACAGAACAATCACGACGAGCGCACCAATTATAATGCAAGTGCATCAATAAAATCTCCATTATATTTTCGTACATGTGCCATTACTGCGGCAAACAAAAAAACCCCCTTCATTTCATCTTCTGTCGACTCTTAATTATATAACCTATACCATCAACAGCCAATGGTTCACCCGACAGTAAAAACTACATTCCTTTTTCGAAACCGAATTATTGATTTCTACACATGCGTTCGCTTATGACTGCTACGTCACCGTTAGAGGGTGCTATGTGACACCGCATTCCCACATGAAATTCGAATATCACCTGAGACCGTAAGGCGCGCTTGTTGTGTAGGTCTGAGCCCTCTGTTTTATATAGTGATATATAATTAGACGAAATTGATAGTCAATTTATTTGCTTGCTGCAAATTGTGCTTTATTATGTATCGAACATTTTCGTCACATAAAACCAAACAAAGTGGTTGTTTATTGGATTAAATCAGCAGGCAAATATATTGAATTTAGCCAGTGGTTGACGACGACGAGGATTTAGTAATGGCCTTAAACAATAAATGTGATTGACCTCTGAATATTATTCATTTAATTGATTAATTGAAGTTTTGACGCAATATTTTGACTGGTTATCAGCGCTACCACATGAATGTCAGTCTGACATCAGTCCGAAAATCAAGAATGAATCTCTTCAAGTAAGTAATCATTGGCTTATTTGTATACAAAAACACACATATTTTACCATATCGAACCATTTTATAATGATAATAGGTCTACCAATAGTCGATATATCAAACAACGTCATTATGGTAATTATTTGGGAACAAATATTCGATTTCTGCGTGGTATTGTCGCCCTTAACACCATGAACTCTTCTGTGCTGGTATCTAATGCCAATACCATGTGGGCGATGTTAAAACGAGAGCAAACTTATAACAAATGCCCAGGGGTGCAATTGTCTGTGCTCATAAAAAGCTCATAAATAATCACGAACAGTGATTGGATGTCAACTTTGGATGAATTCTGCTCATTTGATGATTTACGGATTGTCGATTAAATGCAATCTAGTTGTTTCACTAGCTCCAGAACCCCTCAGCAGCTTATCGTTGATTGTCTGAGTCCATGCTTTGAATGACAAACTGAAATGTTTTTTATCCAACAACGACCCTACTATTTATAAATCACAAGGATCCGCGCAACCAATTGGTATGGGTGATAGCTTTATACAGACGTTAACTTAAGTCTGCTTCGATTAGGAAATTCAACTCCGTGCTAAAATGGTGACATCGTGGGCCATGTGTTTGAATCAGTAGCCTATAGATTGATGCTGCTTGAACCGGAAAGCCGCATGGGAACACAAAGACGCCAAGCTTGGTGGTAATGGTCCACTCTTTGGTAGTTCGAGGCAATAGGAATGTGGGAAGTCTGACGGCAGCAAACACTTATTGTCTGCAACTATGCGCTTCACTGACTGTAGATCAAGTTAATGCTACCATCGAGACAATTTCAAGAAAAACATTGAGATCGTTTGCCTTCAATCAAAAATTAATACATAAAGCATATGACTAGATAACAGACACACTCAAACCGCAATATTCAGTATCGATTTGTATAAGCACATATTTGCTCACAAGACGTAATATATCAAGTGTGGAAGTTCTGCTGCTTACCGCACTGTCAACGGTCTACGACTCGTAAGCAGGACAATTATTAAAAACTTAACAGAGAAGGTTGTAGCCAATCGATTCCAGGACTATAAATTAGCCAAACGACTTGATGACAAGTATCAGTCAGCCTACAAACCTGCCCATAGTACTGAGACTGCACTTCTCAGAGTATACAATGACACTGCTTTTGCTGTTGACCAGCACCATGTTGTTGCTCTCGTGCTTCTCGACCTTAGCTCCGCCTTTTACACTGTTGATCATGAAATCCTGTTACGTTGCCTGACCGACAGTCTCGGCCTAAATGGAAAATGCCTCGCATGGCTCAAGTCATACCTATCAAACCGCTTACAACGAGTCTGTGTTGAAGGCCGGTATTCTGAAACACACCAACTAACATGTAGTGTGCCACAGGGATCAGTCCTAGGGCCATTATTATTTACTGTCTACATATCACCACTTAGGAATCTTTTAAAGGAACAAGGTCTGCAATACCAAAAAAATGCTGATGACACACAAATTGATCTTACATTTGCTCAGACGTAAAAATATGCGAATGATGCACAAACCAAATTGGAAGAATGCATCCAGCAGATAAAATCATGGTTTGCAAACAGTTTTCTAAAACTTATTGAGGACAAAACTGAAATTCTATTTTTCGCATCTCGGTACAAATGCCAGCCGTCGTTTGGCCCAGTTATTATTGGCGGTATGAGTGTACCTACATCAGTTACAGCCAGAAGTCAACTCAATCTCTCTTTCATCAGATCAGAAGATTAGACAGCATTAGGAAGTACCTGAACCAATCCACAAACGAAATTCTTGTACACGCATCCATATCATCTCAGCTTGATTACGGCAATTCGCTGCTATATGGAGATCATTCGTACCTTATCGCAAGTCTGCAACACGTCCAAAATACTGCCGCCCGCCTTGTTGCAAAAGGAAAGCACGGGGATAACATTCAACACATCATGCGTACACTTCATTGGCTTCCTGTGGAATAACGTATTGTATACAACATTCTTCTGCTCACCTTTCAGGCTGTAATAAGAACCGCGCCAAGCTACCTTACTGTTAAATACCAACCTGCAATGGACAAGTACCTTCTTCAAGTCCAAAAATCCCCAAATATGTCGTCATACGGTGCCAGAGCGTTCAGTAATGCCGCACCAAGTTCGTGGAACGCACTTCCCATCAATATTCGTCGGTCGAATACTCAAGACATTTCTTTTTAATCAGTGCTATGACAATTAACTGCCTGCTTAAGCGCCTTTGAGCAGGATTATTTCCTGGAAACAGGCTGTATGGATGTGTAGAAGCATACCAGCTAGGTTTATTTGAACGTTTAGACGGAGCTAGTTAACTGAAGTTTTACCATTAGGCACAAACGTTGAAAATAAATAAAATTCTTATGGAGTACTGTGGCCAAAAGAATATTGCTTGGGTTATTAATCTGGTTATATGTCACTGCACACAGGTACAATGGGATGTCATGAGGGAGATTGTTGTTATAACTATTCATTTATTATGCCTTACGATTGTTAAATACCTAGCATGATTGATAGGTTATTTTCCTAGTGTCAGCTGGCAGCAAATTTTTGCCCAAAAGGCCATCGGTAACCATGGAATTTTATATGCATAATGTGTATGATTAGCACTATATATAATGACCATTCCGTTATATTTAACGACGATTTCTTTGCTGACATTGCCATCATATGATTCGAAGCAAGCAATGCCACCAAATAACACGAGCTGTATTGATTAGCAAACTTTACGCTGCAGTGCACAAATAGTTGCAATTAAGTTTTAAATATAACAAAAAGCAAATCCAAGGTTTATTGTTATGTTCAAATATGAAACATTTTCGTGCATCTGGGGCGATTGAGTTATAGTTTATTCGTCGTAATTTGCGCAGGCAAAGTATATATATTAGCAAACGAAGATGTCTGCTCTTGGGTGGTTGGACGCGAGAATCCCTGGCCCATGCTGGCATGAGAATAAAACCAATCAATTAGGGTAAAGCCAGTAAGACACTCACAAATGTATCAGTTTGTATGTGAGCATAATTCGCCCTGAAATTGCATAACAGGACATTCGTCAAATAATTTATTGAATACTCATATTTGATTTGCAAAATAAAACTGATGCTACAACTTAAATGGCATTGCCGGGCTATTTTTTCCATCCGATGAATATTGTGTAAGGTCACAAGATAAAACAATCTCAACCATCAACAACAACAACATTTACCAATTGCAACATCATTGCCATCAATCCACAAGACTAGGAAAATACACGAAACTGCGCAATGGTCTTTTACATCAATTATGATTCTATTCACTCTGAGCAGCAGTCAATCAAGTTGAGTCAGTTGATTTATATATATATTGTGTTTGGAAGTATATTCATCCAACATATGCGTTATTTCTAATGATAACCGCATTTGACTAATATAAACTTAAAAAATAATATTCAAGGCTTTGACACCAGTCCGTCATAAAAATCACCCAAGCTGCATCGCCGATTATCGCTGTCGACGTAGTTATAATTCAACAGCGTTTTGTGCGCCGAGGCTTATCACCATGCTCAATTATTCGCAGAGGGTGTTTACTTGCTTTAAAATTTGTTATTAGCATCGGCGTATCCAATAACTGACCTAACGACAACTGTCATGTCGGCTTTCATTGGATGAAGTATGAGATACGAAATTGTACAAGTCACAGCGGTGATTGTACGAAACAAACATTATTAGCATGAGAAACCAATGCTGCTAACCTTGTGTACACAAATAAATTCCCAGTATATTTGAATGTGATGCATAACGCGGGGTAATTTTACTACCGTCACAATCAACCTATGTTTAATAATAGTGAATTACCTGTATAATCGTCGTAAAACAGCACGAATATTGCAGCAAAATGTCTAGACATTTGGCCTCAAGCCATAGATTATCTATATTTTTTTTCTATTATTTATATCCAGAATGAGGATTTGTTTGGATCGCTTAAGGTACAAATGTTATCGATGCAAGCGGCTCAGCATTCTTATATGAGGCAGAATAATGGAGGACTATGGTGCATTTATTTTCTACTTCATCACTACATTGCTGGTTTGTTTTTATTCCCACTGGTTCAGATAAAGACTCCAAATAACTGATGTAAGTTGTAGATGAGCAAATGCCCAGCAAAAAATAATTCGTCAGATGGGTCATTAATCTAAAGTACAGTATAATGTTGTATGCCATTGTTCATGATTAGCGAGCATCTGTTGGAGTCACATTTAACCTGGACAGCTGCAGTTGAATCCTTTAGTTGTAGGTGTCTAGTATTACTTAGATAGTAATAGAGCGTGTCAATGAAACGAGGTAAATTGGCAATTTGAACGTAGATCTATTATTCAGGACGTGTTATCTGTGTTAGACTGGAGGAATCTCACGTAGTTAAAAAATGAAAAGATGAGCATCAATCTATTTTCAGTCATAAATTAATTCAACTACATGGAGCCTATTTCAATTGAATGAATTGCACCCTCTATCCAGCCTTATTCATAACATGGAAACTACAAAACTGATTCTTAAGTTGATGTATGGATCACGGCTATATGCAAACATACAAGGATGCGCAACTACATAATTCTCTTAATTGCATCCATTACCGCGATCATTAAGGCAGGTGCAAGGTTCATTAAAACATATCCCCAATATAGTAAACCTTAGAACAGTGTTGGTTGTTTGCAGGTTCGTCTTACGGTTAACACACCATTCGATTAGGTACAGACCCCATTTTCTTCATGTGGTATTCGAGATCATTCAGCTTACCAATCAGATGCAAAAATGGTGGACTAACCTCAGATGAAGCAGCATTGGGCATGTGTAAAAGCAAAGCGGATTAAATTTGTTACTCTACTTGAGAAACTACCAGTATTGCGACGCGCAACATTGCTGTCCAAAAATGTCCTAAATGTTATGCACTGGGACGTATGTTAGGTACTGGGATGTGTATATGTATTGTTAATCAGGTTCATTAATGAAAATATTCCTATTTGAACTGCCACGAAATTTGTTTAACTGCTGAAATAAAGATAAATATGCCTAGCGTGAACTATAGTTAGCTTTGGAGCTGGGGTGCTGTGAATCCGTAGCTTATTACACAGAGAGAAGAGTGACAAGCCACAGTCAGTTAAAATGTCAGTTAAATCTTCCGTAATATTCTCGCGAAAACTTAGAGCTCTTATAGCTTTACCTGGATGTTGTGGTATTGCAACAGCGCCAGATTCATCGATTTTTATCCAAGTAGGATGTTTACAAATCAGCAAGAATCTGACCAACACAATTCATGCAATTTACGCTAAGCGCAAACCTTGATTGCCGTAGGCTGTTAAATCCATCTGAATTTGGTCAATCTGCTAATTGCACGTTACCTTCTTTTCTGCAACATTGATCGAGCAAAGCTGCGTCAAGATAAAGTCAAAAGGATAAAAGTGAAAACTTATGGCAACGTGTCGAATTATAAATGGCACGCACCATTGTCGGTTCACGACAGGTTATTAATTTTTCATGAACGCCTCGCGGCACTACGGCGCCAGCAGTACCGTTTTATCAATGGCTGATTTAACGATGTGGGTTATGTACCATTAAAACTCTATTCTTATGCATCAACGTTGGTCACATTTATTGTTTGGGATTGACGGCAGTATTCCAACAGCAGCATTTGCAGTTCATGAATTATGTTACGACATTCATTGTTGGTAGATTGAGTGTATCGGTGAATGCAGTTGAAACCTTAACAACCTGACATGGTACGAACTTGTGGCGTTCCATCTGTGCTATCTTGGCAATAAATGAATGTTATTGCAATGTGCACCAATGTACAGGCGTATAAAACGTTTGCCAATTTATTTTAGTCCAATCAAGCATGGCTGCTATTTCTATCGACATAAAAATTGCATGGTCTAGGAAGATTACATGAAAACTCACGAAAGGTTAACATACACCGAATGTGATTGAGGATATTTGCATGGTAATGCATATAAAGTATTTGGCCTTAGCAATCATAAGGGTGGGACCGTATGCGGGTGAAACTCATTCGGCTCGTACATTAGATAAGTTGTGCGCTCTCGTCATTGACATGTTTCAAAGAAACCATCCACGTCTAACATCCTTCACCATGAAAATAACTGCATTATCAGAATCGGCATAACATTTCATCAATATATTAGGCGCGATAACGAATGGCATAAACTGCCATATGCTAACTTCAGGTGCGGGAAATATATTTTTGGTAATGTAGGAAAATCCGCCCTAACTATAATAGTCAAAGCGGGCAGTGTATTATTTACTCTAGCAATTAGCACAAATAACGTGGCACATTGTCTCCTTCTCTTAACATTTTTGCATTTCTTACCAAAATAAATTATAAGCAAATGGGATAGACGCTCAAAGCTTCTCGAGCAATACTTGGATTTGTATTAACAAGCGACAAGGATTAGAAAGGAATGTTATACGCAAAGGGGGCAAGCATAAGCATTATATCATGCATATCGTGCAATAAGCAACATATTTGCTCATGAAATCTGACATCCACCAGTTTATTTACATATGGTGGTATTCTACAAAGTCCGAGTTCTCAATAAACCGAATCACCAATTTTTGGGGGAAAATCATGTGATTCTTCGACCAACAACTGAACTATTGTCACAGTCTCAGAAACAAATGCATGCGTTATTAGATTATTGACAAGGCTTTTCTAGAATGCTACATCTAATTCTGTTGGCGATACCTCTTGAAGAGTTAGAATTGTGATGGTTGACTTGTTACTGATATGTTTGGTGCTTGGTTATCACGCGATTTAGCAAGAGGAATGCGCCATGTTTGTTTTGTTAATTTGAACTAGATGGCGCTTCAATTTTGCCCAGTACTTGCAGCTAACCTTATGCACCTCCCGGACACAGAAATTGATTGTGACGGTAACACAGTAGAAAATAAAAGGCTGTCTTGTGTCTGGCATCTAATCGATTCGGGGATTATGTCGACATAATGATAATTCATTATATTTCTGTTACATTCGTGGTAGGGAGTTGTTTAGTGTTTGAGTCAGTAGCTATTTTCGTCGAAATTTGGTGATTAAAATATAGATTGGAAGTTGTGCGGTAAACTAATACTTGGATAAAGATGCATAAGTACTGTAGAGTCTATTTGATTAATGTACTGGCGTATGACTTGAGAACCAACAATTGATACTGTTGCAAATCATATACATTCGAATAATGGTGGCCTGTAAGCAGGTTATGTGAATATTTCAATACGTTAATCATATACAATTGGGCTTTCATAGCTACAGGTTGTCTCAAACTAAGCCCGTGCAAGTTCCATATCAATATAGAAGAGGATAATATAACACATGTTTTTAACGTTGAAGGGCGATATGAATCATCATCTGAATGCAATGTTCTGCTCTAAACTGGATGGCATAATGAGGATACCGTCTACTATTCGCAGAAGATCAGAACCTTGACCTCTATCAGCTTCGCAGACTCGATGCATCATAATAAACAAGTCAAATAAACAAATACCGCTTTATTTCATCCGCTGTATCTCTTGGAAATTTTGTAGCTGTGCGCAAACGCAAAGTAACTGATGTCTTTGCTGTCCATTGATGGCTCCTCTGCAATTATGATACACGTATATGCACAAATAGACCTCTGCAATAATCGGAATGGGCGATATGACCTGCCAATGAAATATTACATGGAAATACTAATTGGCGGCGGACCTCGTCAGAAAAGTCAGTCCACATGAATTCCAAAGCTCTTCAGTAATCAAGACAACGATATTCTGCTATTGCTTCTGATCCTGAACAATTTGATCCGAAAACCTAGTTATGCAGTTTTTATTGTACTCCAAGGTTTTGCTCAATAGCAATTATGCGACCTTTATTGATGCGATCACATTTATACAGCCGCTAGTGACAAGACCTCTATCTATCAATAAATGTTTAGTTTATAAGATACGACAAATTCAGGTGTCGTTTTTATGAAGTAGTAGGGGGCATGATTTGAAAGCTGTTTAGGTTATTGGTGAATGATACAGTACAAATGTCGTGCATTGTACTGCTTCAATGAAGTCATTGGCAGATATATGTGCCCAAGCATTTCAAACATCTACACGAGTTGGGCTGTTGTTAATCATGTTCAGAATTTGATATGTCGAAAGTGCCTTTTTATGATGATTGGCACGCAAAATTAGATCGCAACGATTTATTTTGATAGCGAAAAATAAGACAACGGTTTTTTATCCTCTTCCGACATGCAGTGTGATACTGCATAGTCGACGATGCTGATAGTTTGTCATTTCATGTAAAGGCGAACAGGTACAATGTGCAATATTGTCCCATGATTTATTCACTCTTGTTCTCGTTGGTTTTTATTGGGTATTTATTATATACGACTTAATCACAGCTATTTTCTAGTGCTGCTATTTCCAAATATATTCTTAGAAAGGAACAATTGTAGTCGATAGCACCATTGACTGAACCAAGCATACATGTATGGTTGCGTTTGCCTCATCAATTGTAATATGTCGAAAATATGCTGCAGTTGCAGTTATGTTTGCGCCGCCAAAAACTAAGCCGGCATTTGATATGACAGAGCTGTACTATATAATGAATAATGCTCTCGTTTGTGTCTTAAAATTAACTACGCATATTTTGCAAGGTCTGCTTCTTTCCATTGCTAACAGCTGAGCATTCCGTATGGTGTTCCGTACAAATAGATGTACGTATTCTGCATAGTCCGCTTGTTATCCCTTATAATAAGCTTTACACATTCCGCATTATACGTTTGATCTCCCTTATCAATAGCTCTACGCATTCCGCATTGTTCGCTCGCTTCACCAGCAAAACGTTGTGGCTTTGTCTATTTCGGTATTACTATTAGTATAATAAGGAATACTTGACAACATGATGTAATAATTTATTTTATTCGTTTCTGGCATTTTGCACAAGCGAGTGGAATGGACGGGGGTGGGGGCTTGCATCAGACTTTCTATTTCGACTTAGAGAGTAGTTTTATATCAATAGTCTAGCAATTAGCTAACGTGATAAGTATCAATGCACACGGATTAAATACATTTCCGCTGCACAAATGCTAGGGCTACGTTTGTTGTCAAGAATGTTTATTATTGTATCCGACCACACGTATCCAACGGGATTTAACACATTCACCAAGCATGGGTCAGCGACTGCTCTGTGAATTCTACATTGGTTTCTGCATTATTCATAAAGCGACGTAGTCCACTATAACAGCCATTATGTCATCAGAAAATCACCAAACTGTTTAGTGCAGTGCTTTCTGTATCTAGATAAAACAATAGCCCTAATGTTCCTATGATGCTCACGATTGTCCGTATAAGACAAGTTTATAGAATGATCGGGAGCTTCAGGTGGCAACATGGCGACAGTCGAGCCGATCTACCACAGGAAGTGGCGAGCGAAGTTTTTCAATAAGCTTCACCCAGTTTATTTGGCATGATATCGATATAGGCATCGATATTCAGTGTGCAAGATGCAGGCCCAAATGTGAGTTTACAGTTAACATTGTACGACATTGGCTAATTAAAACGCTCATTATTGTTGTATATCCGACGCAGTCAATTCAGTATCTTTGACACTGAGCTGTTAAAAGCATCACGACCGTGGGAACTCTATTTATAGAGCAAATAAACCACCATAACTGCCCTCAGTTCACTAGACAAAATGGCCTATGTCGCAAGGAATGGCCCTATTACTTCCGAACAGAAGACAACCGTGACTCTTCACATAAATCGAAGCACCTATAATAATAATATGTTCATGTAAATTGCATGAAAGAGACTATTGGGCCTCAAATAACCTATATGGGATTATAACATATTACAATATTACATCGAACGCTGCATTGGCTCCTGAATACATCGCTATCTGGCGCTCTAAGCTAGTAACAAAAAAACATCATGAACGCACGCTGGTTTATAAAAAAACGCATCACCTTACCAATATGTTATTTCCATTATTCCGTCGCCACCAATAGCAAATAAATATTCTGCGATTTATACGCGCATTTCAGTGCATAAGGTTCATGCTCGGACTAGTCTTGCTAATGCACGTATTAGTTTCGACTGCCGGCACATGAATAGGACAAATATCACTTGTTCTGGTTCTGAACGATGATATTGGTGGTACCCTTCTGTTGTATTGTAGCATGCAAGACTCTAACGCATCGCCTTGAATATAAACTTGTGAACATATTTCACAGGGTGTGTACCCTTGCGTTTACGATAATCCGTATACGTTGGTTTAAGAAAATACACTGATCAACCCAGTTTCATCACAAGTTGCTCTCGGCATGATGCAAGCTAATGGTCAAAATCACTGCTAGAATAGGAGTTGTCAACAGGAAAATCGCATCCAAATGATGGTTGCCAGCAATGATGTTGAGAACAAGAGGAATAAGCAACTGTCTACTACAGCATTGTGCGGTGCACAACCACTGTATTGTATCATTTTAGTGTACCATAACGCTCTTGTCTATTAGCAATACTTAAGGATGAATAAAATGACACCAGTGAGTGGTGGGCAACTTCTGTGGCATGGATACAGACGCTGATTTAATCAGTCGTAATCACGTTTTAGAAACTGTTGGATATACATTATTCAAATATTTTTTCCATAAAGTTATTTGATGGGCTCTAGAGTCTAATTAAGCCAATGTCTACTTCATATCATATGGATTACTATAATGGAATACGCTACGCAATGAAGAACAATATATTCCACCATTGCTGCATGGTGTCTAAAATATGATGGTATATGGTGATATCTAATTCAATTATAACAAAGTTGTGCGTTCTGGCACTATTAATGGTGAATTAAATCGCGGTACGCCATCACATAGGGTCGTACATAAAATGCTTATTGTACAATGTTCAAGTATCTTAGATACTTCAACCATCTACGGCAATTGACCAACTGTATGTCATTAGAAAGATACATTAACGGGTCACAATAGATGGTATGGATCAATTCCAGACTGTGACCAAGTACATGACTAAGCATAGCCGTTCATGATCTACCTCATATTGGGACGTTGTGCTCTTTTTGGGGGTAAACATGGCTCCATGCACGTACAAAGATATAATAATGATTACTGCCGGAATTTGCACTTTCTTGGTTACAGCTGCTTTACCAGAGCTCTTTTGCATAACATATATTGAATGATAGACTATTTACTCTACCGGAGTCCTTCCCTCATGTTTTGATGTGTTCAATATAGCTACCACTTCCGTCAATGGGCGTTTTCCATGTGTGGATTCGTTAACATGAATCGACACATGTAAAAAATAGATCAGAAAATAATTCTAAATTTCGCTATATCTAATTGTGTGATTTAAACGGAGAACATGTAATTAACCAAACGAGGACAAAGCTAGGAAAATAAGCATTTACTAGCTTTTATGGAGCTCCAAATGCTATCATTGCAATAGGACACATAAGTATTATACTGTGTATAAAACTAAAACCCTTGTGATTATGAGGAGAAACATATATCAGATTGGTCATACCTATACACATGATCTTAAGCTAATTACCGCATTATGTTCACTTCCAATGAAATTATCTTATTCATCAAATCGTTAGGTAATATTTTCACAGACATTCTGATGACTCGTCAACAAGTTTAGAATGGTGACAATAATATGAATATGAATGATCTGCATTTTACAAGATGTAATATATGGATGCATTTAGCGACCATATGATATCCCTTTTACGTTTAATTAATGCATAAATACTCGTATCTAGCTTTTGCGTGACCTGGCATAAATGAAATGCTCTTATTAAATTTCTAATTTTTTTCAAAGGTATTCATTATGGATTGCTGTTTTCTATAGAAGAGGGCATGTTAAACAAGATGACAATTGATTATGATTGTCATACTTTCATACTTACGCATATATCTGACAATTACCACTTATAATAGATGGCGGTCACTGCGCTGTAGGGCTTTGCTCGGCTGGTGTATCTTCGTAATGGTGCACGTTTAACTAGGATATATTGATTAATCTTAAACACGATAAATTCAGCCTTAAACGATGGCTAGCACAGACCACACGAATAGGGCGCTTCAGAACAGTTATCACAGCATGTTTTCTTCATCATGATTATACACGCATTTGAAATCATACTGCATTTCAATATGGTTATAGTCCTTTAATAAGGAGCCAATTGCTTCCTATCTGCGAGTTCTTCAGTAAAACCAGCAAGCGGACTAACACGTGAGAATTCTATATCAGAATTTATCTGAGCCAACACGAGAGCCGACATCATTCTACGGGTTCAAAAGATAACAGTTTACATTATGCAATGCTTTCCCCACTGTTGTCAATGACGAGTGGTGTCGAAGTAACGGAAACAAAGTAGATGCATTTATAAAGCCACCAGCGATGAGGCGCACCAAAGTCACGCTATTACCCACGAACTATACGGTTACCTATTTGAACTGATCATTTAACTTATGATCTGATGATGGGTTACTGTATTGAAAATAAAAAACATTCCACTTTCTAGGTCAATACATCCTCGTGACCGACAACGTCGATGGCCTCAAGCTACTAAATGTGATATGCCAGAGTATCGATAAGATGCATCATTGCATTAACAAGCATGTATAATATGAGCGTGATTATCAAATGAAATTCCCATTAAAACGATAACCTCATTTCCAGACAACCGTTTAAACTGAATAGCCAAACTAGTACCTCATGATTTGAAGTTTCTGGTACAGCCGAGAACCATGTCGCCTGAGCATTGTTATGTAGTGCTGTTACAACCACTTCGACCAAACAGTTACAGATTACTTTGGATTGTAACTGATGAGGCAAGCAGTATCTAGCATTGGCACATGGTTAAAAGAGCTTTCACTCAAATCTAATGGACCGATTGCTAGACCAAGTAAGCATGCTAGAATAAATTATACGGATCAATTTCATATAGTGCCCAAGGACATGTCTATACATAGAATATTGCGTGCTATATCGCGGCACGTTATAATGGGATCCCACTTGAATTGGTGAATATAAATAGCTCATTCATATCCTGAAGCTTAGTGCACAGCCATGGTGCCTTATGATATAGTACATATTATGCATGAATGGTCTTATATATATATATATGCTTTGATCAACGTTGTTTGATTATTTCTGCTTTATATATATATCCGCGCAATAGCTGCGTTTGCGAATTGTTATTGGTTTGATCCTTGGATTAACTTTGGGAGGGTACTGTACAGGGAGACGATCGTAAACGTTTTCCATAATCCCCTATGCATGCTTTGTCTTAAATCCGTTGCTATGAAAACACACGCCTTATTGGGCATATCATGCATAAGTCTATACATTGCATGGTACGACAGGACACGCTTTGCAGCTGTGATATGATGCATTGACATTATTCACTCCAGTATGAAACCTCAACTTGTCTTATAGGGGAAATAACAACAATTTACTATGATACCAGCCCTATGATCTCCAATCAATGTGTCATATATCCACAAAGGCTCCATGAACACTGAAATGCATATGGACGTACACACTAGTGATAGATTTGCCATTTGCAATTATTGATGGGTGTAAACCTAATTATAAAGAAATTATAGGCCATGATGAAGACTTAAAAATAATCTATGTACGATTTGAAAAAAAAATATAGTATAGATATCTATTTCTTGGTGGCCAGGGATTAGTCAATGTATGACCGTATATTATCTTCATTGTCCTAGGAAGTGCTGATGGCAACAGAGTCCTAGGTGATTGCTGGTTCGAAATGGCTCACTTTGTATATGGGCTGTTATCGATCCCGTCCTGTTTCATGTTGAATGATCATTACGTAATCTGCTGATATATCTGCCAGAAGGCACGATTTGTCGTCCGTGGAGTGAATCACACACTGTTTGCAATCGAGCTGAGCATATTATTAGCTGATATCCGTTGGCCCGAAGTGTTGCTTTTTCGATCTTATTACATTGAGTTTGTAAGTTTTATACTTATTATTTATAGTAAGATATTATTTAGCTTAATTTCCCAATCATATTCATATTCATACAAATGACTGTAGAATTGGGACAGCACCATCTGGCTGCGAGCGGTTTCTTGTATGTATAAAATTAGGTATGTAATTATTTTATGTCCTAATACAGGGTAGAGTGCCGCCTGTAATAAAGGAACAATTGGCTTCACAGCCCATTATTGCATGCGTGTCCAACCATTGACAGTTGTAGCCAAGTGCCCACTGTTTGGAATAGTCGTTACTCTGCAACGCACATACTATAAGTCATTGGATATACTGCTATATTAAGTAGGTTATCTAACAATTACTCAGAATTATATCAGGGATGATAAAATTACATGCTGCAATACGCTATACTTGTCAGTTGATTTCCAACGATGATGGAAATAGTGTAAATGCTATTTGTGGAAATTGCACAACACTATATTCACTGTTATAGAAAACAACAACAACATAACACTTTCATGATTCCAGCCATTTTGCTCATAGAGCTTAAAGCAAGGCTAAGAGGGCTCACTCGTACCACACCTGTCAAAATAAACACATGAAAATGCCTGATCAATACGGAGGCCCGGCCGTCTCGACCAATCAGAATATTTCGGATGTCTTGAGTTAACAATCTCATCAGCTTTTGTTAACTTTATGGTAGCGCTACCAGATGGCCGGTGTGTGTTTCATTCGTTTGCATGCTCATCGCACAGCTAGTCAAAGTGAGCGCTCTTAGAGTAGCTATTATTCCGTTGTTTTCCGTTGTTTATCGGCGACATATGAACTGAACAATTTAAATTCTCTTCTGAAGAAGTCATGTTCAAATGAATAATAATATGTTGCATGCAGATGGTGGTCACATAGGGTTAATCTTTGCTCTCGTTGCATTTCTGGGCCCTGTTATCATTTCTTGCCAGAGTGTTGTGAACGTCTTGGTATATGGTGGTCTAATCCCATCAGGATGAGAATGATTTGAGCGCTGCTACTGACACATAATGAATTCCTTGTCATTGACCTGATGCGTTAAGTGACACGCACTATTCATAACTTTGTATTAATGGATTAAGGGATACATGCTATTGAGATATCCTTCATAACTTAATTAATTCTCATTAACAACAACAGCATTTGTTACATTTCATTTACAATTTCTCTTTCCCCATATTTTTGTGGTGATAAATATCTGTTTGTTTTGTTATTCCTTGGTAACCTTAGGCCCTTTGTATAGAATCTGCATATCATTATATTCGTGGCGTGTGTAGAATTGCATTGTAATTAATCACTTCTGGTACACATGTAAAACACTTTGTACAATATCTTATAACATCTTTGATATAACATTTTGCACTGAAGGTAGTTTAAACGGCCGCGAAGACCAGCTGCTTAGGAATGAAGGTCTAGTCAACGATTCATCAAGTATGGTATAGATTACAGTAAATCAATGATAGTTGATAGCATTCTGAATGCTGATGGAAAGAATAATTAATAAAAATGTGAAATAGTTTACTGACAACACTTGTTTATTTGTCTGGGGAGCTCTTTGCAAACATTTCACAATAGATGATCTTTCAGACACTTATGGTCTTATGGTTTGTTAAACAACAATTGTGGATAGTTAAACTAGAGGTGTGAAACATTTGCCGATTACTTTAAGATAGGTTATGGCTAGGGTCGGAACAAGGGTTTTTGTCTAATTGCAATACAAATGTTAACACTCAGTAGGTCATTCTGTATCATATCATTGGGTATCGAACAAGTGATGGGGTCGCCATTTTATCGCACAATGTATATTAATGGTCCAGATCGGACGGACATCTCTGCTATCTTTTCAGCTGGCTGAACTTATAGAATAATGCAATGTTACACTTACATGCATCACCAGGAAGGCTCAAAAAGACATGTCTATGACAAGCGATGCATTAATGGATTTATACACACACACACACACACACACACACACACACACACACACACACACACACACACACACACACACACACACACACACACACACACACACACACACACACACACACACACACACACATATATATATACACACATATATATATATATATATATATATATATATATATATATATATATATATATATATATATATATATATATATATGAATATATGCAAACATGTTGTTTTCAATTGTTTTTCAGAATTTACACCTGTTTGTTTTCTAACAGAGGCCACATGGTTTTTGCTACGATTATGTGTGCCTGATTAATCATATGTTGGAAATCTTAACTACCATTGGTTAATATCTTTCGAATAGGGTTATTTTGTTTTTTAATAGTTACTGTTGGGCCCGGGTCGATGTCCCGGTTGATTACAATCCTTATGTTGTTAATGAAGTTTGTAATTAATTGATGATAATATGTCGACATGCATTATTTATGAGCTATATGACAAATTTCAAGCATTGCATTACCTGTTCATGAATGAATGAGTATTGGGCGAGGGTTTATGTTAAAACGAATGTATTTTATGCATAAATACAAACCCGTTTGTGGTAGGGAGAGGACCAACGCCTAATCATGAAGGGAAAAGCGAGAGCCAATTGTATTCTTAACTGTGACTGAATGTATGTTGCAATTATTTAAGATTGTATTTAAAACATGTTGTTATCAAATCTTCCCCATGGTTTGTGATATTTTACCCTAGTGAGTGTCATCCAAGATAACAGACACTAAAAACCCTCGCATTGGATAAATATAACCCTATAAGAGCTAATTCGGGAAAAATACATCAAGGAAAACACTCACAAGCTACAATGACCGACCTCATTTATCGAATCAGGTGTGGTGCCTGAAAACATTCCTATTCTGCTCCGGATTGAGAACTGCTATTGCACTAAGATCTTCTCCTGTTCACGAGATATGTGTGGATCTTGATCGAGTCACACACATTATGCCATCTGCCGAAGTGAAATCACAATGTCGTAATGGTAGTGTCATAATGTAAAAAGCTTCTATGCTTTGAAATCAAAGAAAGTGGTGCACATTCGTAGCTTAATACTTTTGATGACACTATTACAATCACCTTCGAATATTTGATATCAGATAAATGTAACATTGATGTTCTTCTGTGTGTAATTGGCGGGCAACTATGCATCTACTGCTTATGCCAATTACCATTGTTTACTGAAGAAAAGAATGGCATTTGTTTCTACCAATTAATTCAGTGTATTGAGTAAGGCACCCTGAAGCGATGATAATAATAGTTTATTTTTGTAGCTTGAGGTCGTGCCAAATGTGTTTGTTTTACCTAGTTCCATGACTATTATGGACAGTGAAAACCTAATCCTATCGAAGCAGCTGTTTGATGGAAGTTTGACAATAAGCTCGAGGTAAGTTGATAAAAGACGTCAACGGATAAAAATATATGGTGGGGAACTATTTCCGACCGTGACAAAGTTGATGACCATTTGATTCGCTGTGACAATTCATCATCATAGACGTTATCAGATAGTGTGAATGGTTCAGAAAAAGAAATTGAAGAACTAATGCGATTAACACAGGCTATGCTACCGTAGAAGACTAATATTAACTCATAAGAAATGTATTTTAGTCACAGCTGCTACTAATCGTTGGAATAGTAAACAAATTAATCACTGAAAAAGAAGTGTTCTTCATAAAAGGCGACACCTGAGCTCATCTGCTGAATTTAGATGAACATTACCCATCCTTAATTGAGGAAGGTAACGCTTATCTGATTATTAGCGTTATAGGCATGGACAGTGATTATTAAGTATGACTGCCTACGCAAAGCGTAACTACATGAAGTTAGTCAATCAAAGCTCGACTGTGATTTGCTTTACTTCCATCACCGTGACATGCAATTCAGAATATCAAGTGGAAATGTTGCATTCCGACAGCACCCATTATTTATCCTAGGACGTGCAAGGACGCCAAGGCCTTGTAAGATTTACCAGATAACTAACCAGATAACTAATTGTTGATCCGAATGTTGGTTATAGCTGGATGTTGTGTAACTGGACCTACACAATATAACATCATTATTAGCATAGTTGCTTGCTAATAATTGCGGTTAAATATACCCCTTTCGACCCCGCCCCCCTGCAAGTAAACGACAAGTAAAGACACCAAAACTAGTGTTATTAATCATAATTGTAGTTTATTTCTATGCTGTTCGAACCTGTTTCCCTTTTTCTGTTATGTAAATTAGCTATAGCGCTCGTTGTTTTGTGAGCATACATTACTTAATGTAGAGGCAAATGACTCTTCAAATATTGCTCGCCTGCCTCATGAGATGATAATGCAGTACTTTACGCTCAGGGTTTGATAAACTGATTTTTCAAGGAAGCAAATTGTTTGAATGACGATAAGGTTGTTCACCATTGACTGATTAATTGTCGCATGTGATGCGGCATCATCGAGTTGGCAGTGCTGCTTCTTGTTATACATGGTACATAATATGTCATGGACATGATAACGATAACGCCATTTTGTTTGTAACCTGAATTGCCGAGTTATATAAAAAAGTAAGCGCACTCAAAGAGCGTATCGGGCCAGGAAAGTAACAATAGGAGCATTTTGCAATTGTAACCTATTCCTCATTTTAGCTTTTGAAAATTAGATTAACAGTGCGTGAATAATATCTATGGAATATTTTATACGTTAAAATGTGCTACCAATCGCCGTCTTGCTTATGATTTGTTAATTTATAGGTGCGTTTACATACCACGCAGTATCTGAATACTTGAAAAGAGGTCTTTAATTGATTCAAGGATAATGTATTCAGCAATGTTTCAGTCAATAAAAATAGCGTGATGTGAAGCCCGTGTGAGTAACTACGACCGGATAGGTGCAAGTATTATATTTGACTACAACCACGTTACAGTGCTAAATGCATCATTATATAGCTTTTACGTTTGTTCTTCAGGCAATGACTAAACTCACGAAACGAAGTGGGTCAAGTAGTTTTGACATCTTTATATCGCGATTATTTTCCACAATGTGTAGGAAATGTGTTATACAAAATAACTTGACAGTTGAGCAGGTGGCTTTGTTTCACAATAAGCAATCACAAATGATGGTCCTATCCAAGCGGATGGAAAAATCATTAGAACCTCACTTTGGGTGACATTATAGTTAGTATTAACAACATGAGTATTGTTTTATAAGACGCCCTCAATAGGTTCGACGCTTCATTAATTGTCATTGGCTTTAACTGATTAGGTAAACATAATCCAACATCGACGCAAGGTTAATGGAGGTTTGGGTCTAATGTATAGGCCGGCTGCAAAGCCGACTAGACATGCCAGAATAAATCAATTTCATATAGCTACCGAGAGAATGCCTGTTAATTGTAGCACATAATGTTATATATCTTGGGAATTGATTTATGTAAAGAGGTCGGTTGCTGAGTATAGATTGCTCAGCTATCAGTCCTCATGGGTCAAAACTGTGCTACCTGATTGAATCACTGAGGAATGCTCGACATTGTGTGTACCGAACATGTTAGTTTGTGATAACGGAAAGGCAGTCTCTGCTACAAAGTGAATGATTATATCCTATAGATCAGCCTACATATATGTAATAGAGATGATGTCTGCAAGTGTAACTAAACATGCTGATGTTGATAGGAGCAACAAACATTCCGTGCCGGCTTGCTGTGGATTTGTTAGCAAACATTTGTCTTAACACTACTATAACATAGCATGCGAATGGGATGTTGATCGAATCGATGCTGATTGTGAACGGTTTATTGTGTTCGTCTGGAAAATGATTTATGTTGCAATAACGCTTACGCGTGGGAAGTTTATCGATTACATGTGTGCATGGATATTGACTCTTTGCCTTGATTGAATTTATGCACTCTAAAGAACGATAAAACTCTGATATTAGCCACGGCTTCTGTTCATGGTATTCAAGTGGCATCGTAAAACATGAGCGGGTAATGAAGCGTTACCTGCTTCCATCTCTTGTCATAGGTTACCGAAGACACTTAAATAATAAAAACTGTAAAACCAAACCCAAAGCCAGCGTTGAATAATGATGAGACAATTATTTGCTTGATGGTGTTAATAAAAATATATGCGTACAATCATGGTAACGATTAATGTCATATATGTGCATACACATACCGAGCAATTTAATGGTCCTAGCTACTTCGCAAACGTGTTCTCCTACGACCCTGAGACAGCTCAAAGAACTGGAGCCTACTTTACAAAGTTAAGTATTTGGTATATTCACAAACGGCTGGTGCGTTAGACTCCATGCGTTGGGAAAAACTGAAATAAACCTAGACATTCCATTTTTGTGTCATGCGAATACATTTTATGTAGTTTACGTTTGGTGAACATTTCATCATAATGATTTTGGAGGGTTCAATAATTGGTTTGTTCATTTCTGCATATTGCAAGTAACACGTTCGCAAGTCCAATATTTATGGACAGACCAATACCTGAGATACTGGAGTTTGACACTTGCAATGGTTTGAATGACCGAACATAAGTTAATCGCATTGTACTGGTGTCGATATCAATCGGTACAACAGTCGCATCTGTGGCATGTGAAATTTACTATGCATGTGGTTAGCGCGTGATGGTATATGCATATCTATCGCATAGCCACACATTTTATCGCATAAGTATCGCATCTAATATGTACCAAACTATGTAAGTAGATTCCGACATTGGTCTTTGTAGTAATAATATATTCATGCTTCAAAGAGTTGGAACGGAAATATCCTGGCATTCTTTACCGCGCAACATTCACTATTTACTTACTTCTTGTTCATGGATACATGATGTCAGCATCAGATATTAAAAATCATATCAATGCATTGTACGCTACATGTTGTATACCACACCCAGCAATATCCTCACAGATAGGTATCGTTCTGTGATGCAACTAAAGTGCCAATAGCATAAATGGTAACTGAAAATATCCGATTTGTTAAGGTAATTGTCATTAGTACATGCGCTAAAAATGTGTCGGTTTTCATACTATTTTCCAATACATACATCGCACTACAATAGGATAGGGTGGAGCGAAGTATGATATATGTGATTTATACCTGTACCAACCAGCTTTGTTGCAGACCTGCTTCCCCATTGTTATAGCATTAGTGACTCGTCATACATGTTTGCTGCTGTAGTCAAAAAACCACAGTGAGCACAATATGTTTGTTTTGCATTGTGGCTGCATATATATGCTCTAGACAGGGCATATATAACTAGACCAATCAATTTACTGAACCTAGTGTGGAGCATTTTATATATCTAGACCAATATTTTGCGTATAACTTATCAATTAAATAACTATTCTTGTACCAGCTGTATAAAACAGACAATAAGCGCCAGAGCAAATGGACTAGCAGCTAAGTCTGAGCCTCCCACGCCGGTCAAATTGAATGATGAAGCTAGGAAAGATGATTAACTCATCATGAAGGCTATGCTGTGGGGCATCCTAAGATCAGCCTAACTGATTGTAGATGTAGCAGCACATAGACATTTAGGCACATGCAATTTCGCGTGGTTGACAGCATTCCTGTCTGCGATTCTACAGAATATACCCTGCCACGCAGGAGGAAAAAGTGGGGAACGTTGTTCAACGTGATATTGATGTGGCAGGCATCAATCAACATGGCTGAAACATTATTGGTATTCGCTTACCGATACATGGCAACAGCATAGATGAGATAACTACCCACGAGAAAACTATTAAGATGTGATATAGTTCGTGCTCTGTTCCCATGTCGAATGATAAAATAGCAATGTATGTGGTGATTATGAGAGTGGTGTACTGGTCTGAATAACATCAATATCATTTCAATGTTTACACTCGTTGCAGAGCTCTCATTAATCAGTTTGTTCCCACCTGAAGTGCACCTCGTAAAACCTTATTTCATTAGATGTAGTTTATCGTTTGTCATGGCGATAACCCAGAACATAAAGGACCGACTCCCATCTCCTCTCCCGTATATATCATCGACAGCATTGGCCTTGTACATACTGACAGGTAGAAAGAGGAGGCATTTGTGAAGTCTCTAAAATGTGTGACGAATAGAAAGTGGAATCATTTGTGAGGTCTCTAAAATATGCAACATCGAGGAAGTGGAAGAATTTGTCAGGACTGAAACAAATGTTGCTAAGAGGTGCACATTCGGGTGTGAGAAAAACATATGCGCTTATTTAAATAGCTGAGACATTCTCAACCGCTGTCAAAAATGTGTTGCTTTCCAAACTTAATAAACTCTCGGAATAAATCAAACATCACACACCGTTAAATACCCTGGAAATTCCGTCCAACTATAAACCAATATCGCGCGTAACAGGTCACTGTGGCAATCCGCATTATAGTGACTTTTGCGCTTGATGTATTTTACAAATGAGCCAAAATGAACCGATTCCCAATAAGTTGAATTATTCTTCAATTGTACATTTTAATACACCATCAAAGTGACCTGCAAAATTCCGGTTGTATGATACATCGTGTGTTTTTATTGTAAAATGTGGCAAATGTAACACGTTGTAATTGGTTTGTTGTACACTACACGCCGCCTGAACGTCTACATTATGGAATTTTGCTACTAAATAGTAAGGCTAGGCAAAAATGATATAAAGCATTTATCCAGCGTCAATACCTCATTTTTGCATCGCTATTTCTTCCAACATAAACAGAATATACGCTATTAGGTCGACATCTGTCTATTTTAGCGGAAGAATATATGCATCACAGAAGCTGACAGAGGGAACATAAGGCACTGTATGCGTTGTAGATGATCGAACATTGGCAGATCTTGGGATGAGGTAAGATGCACCCGGCAAACATGATTAATATTTACATTGTTTTGGGAATGTCTTATGCCCAATTGTTTGAAAATAAAGTTTACACAAAAGCCAAAATCATACAACAGGGGGGATTATATTACACAAACAAAATAAGCCACCGTTGTATCATTATTTTTCATACTGAGCTGGTCATTCTTGGTTGCCAAGTCTACCCAGTCTTGATATATGCCCGAGCCAAATGGATGCTTATGACCAAGTAGATTAATTTGGAGCATTTAATCATCATATAGTGTGATGATAACTCAGCACACAGCCGGCTGATTCCTCTATCTTCTCCCACTATTAATGCGCCCCTTCGACAACGTTGGCCTTGAAAATCACGTAGGAAGTGGAAGCACGCGAGGACACAGATTTAATCAAACACAATTGGCTTCCGAATATAGCAGGGAGCAATGATTAAAACTGAATAACAAGCAAATTACCGTGTTTGGGTAATAACCCACGCGTAGCTTAGCCTCTCCTTAAAGAATTCTAAACCTTGTATAATGTCCAACAATTAACCTTAGAACACCAGCATATCCCCGACGGTACACTAAAGCTCATTGTTTGCAATACAAGCTGACATGGGTGTAGCTGGCACATCAGTTATCAAGTTACAAGGCTTCACATCAGCATCGCATATTGTCTCTTCTTTTGTCATTGGAACAAACCATCGACAAGTGCGCGTGGTATAGCTTTGTGCTCCAGATCTTGTCTAACGTTTGTACACCATATGTAATTAAGAAATTCAGTATGTGTTATACAGAAAACATTTCCTTGATAATGGACCCTCAATGTGTCTAACAGTTAAAAAAACATCAATTTACTAGAACGCTGACGTTATGCTCTTCGGTCCATTTTCCTTTTATCCATGATAATGTTAATGCAGAGGGATTAATATCGTCGCGATTTGTTATGAAACGTGACATCATGATGGTTACTGAGATATAGCTCACGATCTATTATATTAGCACAACGAATCATGAAGCCCACAGCAATATACCGTTGAGGCTTAGATGAATTTTTCAAACTGTTGACAGCCCTATTAATAACGTTGTAAAATGAAACCTAAATATGGCATTGATAGCAACAAAATAATGCTTTATTACGCAAGACATGAAAGCTAACACTTGTTGCTGCAGACGAGCATTACATCCCACTTTACATCTTAATGCTTCCGCGTCCACGAGGGTGCCATTGAATACGTCGGTATGGATAAATATCGACCCTTTAATTTCGGGGGAACGACATGAATTGCGGTGGGTTGATA
Source organism: Urechis unicinctus (assembly GCA_034190875.2). Classification (NCBI taxonomy): domain Eukaryota; kingdom Metazoa; phylum Annelida; class Polychaeta; order Xenopneusta; family Urechidae; genus Urechis; species Urechis unicinctus. The sequence continues at coordinate 38,169,998 of CM067352.1, read as the reverse complement.
TCCTTGCTGTGTGATGTAAAGCTATAGCAAAACAGGGAAAACTGTAACTGTGATCATAAGTACTTCATTACGGACGGTTATTCTCGGTATCATCATATGCTATTTCAAACATTATTTACTATAACCGACTAGACATCAGGAAGTTATGTCCATTGCTGTCTTGCAAAGCTTCACATAAGAATCTCATCGGATTGTTTTGCTTCTTGCCTTGAAAGCCAAATGTCATACTAGAGAATGTGAAACCTAGGTGAAACACATTAAAGTAAGCCTTTTGCCTAAATCTAATGGCGAGCCAACTAACATATGGGAATAAACTGACATAAATTGGCAAGTTAAGGATGTGGTTCTGTAGGAAGACCGACAAAGCATTTATTCGTACAATTCCACAATCCACACAACAGAGACCAATGCGACATAATTGTTAGGTGATATTCCAAAAGTAGCATTCAAAGCAGATCGCAGCTGCAGAGCAACGAGAAGCGTGGAATGTCTTGCATTACAAATTGAATGCTGATTATTCCACCACGTGTATTTTGCTCCGCTATGATGTCTTAGATATATGTGCTAGCAACAGCTTATTCCATCGCACATAATTCGTACGATAAACCTAATGTCCGTTTGTTATGTGGTAACACGTGCTTGCTATGTACCAGCGCTGTTACTTATTCTTCCGGTTTCCAACTCAATGAATTATCTGCATCCTACAGACGGCACACATGAAGTAGTGTTAAAACACCCCATATTGACTGGCGCAATATGCCAGCTCGAATGTCAATATTGTGATGCATTGATCGATATTTATGAATATCGTTTGCTCCTATACAAACTCGTTGTATTTATTTAGAAGAATTGTGTGTCTATTAAAATCTTGATTTACTTTTGAATTTGATGTGTGCATGGCATGACAATGAACGTGAGTCTAGCAGGACTTCTGTGATTAATCGACGACACGCACCTTGTAAACAACCAATATTAAAAGCGTGCGTGTGCTCTGATTATAGATGTAAGTTTTGCTGTTCAAAGCTAGGCAACTGACCTACGCACCTGCAACAACGGTCCCCGCCTGCTTCATTACATAACTTAAGGACACGTTTGCAAACCACTCCTGTAGTGTATAGGTAACATGACTCATACTATATGGTTGCTGCCACTGTAAAGAATGAGGAAGCCAATATCATTGGGTTTAAGAATGCAGATACACCAAAAAACCTTATGATCACATGTATTCCCATATAAGCCATTGACTATGCTCCGCTGTTGGTAGTACCATCGATCCGTGCACTCCAATCCCCTTTCCTCTCCTTTCCCCAGTAAAATCATTTATGCAAGCATGTTAGTGACTATTCGCACATGTATAAATCGCATATCAGCCATGTATTCGACTTAAATACCCGATTAAATATGTACCAAGCGATGTGAGTAGGTCTCGTTTTGTATTACAATATTTACTGTTGGTGCATCACAACAATCTGGTGTAGTTTGAAACAAGCCTATTTTATTTGTTCAATCCTGTGACTAGTCTTTATACGAAAGTTGCCTAATAAAAGATATGCTGACATGCATCTTTCTTTACGATTGACAAGCTTCCACAAATGTTGCTGCGCCTTTTGTTTTGGATTAACTCCGTTTGATATGGTGACTACGGTGCAAAAGGTGTTGATATCCGAATTATATGAGTGTGGTGGTGTGCTTTGAAATTGATTGGGACATAACACTTCTAAAGTCACGCCGCGATTTAGCACTTGATCAGAAAAGGACATGATCAGGAAAGGAGGATATATTTACTGTATATATATATATATATATATATATATATATATATATATATATATATATATATATATATATATATATATATATATATATATATATATATATATATATATATATATATATATATATATATATATATATATATATATATATATATATATATATATATATATATATATATATATATATATATATATATATGATATAAAAAATGCATCATTTACAATAACCTGATTTGATAAATGGATTGGGTCTACTCTTACCTTAGTACATAGTGACGATGATCAAAGTGAGCTGTGTTGATGCTTCAGCAATTATACACATGAGGCATGTTTAACAGAGCGAGCGAATAATGAGGTATACGAAGATTATCTACTGGCTATCAATGAATACCGAACGAAGGCCGAATTTCGCTGATGGATTAAATAGTGGTGAATTCCATCCACGCCTCCGTCCCCTTCTTTCGCATTCATTATACTAATTGAATCAGCACAGCTTTAATGGGGACCGCTTCTATGCCGCGAAAGCAAATATGACCCGTTTAACCTACACCACGGTTTTGCAGGGGAATAGGAATCCTTGATACCAGATTCTCTGTTTATTCTGCTGTAGCAAATTGCTCTCAATGTGTGCAGTCATGAGTTAGATCCATAGACATGGAATTACTTTAAAATCTTGTGGATGTGGATCTGTCTAATGTCGATTTTTAAGTGAGGTGCTTCCTTTGCCATGTCCCGTTTTGAGCTAACAGCGGTGAATGATCATATATTGTTTGTTAAAACGTTTTATAAGCGACGAGCAAAATGCAAAAAGTGGGCAAATAGGAACTGGCTTTACTTCCTCTTTCATAACAACGCATATGCACCAGCAGCAATTGCATTCGAATGATAAAATTGATAATTTGTATCAAGTATAATGGGAACATCACACAAAGGATAGTATATGAGAGACGCCAGATCTAAAATCGGTGTTGGATGTTCATGTTGTGCTAAGATAGAGCATGACATGATGTACAGCAGTACGAAAATAACGTGAAACCCAGGGTGACGTGTTCTATATGGTTGCTCGTATTCAACCACTATACCAAGCTGCGGCCAGTCTTATGTGTATTGATGGTTAAGAAGATTCGGAAACAGTTTGTTTATTTGGAGACATATGTTTATAAGAACAATAAAAGGACATTTCAAAACAGCTGTAACCGTGATGGGTGGACTGGGTGATCCAGGCAACGATTATTTGTGTTCTGAGACAAGGAAATCAACAAAGGAACTTGTTCCGTATGATTATTAAAAACACTGTTGTTTTCCGTGGACAATGAGCATACCATAAGTGATGTTAATTTGGCGTGGTACTTGAAGAATATTGTGTAGTGTTTGGAGGAGGTGTATTCGAACTATATGGAAATTATAGTTCAGAACATGTTCAAAGTATTTACAGTTCATTTCAGGAAAATTGCCCCTTAGAAATCAAATGATGTTGCGCTTTGTCAATTTCTTTCATAAGTGCCAGAACAGCCCTAATGTTGTAGTATCCTATGTAAGTAGATGTTGTTTCCATAGCAGAACAATTGTAAGCGATAATGTTCGAACAATAATGCATACCATGAACATCAATAATTGTTATCTATTACAGCATAGTGAATGCATTAAGGACTTCAGCTATAAGATTAAGCCAACTGGTAATTCTGAATATGGTCATATAGCCATGCTCATAAAGGAGCTTATTTCTATTAGAGATGGGGATTCATTATCAGTGCTTACCCGACAAGAAGCTGAAGCTCTGTTAAAGGACTTGTGTTTATCTTAACTGATTTATTTGCTTATTCGTTCTCGTGTGTTTTGTTGCTGTTGTATCAAATAATAATTGTTCCTGTACACATGCTGTGCGAAAATAAAGATTATTATTATTATATTACTATATTTATACTCTTTTTAACTGTTGTTGCTGTTCAAGTACAACCTCATCATCCCAATAATACTGTGGCAGAATGCAAAACTTCACTATGGCATGTTTACATTCATAATTCGCTCATCAGTTTGAAACAAACATTAACATCACTTTCCTCATATGGCTCGAGTGCATCAATCACATAACTGATTAACGATGCTGTACATAACTTGACCAATACCATTCACTTGTTGGGTCAATGGTACGCTTCAGTTCTGATCACACATTATTGGGTAAACATTGCACCAGGACAATCCTTCAAAATGCTCTATCATACCTATAACAATCAACATTGTCTAAAATCGTGTTGGGTCACTCAGTCTGACAACGAATTGTGAGGGAGAACACTATGTTACATCCCATGACTGACGGTGGCAATTTAACTAAGGCCCTCGCAGATCTGGTATTATTACCTAATACTATACAGATGCTCAATCTCATTTGTGCTTTCAATTGCAGCCCTTCAATAGGTAAAATTAGTATTTCTACTTTATTTGTAAAAGTGTAGATAAATCTCCATAGCAACATTTAGGTCGCAGCTGACTTCAGTAAAGTCTCCCGCGAAAGTGTCCTCTGTTTCGATGTTAGCTGATTTCAAATGAAAGCTTTCTCTGGGAAAGGATATGCATTCTTCCGAAGTGTCATATACTTTGCTCTCCTTGTAATGTCATACAAGGGGAAGTAACTTGCATTCCACCTCACCGCAAAGACGCTGACGACACGGGCATATCATGGAACATACCGAATCCTGTTCCCCATATTACAATTGACATGGACTCGTTAAAAAGTGACTGTCAAACCAAAGAAAGAAAGTTATATATGAGCTATTGCGTGATTAACAATGGACGCAAGCATGACGAATGACTATTTGGTCAACATTTGCGCTGTGGATCAAATAACATGACATCAATTGCATAATAAAGTAATGGTTTATCAATATTGTACGCACAAAGTTTGCCTTAAGCATTAACCCCGAAAATACGAAGAGAAATATTTATAACCCAGGTCATTAGTATAAAAAAACGTCGAAACATCACCTCCAAGCATCCCAATGGCTGCATAAGAACTAAGGTGGGCCCCGAGCGATCCATCGTTGAATACATATGGCCGACATCAAAATTGCATCTTGAAGTGCTTTGATGGCACAAAAACAACGCAGTAGTTTGTGCTTAGGCGATTGCAATCCTCTTTGGCTGCGAGATTTGTTCTAACGATCCAAAACATGATGATAAACGTGACAATTATGCAGCTCCTATTTCTTAGGCTCTGAATACATCCTGCAAAAATCGTTTTGTTCCCTTTTTGCATTGCGCTTAGCGTATTAGCAAAAAAAATAGATATGCGGGTGCATAATAATGGTAAAATGTTTCAAATGTTGATGTACCGAAATGCTTTAAGATGAAAATGTATATATTTTTCTGAGGTCATTTGACAGCTAATGATCGTCCTAATAACATAGTATACTAGCCAGACGCCTTGTTTCAATTACTGAAAGAGAAGAGGACAGACTGCACGAAGACCTAGTGCCACCCTGATGACGTGGTGTTTAGTGGTCTTGTCATGTGGCATTATTACAAAACCGTTAAGACTCTGCATATATTATTAAAGTGACAATGAATGTCCATCGAAAGTTACTCTCAGCTTGTATATTGGATTCATCCTACTTTGATCAAAAATGGCACGCACAAAACCCAGTTTACGTATGCTTGCAACTCCGAAAAGTTTAGCGATATTGGTGTAGAGATATCATATCCTCACTAGTGCAGAATAAGAAATAATGTTAACAAATTCCTTACAAAACACGCACATTCCTTACATTCCATAACACTATTTGCAAAAGGAAAAATCATCAGTAATACAATAATTCAAGGCTATTGCAGTCGCCAAATACTTGGTCATAAGTCTTTATGGTATCGTTTGAAAATGATATTTTTCGAGGCACTATTTCATGCTGAATATTTATAAGGGCACATGCACAGTGAGGAATTTGTGATTCATCATATGGCAATTAAGAACAGCATTATTATGTGAACGAGAGATTTGTGGTGTAGGGAAGAAAACAAAATTAACGACGCAAACACAAATGCGAGTGTTGAGATTTGAGCTATTATTGTTATACCCGTCTGCGTATATAATTTTAAACTGTTCACAAATAGAAGCTACCTCACAAAAAATGGCGTACCACCTTGCTTATTCTATTCTTTTATGTAATTTCAATGATTGAAAATAACAGTAATTCGGGTCTACTCCTCACTGTTCAGACTGTCTATACAATGACGGCAGGCATCGCACTCGGTCAGAAGGATTTCCTTCATAAAGACTTCCTGATTACTATTCGTCTCGAAACGATATACAGGCAGTGCAACACCGTTTCAATATTCGTCTTGACAAGATAGGGTAGATCAAATTACGGGCATTTAGATGTTACATTGGTTAGATTCAATTGTGTCCTATGGCGGGGGATGGCCTTGACGACAGAATCCTATTGCCTTTTCACTGATGTCTTGTCATATTTACTGATTACAGCGCTGGTCTTAATGTGTCCTGGTTATATAGAGTTGAACGTCTCATAGACCGAACGCTTGTGCCATCAAAGAACGTGTTTGTGCTTAAAACCAATTATACAGAATAGCACAATCCATAATACGTTATGATAACGGACCGTGTTTTTGTTTTGTCAATGGCATTGTTAAATATTTGCATACTACATATAAAGGGATGTCCTCGTCGCTCTAACGATGTTTTGTTTGCTATGCACAAGTAGTATGGCAACTCGTAACACACGAGGCAAACACATATTTTCACACACTTTATATCATTTGAAGCGAGTCAATCATTGTTATATAAAATGCATATATTATTGGTACTGTTCACTGAATAGATGTAGCTAGAAACAGAGATATATTGTATTAGCTGCTTCGCTCGGATATATGTGTCTGGTACGCTATGACAGGCTGACACGTCAAAGCGTCCCCGCGTCTGTTCGGTCGCGCTGATTTGATACATAGTTATGGAATTTAAACTCAAAAACTCTTCTGATAATTTAATTCGACATGATTCGTAACTAGAATATGATTGATGATTAGATCATCTATTTAGACTAGATAATACCTCTTCCAAAGCGATAATTATTTAGGACATACATGTGAAATATGATGGCTATGTATTTAGTTCACCCACAGCCAATAGGGATATGTTTCAATGCTTTAAAACGTTTGACGACTGTGACGCTGCAGTTGTACCTTAAATATTTGACATTTGATTCATTATATGTTCTTCACAGCTAGACGTTCACCTTGGCTTTGCATGCAGTATTCTAATCAAAACATTAGAAGCTGATGAAACATTTGGAGCGCCAGATAATGTCTCCAGGCTATCACAACAATCATACTGGCATTTCCCTTTGCTATGAATGAACGAGAAGTAAGAAGAGCAACTGCCGGACAATAAATCCTATTTACTGACACTAGGTAAAACTTCCCCTAGGTAACTATCTACTTCAAACCAACGTTCTCTAGCAACAGGCATGTGTATATCTGAGTGTGCCAAATCAATCAGGTCGTAGCATTATGCCTTGAGAATCATCGGCATGCATAAGCACATGTAAGAAAATGAGTTGTCTATACGACAGTGCTTGCTTTTGGCCATTAGTGGTAATACATATACCATACTGCTACACAGCCCAAAACACCTCCAGATATAGCATTATTGGTGATCGGAAACTATATGGTCAAAGCGAGAGTAAACATGTGATATTTGATAGCAAACATGATGACGAGTGTGATAATTGTGCTAGTCCTAAATCGTCCTCCTCATGTGCTGATGGTAATTGTTAATTTGTTTAACGTCAGACTTGTATGGCAATGTATAACCAGGACCAGGACAGGTTCACAGCCACAATGGAGTTTAATTGGCCGAGGATGGATTAAACAATAGATTGTTTGTGACTGCCTTAGTCACTTTGCAATAGTAAACCGCTGCAAGAGGAAAATGGCGTAAGCTGGTAGTCATATGATGCACATATCATAGTTAGTTCGTCTTGATGAAATAACTGGCTATGTGCACATAATAAGATTTATTCCACGGATCATTAGTGTCAAGAGGAGCGTCAATTTCTTCTAACTGCTCGCTGGGAAAGCTGGGAAAGGTAGGGTGCTGAAATGAGATATAGCATGGATAACAGTAATGCTATCGTACTCATATTAATGTACAATTTCAGCCGGCATGGGACTGAGGTACTGATGAAAATACGGCGTTAGGTTGATTGTAATCTGGTGGAATGAGGGCACTTATGTTGTTCATGTGCGTTACGCTGCGAAAAGTCTTCGCGGTTCTTTTACAAACTAATGATATCTGACATAAATACAGACCTTGCGTTATTATGTGGCACTAGCCTTGCTGTTTGGACACGTGATATCGTTTCGATTCATTTTGCTCTAACAACTCAAATAAAGGTGGAATAATATTGCTTAAGCATACATGCTTGTTAAACTTCTAGGTTGTATAATTAACCTGATCATTTCATATCAGTGTATATATGTGCAGATGTTAATTTAATCATCTTATTCAGATATAGATATAAAAAGAAAATGTGTTGCATGATTTGAAATGTATAAGAATACAAACACTGGCGGAATACATGTAAACGATGCACAAATTGATTCGGAAAAATAAGAATCCCCATAAAACAATATCTGAATAACGAGCCCTGACTTAAACCATAAATATCTATTTCATTGCCGACAAATAGATAACAGTATGAAATAGTCGCTACGAGTTTCAGGAACAGCTCGTCTCTTTTTATTCAATGCAAATGTTATCCGGCGTGGTGATAAATCTATTTAGACAAGCGAGCATGTTCTGCACTGTAATTGAAAGCAACGTGGGCGTTGTGAGACATGCAATGGGCCTACAAATCAACTGCCCACATAACACCGTTTCAAAAGATGTACCAAATGTACATTTGGAAGACAACCTAATAATAGTGGACCATTTTTCGGCTTTTAATTTGTCAGAAGCACCGAATACATGTAGCGGAAATTGTCTATGCCAGACAAAGGATGGCCTTGACGACTGAATCTTTTTTCCATTTTCGTAATGTACTGTTATATTTACTAATAAGAGAGCTGGCTTTGACAGGAGCGAGCTAAGAAACGGGTGTCAACTCCTAATGTGGAAGCTGCGAAACCATGTTGACACCCGTACACCAGATATTAACATCATGCTGAGACATCAGCAAAACCCTAACATATTTGATAACACTACAATTTCTTTGCGGTTTATGTGCAATCAAAATGTGTCAGCAAAGTATGAATGAAACATGAACCCTTGCTTGTCCTAAATCATCGATACCATTTTGGTTTCAAGTATCTCTTGGTAACACACAGTGTGTGCAGTTCACTTACTTTGATGAAGCACATAGTTGTATTCCCTTGTGTATCTTACTAAGGCCCCGAATCTGGTTTAAACGTAGAGT
>CM067352.1:38081681-38153070 GCA_034190875.2 Urechis unicinctus | reverse complement strand
GTCTTACTTACACTCATTCCCTATATGTGCCCTTACATGGATGATGTTACAATGCATGCGCTGTTCATAAAACACCATACATCTGAAATGTCTAGCTATCACCATTAAATGTCTTCGTGTACAGCAACGGGTTATGGATTACCCGCGAGGTTTTGATATGGTGTAACAACGGAAACACTAAATGAACAATCTACATTCAATGGCAAAGTGTGATATATATAGCACCGTCGTGCGTCTATAAGATGCAGAATTACTTGGGTTCATTTAATAAACGAAACAATGACATAGAATATAGCAAAGTCTTTCCCATATTCTCCCGACTAATGCACTTCCTTTCCTTGAAACAGATTTGCCTTGACGTAGGTTAATATATAGACCGCACAATCATCCGTTGGGGACGGGTCGGGTCTATATTGAAATGACGTGTATGTCACCATGGCAATTGTTCGTCCTTAAATACGTCATTGCATCTAACATGTAAATCCACCTTTATAACATGCAGGAGCACAAATCTTGAGAGACCTCTATTAACTCTACGTTTAAACCAGATTCTTGGCCTTAGTAAGATACACAAAGGAATACAACAATGTGCTTCATCAAAGTAAGTGAACTGCACACACTGTGTGTTACCAAGAGATACTTGAAACCAAAATGGTATCGATGATTTAGGACAAGCAAGGGTTCATGTTTCATTCATACTTTGCTGACACATTTTGATTGCACATAAACCGCAAAGAAATTGTAGTATGTTGGGGTTTTGCTGATGTCTCAGCATGATGTTAATATCTGGTGTACGGGTGTCAACATGGTTTCGTAGCTTCCACATTTGGAGTTGACACCTGTTGTTAGCTCGCTCCTGTCAAAGCCAGCTCTCTTATTAGTAAATATAACAGTACATTACGAAAATTGAAAAAAGATTCAGTCGTCAAGGCTATCCTTTGTCTGGCATAGACAATTTCCGCTACATGTATTCGGTGCTTCTGACAAATTAAAAGCCGGAAAATGGTCCACGCTGTTATTGGGTTGTCTTCCAAATGTACATTTGGTACATCTTTTGAAACGGTGTTATGTGGGCAGTTGATTTGTAGGCCCATTGCATGTCTCACAACGCCCACGTTGCTTTCAATTACAGTGCAGAACAAGCTCGCTTGTCTAAATAGATTTATCACCACGCAGGATAACATTTGCATTGAATAAAAAGAGACGAGCTGTTCCTGAAACTCGTATCGACTATTTCATTCTATTATCGGTTTGTCGGCATTGAAATAGATATTTATGGTTTAAGTCAGGGCTCGTTATTCAGATATTGTTTTAAGGGGATTCTTATTTTTACGAATCAATTTGTGTATCGTTTACATGTATTCCGTCAGTGTTTGTATTCTCATACATTTCAAATCATGCAACACATTTTCTTTTTATATCTATATCTGAATAAGATGATTAAATAAACATCTGCACATATATACGCTGATATGAAATGATCAGGTTAATTATACAACCTAGAAGTTTAACAAGCATGTATGCTTAAGCAATATTATTCCGCCTTTATTTGAGTTGTTAGAGCAAAATGAATCGAAACGATATCACGTGTCAAAACAGCAAGGCTTGTGCCACATAATAACGCAAGGTCTGTATTTATGTCAGATATCATTAGTTTGTAAAAGAACCGCGAAGACTTTTCACAGCGTAACGCACATGAACAACATAAGTGCCCTCATTCCACCAGATTACAATCAACCTAACGCCGTATTTTCATCAGTTCCTCAGCTGCATGCCGGCTGAAATTGTACATTAATATGAGTACGATAGCATTTCTGTTATCCATGCTATATCTCATTTCAGCACCCTACCTTTCCCAGCTTTCCCAGCGAGCAGTTAGAAGAAATTGACGCTCCACTTGACACTAATGATCCGTGGAATAAATCTTATTATGTACACATAGCCAGTTATTTCATCAAGACGAACTAACTATGATATGTGCATCATATGACTACCAGCTTACGCCATTTTCCTCTTGCAGCGGCCTACTATTGCAAAGTGACTAAGGCAGTCACAAACAATCTATTGTTTAATCCATCCTCGGCCAATTAAACTCCATTGTGGCTGTGACGCTTTGACGTGTCAGCCTGTCATAGCGTACCAGACACATATATCCGAGCCAAGCAGATAATACAAAATATCTCTGTTTCTAGCTACATCTATTCAGTGAACAGTACCAATAATATATGCATTTTAGATAACGATGATTGACTCGCTTCAAATGATGTAAAGTGTGTGAAATTATGTGTTTGCCTCGTGTGCTACGAGTTGCCATACTACTAATGCATAGCAAACAAAACATCGTTAGAGCGACGAGGACATCCGTTTATATGTAGTATGCAAATATTTAACAATGCCATTGACAAAACAAAAACACGGTACGTTATCATAACGTATTATGGATTGTGCTAATCTGTATAATTGGTTTTAAGCACAAACACGTTCTTTGATGGCACAAGCGTTCGGTCTATGAGACGTTAAACTCTATATAACCAGGACACATTAAGGCCAGCGCTGTAATCAGTAAAAATGACAAGCCATCAGTGAAAAGGCAATAGGATTCTGTCGTCAAGGCCATCCCCCGCCATCTAAAAGCCCGTAATTTGATCTACCCTATCTTGTCAAGACGAATACTGAAATGGTGTTGCACTGCCTGTATATCGTTTTGAGACGAATAGTAATCAGGAAGTATTTATGAAGGAAATCCTTCTGACCGAGTGCGATGCCTGCCGTCATTGTATAGACAGTCTGAACAGTGAGGAGTAGACCCGAATTACTGTTATTTTTAATCATTGAGATTATATAAAAGAATAGAATAACCAAAATGGTATGCCTTTTTTGTGAGGTAGCTTCTATATGTGAACAGTTTAAAATTATATACGCAGACGGGTATAACAATAATAGCTCAAATCTCAACACTCGCATTTGTGTTTGCGTCGTTAATTTCTTTTTCTTCCCAACACCGCAAATCTCTCGTTCACATAATAATGCTATTCTGAATTGCCCTATGATGAATCACAATTCCTCATTGTGCATGTGCCCTTATATATATTCAGCATGATATAGTGCCTCGAAAAATATCATTTTCAAACGATACCATAAAGACTTATGACCAAGTATTTGGCAACTACAATAGCCTTGAATTATTGTATTATAAATACTGATGATTTTTCCTTTTGCTAATAGTGTTATGGAATGTAAGGAATGTGCGTGTTTTGTAAGGAATTTATTAACATTATTTCTTATTCTGCACTAATTAGGATATGATATCTCTACATCAATATCGCTAAACTTTTCGGCGTTGCAAACATACGTAAACTGGGTTTTGTGCGTGCCATTTGTGATCAAAGTAGGATGAATCCAATATACAAGCTGAGAGTAACTTTCGATGGACATTCATTGTCACTTAATAATATATGCAGAGTCTTAACGGTTTTGTAATAATGCCACATGGCAAGACCACTAAACACCACGTCTTCAGGGTTGCACTAGGTCTTCATGCAGTCTGTCCTCTTCTCTTTCAGTAATTGAAACAAGGCGTCTGGCTAGTATACTATGTTATTAGGACGATTATTAGTTGTCAAATGACCTCAGAAAAATATATACATTTTCATCTTAAAGCATTTCGGTACATCAACATTTGAAACATTTTACCATTATTATGCAACCGCATATCTAGGGGCTCGCTTTCCGAGTATATGAAAATAATTGCGGATGAATAATTTCTCGCTAATACGCTAAGCGCAATGCAAAAAGGGAACAAAACATCGACGATTTTCGCAGGATGTATTCAGAGCCTAAGAAATAGGAGCTGCATAATTGTCACGTTCATCATCATGTTTTGGATCATTAGAACAAATCTCGCAGCCAAAGCGGATTCCAATCGCCTAAGCACAAACTACTGCGTTGTTTTTGTGCCATCAAAGCACTTCAAGATGCAATTTTAATGTCGGCTATATGTATTCAACGATGGATCGCTCGGGGCCCACCTTAGCTCTTATGCAGCCATTGGGATGCTTGGAGGTGATGTTTCGACGTTTTTTATACTAATGACCTGGGTTATAAATATTTCTCCTCGAATTTTCGGGGTTTATGCTTAAGGCAAACTTTGTGCGTACCATTACTTTATTATCCAATTGATGTCATGTTATTTGATCCACAGCGCAAATGTTGACCAAATAGTCATTCGTCATGCATGCGTCCATTGTTAATCACGCAATAGCTCATATATAACTTTCTTTCTTTGGTTTGACAGTCACTTTTTAACGAGTCCATGTCAATTGTAATATGGGGAACAGATTCGGTATGTTCCATGATATGCCCGTGTCGTCAGCGTCTTTGGGGTGAGGTGGAATGCAAGTAACTTCCCCTTGTATGACAATACAAGGAGAGCATTTTGGAGTCGGATGATTCCCTTTTTCTCAAAGTATATGACATTTCGGAAGAAGTTTATTTCACTAACTTATATGCATACATATATAAGTACATAAGAGCAATTATTTGTTTAGTTATATAATACGCTTCTTGTGTCGTCTAAACACAGTTACAACGGGACAATAAGTAAGGGAACCATATTCACCCAATTGATTAATGCTTTGGTGAGCTTATGGTCAAGAGACAGAATTAGCTATTTAGCATTCAAACGAATAAATAGATCATTGCCCGGTGCTTTATGGTGATCTCATTAAGAGCAGATAGCACACATTAAGCTATGCATTACGCCCGTTTACCATCCGCAATATCGTCACATTCGTAAAAATTCGATCCGTCGTCGTGGAACAGCATAAGCGATTATCACAATGTGAAATTATTATCATAACCCTTATTATTTTTCATCAATATGCATGTGCACGTGGGGTTTACTAACACAAGCCATTAATACGTTCTCCTGTCTGCTTCAGCCCAGTATTGATCAGGGATTCAAAAGATTATTGCGGGCCTGTTTGAAACCCGATGGATCCACAATCCGTATGAAGTGGTGTAATAGGGCAAAACTGCCTATGCTTCGGCGTATTGATAATATCAGCGTATGTCTGGTTCCCTTCAGTAACATTAGATTAAGGAAGTGGTGGTAAGTTTGTAGAGTTGAAAGTCCAGAAAATATATAGCAACATATCAAGCTCACTAGAGGCGATAGGGCTCTGTAGGCATGCAGCAGCAGTACAATTAAGTTTACTTATGAACCTCGGCAAACGACCCTTGATCTATTTAGTAGAATTAAGGACAGCTGATGATGTTATGACTGCCATGTGTAACTTTACTACAAAGATGGGTCACAGATTTATATTAATAGCAATGAGCTTCTTCATAGGTTCTGAAGAGCTTTGTCCAAATCTAATATAAATTCGGTGCTTGGAAATTGATGTTTACTTCAGCCTAAAGGTGATCATGCCATTGCAAACGTATTGCCAGCCAGTCAAAGTTACACCTAACACATGGTTCTTTCATAAACTGATGTTGCAGACGTGCAACTTGTAATTACATCAACCTATTTAATACATTATGTACATCTGTGGTAAAAAAACTAATGTCCATTTATATATGATTTATTTGAAAAAAAGCCATAATCATAACAGGGTGAGATCCACAAATTGTCACAATTGTCAATCTACGAGAGTAAGTGTAAATCGTTGCTTTCGAATATGTTTCATGCTAGTCAATGCATCAGCTACGTTTGGAAGCGTCAGCTTTCGTCGTGCCATAGCAGAAGATCCTCACCCCCCCCCCCCCAAAAACGCACACCCAACAGCACCTACATCTGATATCGTGCATGCATTGTATTATTCATATCGTTTTTCATCAGCAGCTTAATACTCACTCGACTCGTAGTAGAACTTGAACATCCGCAACATATAATTTTGTCTTTCAAACTGTACGGACAAGAATGTTACAATATACAGTATATATTAATCTGTTATGCAATGTACATATAAGTTTATTGTACTTTGTTCTATTGTTCCATTATCTACTAAATATTTTATCTGTCCGTGACTGAAGAAGGATCATACGGCTGTTTACTTGTTTCCACTTGTGATAGGGCATTATCAAGTGCCCGGATGTATACCATCTATCATGCATGCATATATCGTATGGTCCTGGCAGGCCTCATACCCATGCAGTTACCATTCCTTTGAAAGGAAATTCAGAAATACATATGCCATTAAAAAATATCCCATACATTCCTTGATGCCCTGGCGTGCCGCCTCTGTGAATTGATAAGACAATTATTTGCCTATTGGAATATCTCAGCAAAACATCCAGCATTTTGGCCGGTTGGCTTTGGTGGCAACGCCACGTCTTGTGGGGATCCCCATATTTTAGTTTGCGCCAACCATCATGGCTCAATAGGTGGCTTGCACTGTTTAGAATGGATAATAAAATACATTTTGCTGCCGCCAATATTTGCGCAAATGGTAAATATCTTTAATGCTAATACACTCTAATACACATATAATTCTGCTATGGAAGTCAGTGTGGTCGGATAAAATAGATAACAAACGCACTCGGCGGCATCGGATTAAACCTACATACATATCAATCTTTCCGGACATGTTTCAGTAATATCGTTCGTGAATAAACGCAATGAATAATGTCAGTATGTATGCATCCTTTGAACGCACTTATTTCCGCCGTATTAAAAACCGATCTTTTTGATGTCTCATTACATTCAGGTACTTCGTGATCACAAGGAATACAAATCACACAGAGCCTTACGGAAATGTAGATGCGAGTCAATCCTATATACCCCGTCTTAATGCATATCCTTTCCCAGAGAAAGCTTTCATTTGAAATCAGCTAACATCGAAACAGAGGACACATTCGCGGGAGACTTTATTGACGTCAGCTGCGACCTAAATGTTGCTATGGAGATTTATCTACGCTTTTACAAATAAAGAAGAAATACTAATTTTACCTGTTGAAGGGCTGCAATTGAACGCACAAATGAGATTGAGCATCTGTATAGTATTAGGTAATAATACCAGATCTGCGAGGGCCTTAGTTAAATTGCCACCGTCAGTCATGGGATGTAACATAGTGTTCTCCATCACAATTCGTTGTCAGACTGAGTGACCCAACACGATTTTAGACAATGTTGATTGTTATAATTATGATAGAGCATTTTGAAGGATTGTCTTGGTGCAATGTTTACCCAATAATGTGTGATCAGAACTGAAGCGTACCATTGACCCAACAAGTGAATGGTATTGGTCAAGTTATATACAGCATCGTTAATCAGTTATGTGATTGATGCACTCGAGCCATATGTGGAAAGTGATGTTAATGTTTGTTTCAAACTGATGTGCGAATTATGAATGTTTACATGCCATAGTGAAGTTTTGCATTCTGCCACAGTATTATTGGGATGATGAGGTTGTACTTGAACATCAACAACAGTTAAAAAGAGTATAAATATAGTAATATTCTTCAAGTACCACGCCAAATTAACATCACTTATGGTATGCTCATTGTCCACGGAAAAGAACTACAGTGTTTTTAATAATCATACGGAACAAGTTCCTTTGTTGATTTCCTTGTTTCAGAACACAAATAATCGTTGCCTGGATCACCCAGTCCACCCATCACGGTTGCAGCTGTTTTGAAATGTCCTTTTATTGTTCTTATAAACATATGTCTCCAAGTCAACAAACTGTTTCCGAATCTTCTTAACCATCAATACACATTAGACTGGCCGCAGCTTGGTATAGTGGTTGAATACGGGCAGCCATATAGAACACGTCATCCTGGGTTTCACGTTATTATCGTACTGCTGTACATCATTTCATGCCCAATCTTAGCACGCCATGTACAACCATCACAGATTATAGAGCTGGCGTCTCTCATATACTGTCCTTTGTGTGATGTTCCCATTATACTTGATACAAATTATCAATTGTATCATTCGAATGAAATTGCTGTTGGCGCATATGCGTTGTTATAAAAGAGGAAGTAAAGCCAGTTCCTATTTGCCCACTTTTTGCATTTTGCTCGTCGCTTATAAAACGTTTTAACAAACAACATATGATCATTCACCGCTGTTAGCTCAAAACGGGACATGGCAAAGGAAGCACCTCACTTAAAAATCGACATTAGACAGATCCACATCCACAAGATTTTAAAGTAATTCCATGTCTATGGATCTAACTCATGACTGCACACATTGAGAGCAATTTGATACAGCAGAATAAACAGAGAATTTGGTATCAAGGATTGCTATTCCCCTGCAAAACCGTGGTGTAGGTTTAACGGGTCACATTTGCTTTCGCGGTATAGAAGCGGTCCCCATTAAAGCTGTGCTGATTCAATTAGTATAATGAATGCGAAAGAAGGGGGCGGAGGCGTGGATGGAATCCACCCCTATTTAATCCATCAGCGAAATTCGGCCTTCGTTCCGTATTTCATTGATAGCCAGTAGATACTCTTCGTATACCTCATTATTTGCTCGCTCTGTTAAACATGCCTCATGTGTATAATTGCTGAAGCATCAACACAGCTCACTTTGATCATCGTCACTATGTACTAAGGTAAGAGTAGACCCAATCCATTTATCAAATCAGGTTATTGTAATGATGCACTTTTTATATCATATATATATATATATATATATATATATATATATATATATATATATATATATATATATATATATATATATATATATATATATATATATATATATATATATATATATATATATATATATATATATAAGTATTATTCAACAATTTAGCATTCAGCAGGCATCAATCCCCAAAAGAGCCAATGTTATGAAAAGTCAAGTCGAAAGTATATTCCGGTTTACCGCATATACTGCAGACCTCATTACCGACATACATGCATAAATGCGTGGGCGTATAGAACAATTAGCAGCATTCATACCCGACTTATGGTGTCACGCTGCACCACGAACCAGTTTCACGTAACAACATAAGTTAGAAGGCACTGAACTTGGCACAACAGTTTGTGTTCCATGGCGACACAGCACCATCTAATGGCTACACATTTTATGCACAGTAAATATATTCTCCTCTCCCTCGTCCTTTTCTGATCAAGTGCTAAATCGCGGCGTGACTTTAGAAGTGTTATGTCCCAGTGAATCTTAAAGCACACCACCACACACATATAATTCGGATATCAACACCTTTTGCACCGTAGTCACCATATCAAACGGAGTTAATCCAAAACAAAAGGCGCAGCAACATTTGTGGAAGCTTGTCAATCGTAAAGAAAGATGCATGTCAGCATATCTTTTATTAGGCAATTTTCGTATAAAGACTAGTCACAGGATTGAACAAATAAAATAGGCCTGTTTCAAACTACACCAGATTGTTGTGATGCACCAACAGTAAATATAGTAATACAAAACGAGACCTACTCACATCGCTTGGTGCATATTTAATCGGGTATTTAAGTCGAATACATGGCTGATATGCGATTTGTACATGTGCGAATAGTCACTAACATGCTTGCATAAATGATTTTACTAGGGAAGGGAGAGGAAAGGGGATGGGAGTGCACAGATCGATGGTACTACCAACAGCGGAGCATAGTCAATGGCTTACATGGGAATACATGTGATCATAAGGTTTCTTGGCGTATCTGCATTCTTAAACCAAATGATATTGGCTTCCTCATTCTTTACAGTGGCAGCAACCATATAGTATGAGTCATGTTACCTATATACTACAGGAGTGGTGTGCAAACGTGTCCTTAAGTTATGTAATGAAGCAGGCGGGGACCGTTGTAGCAGGTGCGTAGGTCAGTTGCCTAGCTTTGAACAGCAAAACTTACATCTACAATCAGAGCACACGCACGCTTTTAATATTGGTTGTTTACAAGGTGCGTGTCGTCGATTAATCACAGAAGTTCTGCTAGACTCACGTTCATTGTCATGCCATGCACACATCAAATTCAAAAGTAAATCAAGATTTTAATAGACACGCAATTCTTCTGAATAAATACAACGAGTTTGTATAGGAACAAACGATATTCATAAATATCGATCAATGCATCACAATATTGACATTCGAGCTGGCATATTGCGCCAGTCAATACACCAGTTACATTTGAAATAATTCGTTATTGTGTTGTGGATTCAGTAGATTACCTCGACACCACAAATTACCATGCATTCTTACAATATAGTTGCTAATTTTATATCAACCAATTCAATGACTTCATGAATACTTCAGCCGTGTCTGCTGGTTAAGTAATATGGATTTGTGAACCATGCGGGGCACCAATGGTCTAAAATGTAGCACACATAAGCTAAGGAGTGAAGTTGCATCCTATCTAAAGACTGTATTGGCGTGTTTTCGACCATATATAATTCATATAGTATGTAACGTTTTGATATCCCGCCAGCATCGGCTCCTCTTACACCAGTTGCTAGCACTGTGGAATTAGAACTGAATAACAATCCTTGAAACCTGAGAGGCGCAATGCGAAGCAATTACTGGAAATAAGTGAATTCTGCATATATTTGTAACAGGGATTTGGGTCAAAGCATTTATTCTATGAAATGGATATTCCATATTGTGTTGAAGGCATTCTTGAGATGATAAGTACTAATGTCATATATCATGACCATCGAATAGACCAAATAATTATGATGCAATAAAATTGGTAAAAGTAGCATGAATTTAACAAATTATCGGCAAAATGGTAAATATTGACCTTATACAAGGAATATTCGGACCATCGACTGTGTCTCATTGATTGGCACATTATCGCTGACCACAGATAGTGCAAACAACTGAGATAACTCACGAGTTGTGGTTAAGGATTTGTCGTATTGATGCTGCTCCTCCAAGTCAACCCTTGCTGGCACAAATAGCATCATGTTCTACAAATAATCGTTTATTAAGAGCTTTAAAGGGTAGAAGCCCTGTCGAAAATAATTTCATCCGTGAACGTACTACTTTAGTCTGCATTGTGATAAACATTGTTTCGCATTACCTCAGTTATGTTTCTGCTACAGCTGGACAATATACAGCGTGTCAAATGAGCAGCATGATATCTTCTGATGTAATATGAGGAAACTAAAATGTAAATGATCCTACAACTTATATCACCCAGCATAAATATTAGACGTCTATTATACAGTTTCAGTTGGTTAAATTGGCCTAAATGTCTAGTTTAATGTGGTATTTGATTATCTTCAATATGTTCAATCATTGCGCTCTGAGTAACACAATTATTGATCGTATGGCATGACAATGGAAAACTTTTGATTACTGGCCAAGTTTATATATGCCATTTTATCATGTTTGTGAAATAACTTCATAATATCTTATTAATGACATTTTGTATCTTATGAATTATGTGAGCATGACAAGCCAAATATTATCAAAACAATAGAAATATTCAACATGTATAATTTATTTCAAGGCACATCCTGAGTTAAGATACAAACAGTGCCAAGAGATATGGGGTGTTTTAACACTACTTCATGTGTGCCGTCTGTAAGATGCAGATAATTCATTGAGTTGGAAACCAGAACGAATAAGTAACAGCGCTGGTACATTGCAAGCACGTGTTACCACATAACAAACGGACGTTAGGTTTATCGTACGAATTATGTGCGATGGAATAAGCTGTTGCTAGCACATATATCTAAGACATCATAGCGGAGCAAAATACACGTGGTGGAATAATCAGCATTCAATTTATAATGCAAGACATTCCACGCTTCTCGTTGCTCTGCAGCTGCGATCTGCTTTGAATGCTACTTTTGGAATATCACCTAACAATTATGTCGCATTGGTCTCTGTTGTGTGGATTGTGGAATTGTACGAATAAATGCCTTGTCGGTCTTCCTACAGAACCACACCCTTAACTTGCCCATTTATGTCAGTTTATTCCCATATGTTAGTTGGCTCGCCATTAGATTAAGGCAAAAGGCTTACTTTAATGTGTTTCACCTAGGTTTCACATTCTCTTGGAGACAGCTGCACTGCCTATGTCAAGTATGACATTTGGCTTTCTTATGTGAAGATTTGCAAGACAGCAATGGACATAACTTCCTGATGTCTAGTCGGTTATAGTAAATAATGTTTGAAATAGCATATGATGATACCGAGAATAACCGTCCGTAATGAAGTACTTATGATCACAGTTACAGTTTTCCCTGTTTTGCTATAGCTTTACATCACACAGCAAGGATATCAACCCACCGCAATTCATGTCGTTCCCCCGAAATTAAAGGGTCGATATTTATCCATACCGACGTATTCAATGGCACCCTCGTGGACGCGGAAGCAATAAGATGTAAAGTGGGATGTAATGCTCGTCTGCAGCAACAAGTGTTAGCTTTCATGTCTTGCGTAATAAATCATTATTTTGTTGCTATCCATGCCATATTTAGGTTTCATTTTACAACGTTATTAATAGGGCTGTCAACAGTTTGAAAAATTCATCTAAGCCTCAACGGTATATTGCTGTGGGCTTCATGATTCGTTGTGCTAATATAATAGATCGTGAGCTATATCTCAGTAACCATCATGATGTCACGTCTCATAACAAATCGCGACGATATTAATCCCTCTGCATTAACATTATCATGGATATAAGGAAAATGGACCGAAGAGCATAACGTCAGCGTTCTAGTAAATTGATGTTTTTTGAACTGTTAGACACATTGAGGGTCCATTATCAAGGAAATGTTTTCTGTATAACACATACTGAATTTCTTAATTACATATGGTGTACAAACGTTAGACAAGATCTGGAGCACAAAGCTATACCACGAGCACTTGTCGATGGTTTGTTCCAATGACAAAAGAAGAGACAATATGCGATGCTGATGTGAAGCCTTGTAACTTGATAACTGATGTGCCAGCTACACCCATGTCAGCTTGTATTGTAAACAATGAGCTTTAGTGTACCGTCGGGGATATGCTGGTGTTCTAAGGTTAATTGTTGGACATTATACAAGGTTTAGAATTCTTTAAGGAGAGGCTAAGCTACGCGTGGGTTATTACCCAAACACGGTAATTTGCTTGTTATTCAGTTTTAATCATTGCTCCCTGCTATATTAGGAAGCCATTTGTGTTTGATTAAATCTGTGTCCTCGCGTGCTTCCACTTCCTACGTGATTTTCAAGGCCAACGTTGTCGAAGGGGCGCATTAATAGTGGGAGAAGATAGAGGAATCAGCCGGCTGTGTGCTGAGTTATCATCACACTATATGATGATTAAATGCTCCAAATTAATCTACTTGGTCATAAGCATCCATTTGGCTCGGGTATATATCAAGACTGGGTAGACTTGGCAACCAAGAATGTTTATAATTAATGATTCATTAGAGACCAGCTCAGTATGAAAAATAATGATACAACGGTGGCTTATTTTGTTTGTGTAATATAATCCCCCCTCTTGTATGATTTTGGCTTTTGCGTAAACTTTATTTTCAAACAATTGGGCATAAGACATTCCCAAAACAATGTAAATATTAATCATGTTTGCCGGGTGCATCTTACCTCATCCCAAGATCTGCCAATGTTCTATCATCTACAACGCATACAGTGCCTTATGTTCCCTCTGTCAGCTTCTGTGATGCATATATTCTTCCGCTAAAATAGACAGATGTCGACCTAATAGCGTATATTCTGTTTATGTTGGAAGAAATAGCGATGCAAAAATGAGGTATTGACGCTGGATAAATGCTTTATATCATTTTGCCTAGCCTTACTATTTAGTAGCAAAATTTCCATAATGTAGACGTTCAGGCGGTGTGTAGTGTACAACAAACCAATTACAACGTGTTACATTTGCCACATTTTACAATAAAAACACACGATGTATCATACAACCGGAATTTTGCAGGTCACTTTGATGGTGTATTAAAATGTACAATTGAAGAATAATTCAACTTATTGGGAATCGGTTCATTTTGGCTCATTTGTAAAATACATCAAGCGCAAAAGTCACTATAATGCGGATTGCCACAGTGACCTGTTACGCGCGATATTGGTTTATAGTTGGACGGAATTTCCAGGGTATTTAACGGTGTGTGATGTTTGATTTATTCCGAGAGTTTATTAAGTTTGGAAAGCAACACATTTTTGACAGCGGTTGAGAATGTCTCAGCTATTTAAATAAGCGCATATGTTTTTCTCACACCCGAATGTGCACCTCTTAGCAACATTTGTTTCAGTCCTGACAAATTCTTCCACTTCCTCGCTGTTGCATATTTTAGAGACCTCACAAATGATTCCACTTTCTATTCGTCACACATTTTAGAGACTTCACAAATGCCTCCTCTTTCTACCTGTCAGTATGTACAAGGCCAATGCTGTCGATGATATCTACGGGAGAGGAGATGGGAGTCAGTCCTTTATGTTCTGGGTTATCGCCATGACAAACGATAAACTACATCTAATGAAATAAGGTTTTGCGAGGTGCACTTCAGGTGGGAACAAACTGATCCACGAGAGCTTGCAACGAGTGTAAACATTGAAATGATATTGATGTTATTCAGACCAGTACACCACTCTCATAATCACCACATACATTGCCATTTTATCATTCGACATGGGAACAGAGCACGAACTATATCATATCTTAATAGTTTTCTCGTGGGTAGTTATCTCATCTATGCTGTTGCCATGTATCGGTAAGCGAATACCAATAATGTTTCAGCCATGTTGATTGATGCCTGCCACATCAATATCACGTTGAACAACGTTCCCCACTTTTTCCTCCTGCGTGGCAGGGTATATTCTGTAGAAACGCAGACAGGAATGCTGTCAACCACGCAAAATTGCATGTGCCTAAATGTCTATGTGCTGCTACATCTACAATCAGTTAGGCTGATCTTAGGATGCCCCACAGCATAGCCTTCATGATGAGTTAATCATCTTTCCTAGCTTCATCATTCAATTTGACCGGCGTGGGAGGCTCAGACTTAGCTGCTAGTCCATTTGCTCTGGCGCTTATTGTCTGTTTTATACAGCTGGTACAAGAATAGTTATTTAATTGATAAGTTATACGCAAAATATTGGTCTAGATATATAAAATGCTCCACACTAGGTTCAGTAAATTGATTGGTCTAGTTATATATGCCCTGTCTAGAGCAGATATCTGCAGCCACAATGCAAAACAAACATATTGTGCTCACTGTGGTTTTTTGACTACAGCAGCAAACATGTATGACGAGTCACTAATGCTATAACAATGGAGAAGCAGGTCTGCAACAAAGCTGGTTGGTACAGGTATAAATCACATATATCATACTTCGCTCCACCCTATCCTATTGTAGTGCGATGTATGTATTGGAAAATAGTATGAAAACCGACACATTTTTAGCTCACGTACTAATGACAATTACCTTAACAAATCGGATATTTTCAGTTACCATTTATGCTATTTGCACTTTAGTTGCATCACAGAACGATACCTATCTGTGAGGATATTGCTGGGTGTGGTATACAACATGTAGCGTACAATGCATTGATATGATTTTTAATATCTGATGCTGACATCATGTATCCATGAACAAGAAGTGAGTAAATAGTGAATGTTGCGCGGTAAAGAATGCCAGGATATTTCCGTTCCAACTCTTTGAAGCATGAACATATTATTACTACAATGACCAATGTCGGAATCTACTTACATAGTTTGGTACATATTAGATGCGATACTTATGCGATAAAATGTGTTGCTATGCGATAGATATGCATATACCATCACGCGCTAACCACATGCATAGTAAATTTCACATGCCACAGATGCGACTGTTGTACCGATTGATATCGACACCAGTACAATGCGATTAACTTATGTTCGGTCATTCAAACCATTGCAAGTGTCAAACTCCAGTATCTCAGGTATTGGTCTGTCCATAAATATTGGACTTGCAAACGTGTTACTTGCAATATGCAGAAATGAACAAACCAATTATTGAACCCTCCAAAATCATTATGATGAAATGTTCACCACACGTAAACTACATCCAATGTATTCGCATGACACAAAAATGGAATGTCTAGGTTTATTTCAGTTTTTCCCAACGCATGGAGTCTAACGCACCAGCCGTTTGTGAATATACCAAATACTTAACTTTGTAAAGTAGGCTCCAGTTCTTTGAGCTGTCTCAGGGTCGTAGGAGAACACGTTTGCGAAGTAGCTAGGACCATTTAATTGCTCGGTATGTGTATGCACATATATGACATTAATCGTTACCATGATTATACGCATATATTTTTATTAACACCATCAAGCAAATAATTGTCTCATCATTATTCAACGCTGGCTTTGGGTTTGGTTTTACAGTTTTTATTATTTAAGTGTCTTCGGTAACCTATGACAAGAGATGGAAGCAGTAACGCTTCATTACCCGCTCATGTATTACGATGCCATTTGAATACCATGAACAGAAGCCGTGGCTAATATCAGAGTTTTATCGTTCTTTAGAGTGCATAAATTCAATCAAGGCAAAGAGTCAATATCCATGCACACATGTAATCGATAAACTTCCCAGGCGTAAGCGTTATTGCAACATAAATCATTTTCCAGACGAACACAATAAACCGTTCACAATCAGCATCGATTCGATCAACATCCCATTCGCATGCTATGTTATAGTAGTGTTAAGACAAATGTTTGCTAACAAATCCACAGCAAGCCGGCACGGAATGTTTGTTGCTCCTATCAACATCAGCATGTTTAGTTACACTTGCAGACATCAGACATCTATTACATATATGTAGGCTGATCTATAGGATATAATCATTCACTTTGTAGCAGAGACTGCCTTTCCGTTATCACAAACTAACATGTTCGGTACACACAATGTCGAGCATTCCTCAGTGATTCAATCAGGTAGCACAGTTTTGACCCATGAGGACTGATAGCTGAGCAATCTATACTCAGCAACCGACCTCTTTACATAAATCAATTCCCAAAATATATAACATTATGCGCTACAATTAACAGGCATTCTCTCGGTAGCTATATGAAATTGATTTATTCTGGCATGTCTAGTCGGCTTTGCAGCCGGCCTATACATTAGACCCAAACCTCCATTAACCTTGCGTCGATGTTGGATTATGTTTACCTCATCAGTTAAAGCCAATGACAATTAATGAAGCGTCGAACCTATTGAGGGCGTCTTATAAAACAATACTCATGTTGTTAATACTAACTATAATGTCACCCAAAGTGAGGTTCTAATGATTTTTCCATCCGCTTGGATAGGACCATCATTTGTGATTGCTTATTGTGAAACAAAGCCACCTTCTCAACTGTCAAGTTATTTTGTATAACACATGTCCTACACATTGTGGAAAATAATCGCGATATAAAGATGTCAAAACTACTTGACCCACTTCGTTTCGTGAGTTTAGTCATTGCCTGAAGAACAAACGTAAAAGCTATATAATGATGCATTTAGCACTGTAACGTGGTTGTAGTCAAATATAATACTTGCACCTATCCGGTCGTAGTTACTCACACGGGCTTCACATCAAGCTATTTTTATTGACTGAAACATTGCTGAATACATTATCCTTGAATCAACTAAAGACCTCTTTTCAAGTATTCAGATACTGCGTGGTATGTAAACGCACCTATAAATTAACAAATCATAAGCAAGACGGCGATTGATAGAACATTTTAACGTATAAAATATTCCATAGATATTATTCACGCACTGTTAATCTAATTTTCAAAAGCTAAAATGAGGAATAGGTTACAATTGCAAAATGCTCCTATTGTTACTTTCCTGGCCCGATACGCTCTTTGAGTGCGCTTACTTTCTTATATAACTCGGCAATTCAGGTTACAAACAAAATGGCGTTATCGTTATCATGTCCATGACATATTATGTACCATGTATAACAAGAAGCAGCACTGCCAACTCGTTGATGCCGCATCACATGCGACAATTAATCAGTCAATGGTGAACAACCTTATCGTCATTCAAACAATTTGCTTCCTTGAAAAATCAGTTTATCAAACCCTGAGCGTAAAGTACTGCATTATCATCTCATGAGGCAGGCGAGCAATATTTGAAGAGTCATTTGCCTCTACATTAAGTAATGTATGCTCACAAAACAACGAGCGCTATAGCTAATTTACATAACAGAAAAAGGGAAACAGGTTCGAACAGCATAGAAATAAACTACAATCATAATTAATAGCGCTAGTTTTGGTGTCTTTACTTGTCGTTTACTTGAAGGGGGGCGGGGTCGAAAGGGGTATATTTAACCGCAATTAGCTATATATATATATATATATATATACATATATATATATATATATATATATATATATGTATATGTATATATATATATACATATATATATATATATTTATATACATATATTCATATATATATAAATATATATATTTATATTTATCTATATATATATATATATATATATATATATATATATATATATATATATATATATATATATATATGTATCTGTGTGTGTGCATATGGGTGTGTGTGTGTGTATGAATCCATTAATGCATCGCTTGTCATAGACATGTCTTTTCGAGCCTTCCTGGTGATGTATGTAAGTGTAACATTGCATAACTCAGTCAGCTGAATAGATTGCAGAGATGACCGTCCGATCTAGACCATTAATATACATTAATATACAGATATTTATCACCACAAGAATATGGGGAAAGGGAAATTGTAAATGAAATGTAACAAATGCTGTTGTTGTTAATGAGAACTAATTAAGTTATGAAGGATATCTCAATAGCATGTATCCCTTAATCCATTAGTACAAAGTTATGAATTGTGCCTGTCACTTAAAGAGACTGTTCAGCCTGAAATAAGGAAAGTGGTTGCCTAGCAAGCTGCTTGGTAACAGCACCTTGGAAACCAAAAATGTTACATTTTCAGACTTTTAGTCGCTACGCGGCGCTGTGGTCTCAGAAAAAAGATCCTTGCTTCGACAGTCGCCATTTATGTTGTCGGACATTATCCTTCCTGCTTGTCGGTCTAATGTGGGCACAATTATGCCCACAACTTGAATGAGTGAAGATTTTATGAAATCTACATTATGTAACTAAAGCGGAAGAATACACATCGTTAGCGAGGTAAATTCAGAGCGCGTTATGATTTACAGCTAACATTCGTGTAGTTCATGGTTTTAGGGAGGCACCGTTATCGATGGAACGATGTAACTGAATAAAACAGATCTCCACAGTTTTTCATGAACATTTCCAGTCAAATAATAATGTTAAAAACTTATCAACATAACTTCTATCATGTAAACTCGGCGGCACAAATTAGAAGATGTCATTACTAACGTCTGCGTTAATCGTAGTAATGTAATAACGAAATGATCCCTGATTGCCTTAAATGTGGCTGAACAGTGTCTTTAACGCATCAGGTCAATGACAAGTATTTGACTATGTGTCAGTAGCAGCGCTCAAATCATTCTCAACCTGATGGGATTAGACCACCATATACCAAGACGTTCACAACGCCCTGACAAGAAACAGGGCCCAGAAATGCAACGAGAGCAAGGATTAATGCTATGTGACCACCATCTGCATGCAACATATTATTGTTCATTTGAACATGACTTCTTCAGAAGAGAATGTAAGTTGTTCTGTTCATATGTCGCCGATAAACAACGGCCTAATAGCTATTCTAAGAGCGCTCACTTTGACTAGCTGTGCGATGAGTATGCAAATGAATGAAACACACACCGGTCATCAGGTAGCGCTACCATAAAATTAACAAAAGCTGATGAGATTGTTATCTCAAGACATCCGAAATATTCTGATTGGTCGAGACGGCCGGGCCTCCGTGTTGATCAGGCATTTTCATGAGTTTATTTTGTCACCATTCTAAACATGCTGACGAGGCGTCAGAATATCTGTGAAAATATTACCTAACGATTTGATGAATGAGATCATTTCCATTGGAAGTGAGCATAATGCGGTAATTAGCTTAAGATAATGTGCATAGTTATGACCAATGTGAAATATATTTCTCCTCATAATCACAAGGGTTTTAGTTTTATACACAGTATAATACTTATGTATCCTATTGCAATGATAGCATTTGGAGCTCCACAAAGCCAGTAAATGCTTCTCTTCTTAGCTTTGTCCCCGTTTGGTTAATTACATGTTCTCCGTTTAAATCACACAATTAGATTTAGCGAAATTTAGAATTATTTCTGAATTATTTTTTACTAGTGTCGATTCATGCTAACGAATCCACACATGGAAAACGCCCTTGACGGAAGTGGTAGCTATATTGAACACATCAAAACATGAAGGGAGGTCTCCGATAGAGTAACTAGTCTATCATTCAATATATGTTAATGTGGTTCGATTTTTTGTAATCATCGTTATATATCTTTGTACGTGCATGGAGCCATGTTTACTCCTAAAGAGCACAACGTCCCAATATGAGGTAGATCTTTAACGGCTATGTTTAGTCATGTACTTGGTCACAGTCTGGAATTGATCGATACCATGTATTGTGACCCGTTAATGTATCTTTCTAATGACATACAGTTCGTCAATTGCAGTAGATGGTTGAAGTATCTAAGATACTTGAACATTGTACAATAAGCATTTTATGTACGACCCTATGTGATGGCGTACCTCGATTGTATTCACCATTAATAGTGCCAGAACGCACAACTTTGTTATAATTGATTCAGATATGACCATACACCATCATATTTTAGACACCATGCGCTTGGCGGTGCAACAATGGTGGAATATATTGTTGTTCATTGAGTAGCGTATTCAATTATAGTAATCCATATGATATGAAGTAGACATTGGCTTAATTAGACTCTAGAGCCCATCAAATAACTTTATGGAAAAAAATATTTGAATAATGTATATCCAACAGTTTCTAAAACGTGATTACGACTGATTAAATCAGTGTCTGTATCCATGCCACAGAAGTTGCCCACCTCTCACTGGTGTCATTTTATTCATCCTTAAGTATTGCTAATAGACAAGAGCGTTATGATACACTAAAATGATACAATACAGTGGTTGTGCACCGCACAATGCTGTAGTAGACAGCTGCTTATTCCTCTTGTTATCAACATCATTGCTGGCAACCGTCATTTGGATGCGATGTTCCTATTGACAACTCCTATTCTAGCAGTGATTTTGACACTTAGC
The DNA here is from genome assembly GCA_034190875.2 of Urechis unicinctus. Taxonomy (NCBI): domain Eukaryota; kingdom Metazoa; phylum Annelida; class Polychaeta; order Xenopneusta; family Urechidae; genus Urechis; species Urechis unicinctus. The sequence goes on along the minus strand of CM067352.1, from coordinate 38,131,915 downwards.
TTGCATCATGCCGAGAGCAACTTGTGATGAAACTGGGTTGATCAGTGTATTTTCTTAAACCAACGTATACGGATTATCGTAAACGCAAGGGTACACACCCTGTGAAATATGTTTACAAGTTTTTATTCAAGGAGATGCGTTAGACTCTTGCATGCTGCAATTCAACAAAAGGGTACCACCAATATCATCGTTCAGAACCAGAACAAGTGATATTTGTCCTATTCATGTGCCAGTAGTCGACACTAATACGTGCATTAGCAAGACTAATCAGAACATGAACCTTATGCACTGAAATGCGCGTATAAATCGCAGAATGTTTATTCGCTATTGGTGGCGACGGAATAATGGAAATAACATATTGGTAAGGTGCTGCGTTTTTTTTTTATAAACCAGCGTGCGTTCATGATTTTATTTTGTAACTAGCTTAGAGCGCCAGATAGCGATGTATTCAGGAGCCAATGCAGCGTTCGATGTAATATTGTAATATGTTATAATCCCATATAGGTTATTTGAGGCCCAATAGTCTCTTTCATGCAATTTACATGAACATATTATTATTATAGGTGCTTCGATTTATGTGAAGAGTCACGGTTGTCTTCTGTTCGGAAGTAATAGGGCCATTCCTTGCGACAGAGGCCATTTTGTCTAGTGAACTGAGGGCAGTTATGGTGGTTTATTTGCTCTATAAATAGAGTTCCCACGAAGTTAGTTCCTGTGGTAGATCGGATCGACTGTCGCCATGTTGCCACCTGAAGCTCCCGATCATTCTATAAACTTGTCTTATACGGACAATCGTGAGCATCATAGGAACATTAGGGCTATTGTTTTATCTAGATACAGAAAGCACTGCACTAAGCAGTTTGGTGATTTTCTGATGGCATAATGGCTGTTATAGTGGACAATTCAATTTGGAATATGTCGCTTTATGAATAATGCAGAACCAATGTAGAATTCACAGAGCAGTCGCTGACCCGTGCTTGGTGAATGTGTTAAATCCCGTTGGATACGTGTGGTCGGATACAATAATAAACATTCTTGACAACAAACGTAGCACTAGCATTTGTGCAGCGGAAATGTATTTAATCCGTGTGCATTGATACTTATCACGTTAGCTAAACGCAAACGCAACCATACATGTATGTTTGGTTCAGTCAATATTGCTATCGAGTACAATTGTTCTTTTCTAAGAATATATTTGGAAATAGCAGCCCTAGAAAATAGCTGTGATTAAGTCGTATATAATAAAAACCAAATAAAAACCAATTTTGGCGGCGCAAAACATAACTACAACTGAGTGAATTAATCATGGGACAATATTGTACATTGTACCTGTTCGCCTTTACATGAAATGACAAACTATCAGCATCGTCGACTATGTAGTATCACACTGCATGTCAGAAGAGGATAAAAAACCGTTGTCTTGATTTTCGCTATCAAAATAAATCGTTGCGATCTCATTTGCGTGCCAGTCATCATAAAAAGGCACTTTCGACATATCAAATTCTGAACATGATTAACAACACCCCAACTCGTGTAGATGTTTGAAATGCTTGGGCACATATATCTGGCAATGACTTCATTGAAGCAGTACAATGCACGACATTTGTACTGTATCATTCACCAATAACCTTAACAATTTTCAAATCATGTCCCCTACTACTTCATAAAAACGACACCTGAATTTGTCGTATCTTATAAACTAAACATTCATTGAGAGATAGAGGTCTTGTCTCTAGCGGCTGTGTAAATGGGATCGCATCAATAAAGGTCGCATAAATGCTATTGAGCAAAACCTTGGAGTACAATAAAAACTGCATAACTAGGTTTTCGGATCAAATTGTTCAGGATCAGAAGCAATGGCAGAATATCGTTGTCTAGATTGCTGAAGAGCTTTGGAATTCATGTGGTCTGACTTTTTTGACGAGGTCCGCCGCCAATTAGTATTCCCATGTAATATTTCATTGGCAGGTTCATATCGCCCGTTCGATTATTGCAGAGATCTATTTGTGCCTATACGTGTATCATAATTGCAGAGGAGCCGTCAATGGACAGCAAAGACATCAGTTACTTTGCGTTTGCGCACAGCTACAACATTTCCAAGAGATACAGCGGATGAAATAAAGCGGTATTTGTTTATTTGACTTGTTTATTATGATGCATCGAGTCTGCGAAGCTGATAGAGGTCAAGGTTCTGATCTTCTGCGGATAGTAGACGGTATCCTCATTATGCCATCCAGTTTAGAGCAGAACAATGCATTCAGTTGATGATTCATATCGCCCTTCAGCGTTAAAAACATGTGTTATATTATCCTCTTCTATATTGATATGGAACTTGCAGGGGCTTAGTTTGAGACAACCTGCAGCTATGAAAGCCCAATTGTATATGATTAACGTATTGAAATATTCACATAACCTGCTTACAGGCCACCATTATTTGAATGTATATGATTGCAACAGTATCAATTGTTGGTTCTCAAGTTATACGCCAGTACATTAATCAAATAGCCTCTACAGTTTACCGCACAACTTCCAATCTGTATTTTAATCACCAAATTTCGACGACAATAGCTACTGACTCAAACACAAAACAACTCTCTACCACGAATGTAACAGAAATCTTGTGCCGCAATGGCTTCTATTCTGCAAATATAATACATTGTTAACATGAATGCTTATGCATTGTCCAGTACGGCACTGAGTAAGAATATGTAATAATGCGGGATTTAAAAACATCACTATGTCTTCTTCACTGGTAGATAATGTCATCTTGCATCACACAATCAATATCTAGGGATTTAGAAGTTATCGCTGTGATGTTTATATTACCAAAACCATCATATTGCACGCGCATGTGTCCAATTTAGCAAGACTATTTACCACAACAGATGACTTTCCACCCAGACAACGAGACGAGTTTTACGTAAACATCTACCTAACCTTCATGCAGTAAACAAAATAACGCAACGCGCATATTGGCCCAATATATTGTGCCTTGTTTCGGTAAGCAGTACTGATAGAGTCGCATGATTCAATGCAATTCAGTACTATTGTCGCAACCTGACAATGTATTAGATGAAAGGTTAGCAAAGTCGCAAAAATAAAATGATTCATATGCCCAGCTACACCAATATGATCGATATAAGCCTTTATCAACACTAGCGATTAGAATTATTAAATGGTGAGCGACCTAGGAACCCTTCGTTATAAGACAACCCCACGACGATTGTCATTAAATGATGCATGTAAGCAGCAATTGAGTGTTTTTAGCGCATTTCACAACATGCTACAGACATTCGCACGGTCATATCAAACAATAGCATCTTTCAATTAATTGATGCAAATATGGTTTGCCTGATACTTCATACTTTTGATTTCGCTTATCCTAGTTTTCTAAGACCACAAACAACAATGCTATACAACTTCCACACGAGTCCATTACTGTTCCGTAAGAGTATACTATTATTTACATAAATCACCTAATTACGTGTATAGTCGAAAACGTCCAGTGATACAAAAACTGCCAAGTCGTGGATGGAGTATTAAGTATATGCAAAGAGTAATATTTCACTGAATTTACATATTGAATACTATTAGCTCCATAACATATGTTGATACTACTCCCACTAGCTCGTCAATGCCTGACAATATTGAATTAATTTTATACCCTGTCATATCCTGCGAGCGGTACCAAACACCGCATTGATTTGTCATAATTATTTTCCTATTAGCCCCAGAGCAAAGTAGGATTCTGTTCACTCTAAGGATTGATATTACTTATCTACCTAGTAATTGCATACCTTCGCCACTTTTGAATCATGTAATTGATGCCCATTAAAAGGCTAACCTAATGCGCTATTGGTCAAAGTGACAAATGCTATGTTTGAGCCGCACTCGGCATGTATGTGTGAACAAAGTAGGTCACAGTCTGTGAAAGATATGTATTGGGTTTGTATTTAATTTGCAGTTGGGGATGCTGTTATGTCAATCGATTGGATGCTTTAATTAAAAGACCATTATTGTTGTTCTAATATTGCTAGCTCATTAGTCCTTTCGTAACTGCAATATTCAAATAAGAAAAGAAAAAGGAAAATTGCAGTTATAAACAGATACAGTCATAGTGAGCACAATACAATATATTTTAAAGTAACACTCAATTTAAGCATGTACTTACGATTCATATATATAATGCTTCAATGAATGGATAACTCTTGACGCACTGGTTTATATAATACGATGATTGTCTGGTACAATGCATAATCTATAAACACAAAGAGGCATTGCAAAATATGCAACGCCATTGCACAGCTCTGATGTCACCAGGTCGTACAATATTCAACACATACGTAAGCATCGACATACGTAACTCCTAGACGACGAATTTTGTGATATGCTATATATAAATACATATTGTAAATATATTTATATCGTCAATTGATAACATTGCATATGACAACATGCATCGAATACGAAATCGAAATTGATGCTAAAAGCATATTCCAGCTCATCCTTTGATAAATTATCATTATGTCGACATAATCCCCGACGCGATTATATGCCAGACACAAGACAGCCTTTATTTTCTACTGTGTTACCGTCACAATCAGTTTCTGTGTCCGGGAGCTGCATAAGGTTAGCTGCAAGTACTGGGCAAAATTAAAGCGCCATCTAGTTCAAATTAACAAAACAAACATGGCGCGTTCCTCTTGCTAAATCGCGCGATAACCAAGCACCAAACATTTCAGTAACAAATCAACAATGACAATTCTAACTCTAAAAGAGGTATCGCCAACAGAATTAGATGTAGCAATCTAGAAAAGCCTTGTCAATAATCCAATAACCCATGCATTTGTTTCTGAGACTGTGACAATAGTTCAGTTGTTGGGTCGAAGAATCACGTGCTTTTCCCCAAAAATTGGTGATTCGGTTATTGAGAACTCGGACTTTGTATAATACCGCCATGTGTAAATAAACTGGTGAATGTCAGATTTCATGAGCAAATATGTTGCTTATTGCACGATATGCATGATATAATGCTTACGCTTGCCCCCTTTGCGTATAACATTCCTTTCTAATCCTTGTCGCTTGTTAATACAAATCCAAGTATTGCTCGAGAAGCTTTGAGCGTCTATCCCATTTGCTTATAATTTATTTTGGTAAGAAATGCAAAAAAGTTAAGAGAAGGAGACAATGTGCCACGTTATATGTGCTAATTGCTAGAGTAAATAATATACTGCCCGCTTTGACTATTATAGTTAGGGCGGATTTTCCTACAGTACCAAAAATATCTTTCCCGTACCTAGAGTTAGCATATGGCAGTTTATCCCATTCGTTATCGCGCCTAATATATTGACGAAATGTTATGCCGATTCTGATAATGCAGTTATTTTTATGGTGAAGGATGTTAGACGTGGATGGTTTCTTTGAAAGATGTCAATGACGAGAGCGCACAACTTATCTAATGTACGAGCCGAATGAGTTTCACCCGCATACGGTCCCAGCCTTATGATTGCTACGGCCAAATACTTTACATGCATTACCATGCACATATCCTAAATCACATTCGGTGTATGTTAACCTTTCGTGAGTTTTCATGTAATCTTCCTAGACCATGCATTTTTTATGTCGATAGAAGTAGCATCCCTGCTTGATTGGACCAAAATAAATTAGCAAACATGATACAACTGTGCGTTTTATACGCCTGTACATTGGTGCATATTGCAATAACATTCATTTATTGCCAAGATAGCACAGATGAACGCCACAAGTTCGTACCATGTCAGGTTGTCAAGGTTTCAACTGCATTCACCGATACACTCATTCTACTAGAAATTAATGTCGTAACATGATTCATGAACTGCAAATGCTGCTGATGGAATACTGCCGTCAATCCCAAACAATAAATGTGACCAAAGTTGATGTATAAGAATAGAGTTTTAATGGTACATAACCCACATCATTAAATCAGCCGTTGATAAAACGGTACTACTGGCGCCGTAGTGCCGCCAGGCGTTCATGAAAAATTAATAACCTGTCGTGAACCGACAATGGTGCGTGCCATTTATTATTCGCCAGGTTACCATAAGCTTTCACTTTATCCTTTTGACTTTATCTTGACGCAGCGTTGCTCGATTAATGTTGCAGAAAAGACGGAAACGTGCAATTAGCAGATTGACCAAATTCAGATGGATTTAACAGCCTATGGCAATCAAGGTTTGCGCTTAGCGTAAATTGCATGAGTAGTGTTGGTCAGATTCTTGCTGATTTGTAAACATCCTACTTGGATAAAAATCGATGAATCTGGCGCTGTTGCAATACCACCAAGTAAAGCCATAAGAGCTCTAAGTTTTCGCGAGAATATTACGGAAGATTTAACTGACATTTTAACTGACTGTGGCTTGTCACTCTTCTCTCTGTGTAATAAGCTACGGATCCACAGCACCCCAACTCTAAAGCTAACTGTAGTTCACGCTAGGCATATTTATCTTTATTTCAGCAGTTAAACAAATTTCGTGGCAGTTCAAATAGTAATATTTGCATTAATGAACCTGATTAACAATACATATACACATCCCAGTACCTAACATAAGTCCCAGTGCATAACATTTAGGTAATTTTTGGACAGCAATGTTGCACGTCGCAATACTGGTAGTTTCTCAAGTAGAGTAACAAATTTAATCCGCTTTGCTTTTACACATGCCCAATGCTGCTTCATCTGAGGTTAGTCCACCATTTTTGCATGTGATTGGTAGGCTGAATGATCTCGATTACCACATGAAGAAAATGGGGTCTGTACCTAATCGAATGGTGTGTTAACCGTAAGACGAACCTGCAATCAACCAACACTGTTCTAAGGTTAACTATATTGAGGATATGTTTTTATGAACCTTGCACCTGCGTTAATGTTCGCGGTAATGGATGCAATTAAGAGAATTATGTAGTTGCGCATCCTTGTATGTTTGCAAATAGCCGTGATCCATACATCAACTTAAGAATCATGTTTTGTAGTTTCCATGTTATGAATAAGGTTGGATAGAGGGTGCAATTCATTCAATTGAAATAGGTTCCATGTAGTTGAATTAATTTATGACTGAAAATAGATTGATGTTCATCTTTTCATCTTTTTAACTACGTGAGATTCTTCCAGTCTAATACAGATAACACGTCCTGAATAATAAATCTACGTTCAAATTGCCAATTTACCTCGTTTCATTGACACGCTCTATTACTATCTAAGTAATACTAGACACCTACAACTAAAGGATTCATCTGCAGCCGTCCAGGTTAAATGTGACTCAAACAGATGCTCGCTAATCATGAATATTGGCATACAACATTATACTGTACTTTAGAATCATGACCCATCTGACGAATTATTTTTCGCTGGGCCTTTGCTCATCTACAACGTACATCAGTTATTTGGAGTCTTTATCTGAACCAGTGGGAATAAAAACAAACAAGCAATGTAGTGATGAAGTAGAAAATAAATGCTATAGCTATATTCTGCCCTCCATTATTGTACCTTAAGCCTCATATAAAAATGATAAAGATAATCATTTGTGAAAATGTCTCATTTTGCTACAATACTGGCTTTACCGCTATTATGATTGGTATTATCCTCATGCCATCACATTCAAATACTGGGAATTTATTTGTGTACACAAGGTTTAGCAGCATTGGGATTTTGTTTCGTACTCATCGCGTCCAACCTCATACCCAATAGCACATGACATCTTCGTTTGCTAATATATATACTTTGCCTGCGCAAATTACGACGAAATAAAAAAAACGACGAATATAATCAATCGCCCCAGATGCACGAAATGTGTCATATTTTAACATAACAATAAAACGTGGATTTGCTTTTTGTTATTTTTAAAACTTCATTGCAACTATTTGTGCACTGCAGCTTAAAGTTTGCTAATCAATACAGCTCGTGTTATTTGGTGGCATTGCTTGCTTCGAATCATATGATGGCAATGTCAGCAAAGAAATCGTCGTTAAATATAACGGAATGGTCATCATATATAGTGCTAATCATAAACATTATACATATAAAATTCCATGGTTACCGATGGCCTTTTGGGCAACAATTTGCTGCCAGCTGACACTAAGAAAATAACCTATCAATCATGCTAGGTATTTAACAATCGTAAGGCATAATAAATGAATAGTTTTAACAACAGTCTCCCTCATGACATCCCATTGTACCTGTGTGCAATGACATATAACCAGATTAATAACCCAAGCAATATTCTTTTGGCCACAGTACTCAATAAGAATTTTATTTATTTTCAACGTTTGTGCCTAATCGTAAAACTTCAGTTAACTAGCTCCGTCTAAACGTTCAAATAAACCTAGCTGGCATGCTTCTACACATCCATACAGCCTGTTTCCAGGAAATAATCCCGCTCAAAGGCGCTTAAGCAGGCAGTTAATTGTCATAGCACTGATTAAAAAGAAATGTCTTGAATTTTGATTTGAATACATCAAGAGTATTCGACCGACGAATATTGATGGGAAGTGCGTTCCACAAACTTGGTGCGGCATTACTGAACGCTCTGGCACCGTATGACGACATATTTGGGGATTTTGGGACTTGAAGAAGGTACTTGTCCATTGCAGGTTGGTATTTAACAGTAAGGTAGCTTGGCGTGGTTCTTATAACAGCCTTAAAGGTGAGCAGAAGAATGTTGTATACAATACGTTTTTCCACAGGAAGTCAATGAAGTGTACGCTTGATGTGTTGAATGTTATCCCCGTGCTTTCCTTTTGCAACAAAGCGGGCGTGTTGCAGTCTTGCGATAAGGTACGAATGATCTTCATATAGCAGCGAATTGCAGTAATCAAGCTGAGATGATATGAATGCGTGTACAAGATAGCGGTTGTGGATTGGTTCAGGTACTTCCTTATGCTGTCTAATCTTCTGATCTGATGAAAGAGAGATTGAGTTGACTTCTGGCAGTAACTGATGTAGGTACACTCATATCGCCAATAATAACTGGGCCAAACGACGGCTGGCATTTGTACCGAGATGCGAAAAATAGAATTTCAGTTTTGTCCTCATTAAGTTTTAGAAAACTGTTTGCAAACCATGATTTTATCTGATGGATGCATTCTTCCAATTTGATTTGTGCATCATTCGCATATTTTTGCGTCGGAGCAAATGTAAGATAAATGTGTGTGTCATCAGCATATTTGTGGTATTGCAGACCTTGTTCCTTTAAAAGATTCCCAAGTGGTGATATGTAGGCAATAAATAATAATGGCCTTAGGACTGATCCCTGTGGCACACTACATGTTAGTTGGTGTGTTTCAGAATACCGGCCTTCAGCACAGACTCGTTGTAAGCGGTTTGATAGGTATGACTTGAGCCATGCGAGGCATTTTCCATTTAGGCCGTGACTGTCGATCAGGCAGCGTAACAGGATTTCATGATCGACAGTGTAAAAAGCGGAGCAGAGGTCGAGAAGCACGAAAGCAACAGCATGGTGCTGGTGAACAGCACAAGCAGTGTCATTGTATACTCGGAGAAGAGCAGTCTCAGTACTATGGGCAGGTTTGTAGGCTGACTGATACTTGTCATCAAGTCGTTTGGCTAATTTATAGTCCTAAAATCGATTGGCTACAACCTTCTCTGTTAAGTTTTTAATAATTGTCCTGCTTACGAGTCGTAGACCGTTGACAGTGCGGTAAGCAGCAGACTTCCCACACTTGATATATTACGTCTTGTGAGCAAAAATGTGCTTATACAAATCGATACTGAATATTGCGGTTTGAGTGTGTCTGTTATCTAGTCGTATGCCTTATGTATAAATATTTGATTGAAGTCAAACGATCTCAATGTTTTTCTTGAAATTGTCTCGATGGTAGCATTAACTTGATCTTCAGTCAGTGAAGCGCATAGTTGCAGACAATAATTGTTTGCTGCCGTCAGACTTCCCACATTCCTATTGCCTCGAACTACCAGAGAGTGGACCATTACCACCAAGCTTGGCGTCTTTGTGTTCCCAAGCGGCTTTCTAGTTCAAGCAGCATCAATCTATAGTTACTGATTCAAACACATCGCCCACGATGTCACCATTTTAGCACCGAGTTTAAGTTCCTAATCTTAGCAGACTTAAGTTAACGTCTGTATAAAGCTATCACCCATACCAATTGGTTGCGCGGATCCTTGTGATTTATAAACAGTAGGGTCGTTGTTGGATAAAAAAATTTCAGTTTGTCATTCAAACTCAGCAATCAACGATAAGCTGCTGAGGGGTTCCGGAGCTAGTGAAACAACTAGATTGCATTTAATCGACAATCCGTAAATCATCAAATGAGCAGAACTCATCCAAAGTTGACATCCAATCACTGTTCGTGATTATTTATGAGCTTTTTATGCTCACAGACAATTGCACCCCTGGGCATTTGTTATTAGTTTGCTCTCGTTTTAACATCGCCCACATGGTATTGGCATTAGATACCAGCACAGAAGAGTTCATCGTGTTTAGGGCGACAATACCACGCAGAAATCGAATATTTGTTCCCAAATAATTACCATAATGACGTTGTTCGATATATCGACTATTGGTAGACCTATTACCATTATAAAATGGTTCGATATGGTAAAATATGTGTGTTTTTGTATACAAATAAGCCAATGATTACTTACTTGAAGAGATTCATTCTTGATTTTCGGACTGATGTCAGACTTACATTCATGTGGTAGCGCTGATAGCCAGTCAAAATATTGCGTCAAAACTTCTATTAATCAATTAAATGAATAATCTTCAGAGGTCAATCACATTTATTGTTTAAGGCCATTACTAAATCCTCGTCGTCGTCAACCACTGGCTAAATTCAATATATTTGCCTGCTGATTTAATCCAATGAACAACCACTTTGTTTGGTTTTATGTGACGAAAATGTTCGATACATAATAAAGCACAATTCGCAGCAAGCAAATAAATTGACTATCGATTTCGTCTAATTATATATCACTATATAAAACAGAGGGCTCAGACCTACACAACAAGCGAGCCTTACGGTCTCAGGTGATATTCGAATTTCATGTGGGAATGCGGTGTCACATAGCACCCTCTAACGGTGACTTAGCAGTCGCAAGCGAACGCATTGTGTAGAAATCAATAATTCGGTTTCGAAAAAAGAATGTAGTTTTTACTGTCGGGTGAACCATTGGTGTTGATGGTATAGGTTATATAATTAAGAGTCGACAGAAGATGAAATGAAGGGGTTTTTTTTTTTGCCGCCGCAGTTATGGGACATGAACGAAAATATAATGGAGATTTTATTGATGCACTTGCATTATAATTGGTGCGCTCGTCGTGATTGTTCTGTAAGGATACAAATCGTCTCCAATGCTGCCAAGTTACAAACTTGAACTTATCGATGACTGCTTTGCGCCCAGCAGAATAACACACATTTATTTTCCTGACGATTATGCTTACACATGAAGCTAACCGATTACAAGTACTCTTAATCGATGTAGACCTCCCAATGACTTTAGATCTCTGCTTTTAACAGACCAGACAAACATCTAACCCCAGAGGGGTGTCTAACCTTCAACCCCCTGCTAGTTTCGCACACACGATGCATCACAGTAAACAAGCCAAGTATTGTGTTGTTTCCGTTGTACTGTCATCGCTCATTTTCTCTTAAAGATCTAGTCATTATTGGCTCGCAAATTGTCGCCCAAGTGTGCGTGGACTACACAGTGCCAATAAATGACCCAACTGCAATTATGGTAAAATTATATAGGGACGTTTATGATCTATGATAATCTGACTGCTCCATTTATGTGTATATCGGGACGACAAGAAGCGTCTATAAAATAGTCCTGCATACAAACGGTGCCCTAAGACGTAATCAAAGACGTTTTAAGATTTGGCTCGCCTAAGCATCAAACATTTGTACCCACTGATTAAAGCTCACTGAGAGACTATATGCCTAGGAGGCTAGGCAAAGACCAAACAGAATTGTAAGTCAATTCCTGTCCTTGAACCTAACATAGATGGTACATCCTCTACTTGTAATGTTTAACGGCACGATTATGTTGTTGCTTATGCTATTGCCCGTTGTACATTTAGGGAACCAGGTTTTCTATCCGATTCAAAAGTCTTAATAGGATGGAGACAATTCACATAAATGTCCGTTGTTGTAGATAAGATTGGTATTTTTTCAACTAACACGATTGGTCATTTGGCCACTTTGTGTTGACCCTATCAGTAAATGGCCTTTTGTCATGCAATATCCCCTCTAAATATAGCAGTGTATCATTCTACTTGGTAATATTAATGAGCGATTCATCGTGTGTGTTAATTTGAAATCCGTCCAAGTCAGCGTCATGTAATAGCAATGGACGTTCAAAGCTAGTCTTTGGATCGATTATTGTAAAACAATGCTTACCTCAATGTGCCTCAACATTGCGTTTTTCGTTCCTTAATCCGCCACCGCTGATATCTTAAGTTCGAATAATTATTCACCGTGCTAGATTGCTCCTGCTCTATTTGATTACTTGGGCGTTGAAGATTCGCCAATACATAGGCCGAAATACGTTTTTTGCAGCCTTTCAAAATCGATATGAATAAGGTAGCGTGAACTTCTGAATTTCTCTCACTAAATATAACGATTTGTTAACTTTGGATGGTCATTTTCACATAGAATAGTCTCGTCAAACAAATTTTCCTTGTGCGCTAATAGTCCAAGACGTTGTGCACATTGTTAATAGCCGAATAGACAAATATACACCATTGACTCGGCGTGGTGTGATTAAATTGAAAAGAAAATAAGCTGCAGCAGAGATAAATACAGCGTCAATCGGTGTCGATCACAATACATAACGTTATAACACAGAGACATGCTGTTGAACGACGCAAAGTTTCCCATAAGCAATTCCGTACCAATAATATATATATGCTACCTGTGTAGCATAATGTGAATAGGACATCATATAATCCATCTTGTGGATGACCTTTTCTATATTTAACTCATCGCAATGTCCGACATATATGTTGCCATTACCAATCATATCGGCAACCATTTTAGCCAATGTAAAATGAAAGCAGTATTGTAGGATTTTCACATCATTTTGAAACTTATTCCCATCGCCTGACAGGAAATGTTCTTCATGATATATTTGAAAACGGATATTACAGGTAAATGATCTGCTCACATCTGTGAACCGTGCTGAACCCATTAAGCAAGAAACACTTGCTGTATTGTTGCCCGTCTATCTAATGAATATTGAAATGCGACTAACGCCCGCATATAGAGACAACACAATTGTTCATTGAGATGAATCTTCTATCGATAAAACACACGCAAGTGTATAACTCAGACATTCTATTTATTCTAATATATCAACCATTGTGTTTGAATCGCAGTCTCACCCAGACTTCAATCGATAAAACACACAGTGTTGCAATTTTGAGTTAACAATTGAACTGTATATTCTGTTTAGAATAAGATATGTGGTGCAGGTTAAGCCTCGGTTGGCTGGGGAATTTCTGAAGTTAAAATTCCCGAAAAGGCAATGTGTCGTTATTAGACACGTAATGCGCATTATATCACATGGTTTTCCTAACTGTGGACGCTCCGAAATACACATTCACATAGCATTTTTAATAAATTATTGTTCATAGGATATATGGATTTGATCCATGTTATGCATGTATCTCCTGTAATCCGTACAAGCATGATACATTTAGCTGTATGTGCCTCAAGGCTTTCGGGTACAGTAATATTTACCGTCGTGTTTTTCTAACAGACCAATCTAAAATCCCAATCAGCACAACAAGCACATGATTACGCTAGAATTGATTGCACTATTTGTCCATCTATCTTAATCTATCTCAGATGGAGGTTGTATAGTCAAGGTCCGCTAGCTTTTGAAGTGTATAATCATCCCAGATTTGGGATGCTCCAACAGAAGCTGTGTCTCTCGGTTACTTTTGGGTCATTGTCTCTGATTGGTCAGTGTCACATTTGCCGAAGATTTGGTGCCATATTTGTTTTTACATCCTCCATGTAGACCTCTTTTTACAAGAACTGAGGTACATGCTCTTGCTAAGCATGTAAATGACTCCAACGGAAGCCCTTGATTTCGCGCAACAGCCGCATGGCGTGGTATTAAAAGGCTTTCATAAGGATTGTGCACTTTGCTGCTTGATGGGTCATGACTCTTTTGTGAATGTGCCTGCCGGGCGGGGAAACATTTTGCTATGCTTAACTACTGCTCTCGATTCAATGCTTGGAGTTGGTCGACACAAACGGTTGTCCGCTTGCCCAGGACAAATGATTTGTCATGTAGGATAAGTGACTAGGCTAGTCAACTTGTCTTACCGGACATGTGATTTTTATAAGCCGGGCACGCATTCTACAAAGCCCGGATTTTGTTGATTCACGCTGAGCGGAACCCTTCATCACACAGTCGGCGAGAGAAGCAGACACCCAACTGGTCTTCATAACTGACTGTATTACGTAAGCATACTTTCATGCTGTAAGAAATTACAGCGCTTGTAATGGTCCATATTTGAACTTGGGAGACACCCCCAAATTCTAGTAACATTCTATGAGCTCTCATTTGACGCAGACCACGGCAATGTAGATGACGTCATCCAGGGTGCGTATCACAAGTTAGTTTCATGAGTTGGACGCGCGCAGCGAGGGTCGATCCGGGGGTCACAACTTTGCGTTGATTGGTCAAGTAGGGGCTCTCACGAAGTTTAACAAACATGTCTAAGGAATATTCGGACGCACCAGATTTAGACCTTGTCTTGTCGTAGAATCTGGAGTCTGGGACGCAAACTAGAGGTGGTGTGATAGTATGTGAGCGGATAATTATCTTAAAAACAACCAATACTTACTCGCCTGCCAAACTCTCGATGGCGCTCTCGAAGGCGTAATATCCCAGTTTGTAATAGCTTTGACAGCGTCGTGAGGGATGTTTTGGATGTTTTTATTGAATGATTGAAACGACAAGAAAACACCTAACAAAATAATAATACCCATACAAACACCTTTACTTCGCATATTGCATGACACAATTCATATATAGAGTGCAACAATTGCTGCAAATGATTCGTTTCAAGCAGCCGGCATCGTCAATGCCCAACGACGTATCAGTGGTATTGCAGTCGATCATAATGTGCAATCAAAATAATAATGCAATTCTTACCATTGGTTTAGTAATCTCCAGAAGCCACAAATGAAAGCTTTGGTATATGACCACACTGGTTGTTTTTGCCGCGCATATAGTTACTTCAACATTAAAGGAGAAAATAGATGAAATGCTTTTATTATTAGTGCGTTTGTTCATGATGATGTGTTCAATTGATGCAGCTGGATTTGGAGAAGGGCATGATGGCGTAAGGTAACATACAATACACTACTGATCAGCTTTCTACCATATAAGTGACCTGTTTGTACATGGACATCACACATATTCATGCATGATATTCATTTTAAACGAGGCAGTATTAACATATAGACGAATAGCGGTAGCAAAATTGTGATAGGTGTCCCATATACTAAAGAAACATGTGATCGGACGGTGGCCAAAACATTAATGACGGTAAACATACCTAAAAGAGGTTCTTTATTACATTTTCTGACACCTCCGTGAGCTAACATACATACGAACGATTTTGAAATGCTAACAACGATATTGTTCTCACCCGAAGATTACATGGGAACTCTATGCATAGCCAAGTGATCGCATTACGCTGGTAGCTTGAACTATAGGCAACGTGCCCGAGCTCATTCTCTCATTGTGTTTCAACCCTAATGTCCTTTGAATTTTGATTTAACATGGCTGTAATAACGATATATATTGGATTTTTATCTTTGCTGCTATCCCTCTGTCGCAACTTAGATCACTGTATATCTTGCTTCTTAAATAGTTGATCATTTTATTTAATGCGAAACCTATATTTATTTGATCGCTTTGACATGTGATTGATTAGACTTGTAGAGGTGGCTTGAGCAAGACCAGGGTAAATGCAACCATAATAATTGATTCATAACCACTCTTAATCTGTTCTTAAATTGAGAGAATTAAAATCAACCATTAATGGAAACAATATGGGGCTGTTGGTATATCACCCAAGTCACGCACATGGATTAGGTTTCGTTTCACATTGCACTCAACAGCATTGAATTATATGTACGGTGACATACAATTCAGCCAAATACAAGAAGGGGTCCCACATACTTTATTCCAAGACTCGAGTTAAGGACATGTGCTCATCCCAACCCACTATCCCGCACATTATCTGTCGGTCACTTCAGCTCAAGTCCCCTGTAGAGGGAGCAAATCACGAGACGATGAAAGGTTTTTTAATATGAAAGCTTGTGTTTCGTCGATCTGACATATCGCTTTCACAATGAGGTGAATAACTACCAACGAAAGACATTTGAGACCCCATGCAAAACAGAAACCACCATTGTAATTTGGCTTTACTTTGTTTGAGCGGTCTCAGCCATGGAAATCATTCCTTGAAATATACCACTGAATGTCTGTGCTGTAACGTAATGTAATCTAGCCCATACAGATTGACTGCTCGATTAACTTTTATTGCACACAATCTGTTTTCTCATAGAGAATATCACTAACCCAAAGCAATTATATTCGGCCGTTCATAAAAAAACAATTAACATTAATATCTTCCACAACCTGCTGCTCAACACTCCTGAATATGATGTTCTGATGTGCAAATGACTGAGCATGACAAGTAAATACCAATCAATTACATTAAACGCCCTGTGAAGGGCATTACTTATTACGCCAGATTATTGATGTTGGATATAGTATAGCATATACGCTCACATGCAATAATGAAGAACTAATACCGAAATTGTACATCATAGAACATACCTCTTCCTATGAGGCCTCAATAATTTCATGCATTATTGCTGGTGTGAGATGAAGCACTACCATACTATCAATACAATATATTTTAAAGTAACACTCAATTTAAGCATGTACTTACGATGATTGTCTGGTACAATGCATAATCTATAAACACAAAGAGGCATTGCAAAATATGCAACGCCATTGCACAGCTCTGATGTCACCAGGTCATACAATACTCAACACATACGTAAGCATCGACATACGTAACTCCTAGACGACGAATTTTGTGATATGCTGTATATAAATACATATTGTAAATATATTTATATCGTCAATTGATAACATTGCATATGACAACATGCATCGAATACGAAATCGAAATTGATGCTAAAAGCATATTCCAGCTCATCCTTTGATGAATTATCATTATGTCGACATAATCCCCGACGCGATTACATGCCAGACACAAGACAGCCTTTATTTTCTACTGTGTTACCGTCACAATCAGTTTCTGTGTCCGGGAGCTGCATAAGGTTAGCTGCAAGTACTGGGCAAAATTAAAGCGCCATCTAGTTCAAATTAACAAAACAAACATGGCGCGTTCCTCTTGCTAAATCGCGCGATAACCAAGCACCAAACATTTCAGTAACAAATCAACAATGACAATTCTAACTCTAAAAGAGGTATCGCCAACAGAATTAGATGTAGCAATCTAGAAAAGCCTTGTCAATAATCCAATAACCCATGCATTTGTTTCTGAGTCTGTGACAATAGTTCAGTTGTTGGGTCGAAGAATCACGTGCTTTTCCCCAAAAATTGGTGATTCGGTTTATTGAGAACTCGGACTTTGTATAATACCGCCATGTGTAAATAAACTGGTGGATGTCAGATTTCATGAGCAAATATGTTGCTTATTGCACGATATGCATGATATAATGCTTACGCTTGCCCCCTTTGCGTATAACATTCCTTTCTAATCCTTGTCGCTTGTTAATACAAATCCAAGTATTGCTCGAGAAGCTTTGAGCGTCTATCCCATTTGCTTATATTTTATTTTGGTAAGAAATGCAAAAATGTTAAGAGAAGGAGACAATGTGCCACGTTATTTGTGCTAATTGCTAGAGTAAATAATATACTGCCCGCTTTGACTATTATAGTTAGGGCGGATTTTCCTACAGTACCAAAAATATCTTTCCCGTACCTAAAGTTAGCATATGGCAGTTTATCCCATTCGTTATCGCGCCTAATATATTGACGAAATGTTATGCCGATTCTGATAATGCAGTTATTTTTATGGTGAAGGATGTTAGACGTGGATGGTTTCTTTGAAAGATGTCAATGACGAGAGCGCACAACTTATCTAATGTACGAGCCGAATGAGTTCCACCCGCATACGGTCCCAGCCTTATGATTGCTACGGCCAAATACTTTACATGCATTACCATGCACATATCCTAAATCACATTCGGTGTATGTTAACCTTTCGTGAGTTTTCATGTAATCTTCCTAGACCATGTATTTTTTATGTCGATCGAAGTAGCATCCCTGCTTGATTGGACCAAAATAAATTAGCAAACATGATACAACTGTGCGTTTTATATGCCTGTACATTGGTGAATATTGCAATAACATTCATTTATTGCCAAGATAGCACAGATGGAACGCCACAAGTTCGTACCATGTCAGGTTGTCAAGGTTTCAACTGCATTCACCGATACACTCAATCTACCAGCAATGAACATAATTCATGAACTGCAAATGCTGCTGATGGAATACTGCCGTCAATCCCAAACAATAAATGTGACCAAAGTTGATGTATAAGAATAGAGTTTTAATGGTACATAACCCACATCGTTAAATCAGCCGTTGATAAAACGGTACTACTGGCGCCGTAGTGCCGCCAGGCGTTCATGAAAAATTAATAACCTGTCGTGAACCGACAATGGTGCGTGCCATTTATTATTCGCCAGGTTGCCATAAGCTTTCACTTTATCCTTTTGACTTTATCTTGACGCAGCGTTGCTCGATCAATGTTGCAGAAAAGACGGAAACGTGCAATTAGCAGATTGACCAAATTCAGATGGATTTAACAGCCTATGGCAATCAAGGTTTGCGCTTAACGTAAATTGCATGAGTAGTGTTGGTCAGATTCTTGCTGATTTGTAAACATCCTACTTGGATAAAAATCGATGAATCTGGCGCTGTTGCAATACCACAACATCCAAGTAAAGCTATAAGAGCTCTAAGTTTTCGCGAGAATATTACGGAAGATTTAACTGACATTTTAACTGACTGTGGCTTGTCACTCTTCTCTCTGTGTAATAAGCTACGGATCCACAGCACCCCAGCTCTAAAGCTAACTGTAGTTCACGCTAGGCATATTTATCTTTATTTCAGCAGTTAAGCAAATTTCGTGGCAGTTCAAATAGTAATATTTGCATTAATGAACCTGATTAACAATACATATACACATCCCAGTGCATAACATTTCGGACATTTTTGGACAGCAATGTTGCACGTCGCAATACTGGTAGTTTCTCAAGTAGAGTAACAAATTTAATCCGCTTTGCTTTTACACATGCCCAATGCTGCTTCATCTGAGGTTAGTCCACCATTTTTGCATGTGATTGGTAAGCTGAATGATCTCGAATACCAGATGAAGAAAATGGGGTCTGTACCTAATCGAATGGTGTGTTAACCGTAAGACGAACCTGCAATCAACCAACACTGTTCTAAGGTTAACTATATTGGGGATATGTTTTTATGAACCTTGCACCTGCGTTAATAATCGCGGTAATGGATGCAATTAAGAGAATTATGTAGTTGCGCATCCTTGTATGTTTGCAAATAGCCGTGATCCATACATCAACTTAAGAATCATGTTTTGTAGTTTCCATGTTATGAATAAGGTTGGATAGAGGGTGCAATTCATTCAATTGAAATATGTTCCATGTAGTTGAATTAATTTATGACTGAAAATAGATTGATGTTCATCTTTTCATCTTTTTAACTACGTGAGATTCTTCCAGTCTAATACAGATAACACGTCCTGAATAATTAATCTACGTTCGAATTGCCAATTTATCTCGTTTCATTGACACGCTCTATTACTATCTAAGTTATACTAGACACCTACAACTAAAGGATTCAACTGCAGCCGTCCAGGTTAAATGTGACTCAAACAGATGCTCGCTAATCATGAATATTTGCATACAACATTATACTGTACTTTAGAATCATGACCCATCTGACGAATTATTTTTCGCTGGGCATTTGCTCATCTACAACATACATCAGTTATTTGGAGTCTTTATCTGAACCAGTGGGAATAAAAACAAACAAGCAATGTAGTGATGAAGTAGAAAATAAATGCACTATAGCCCTCCATTATTCTGCCTCATATAAGAATGTGGAGCCGCTTGCATCGATAACATTTGTACCTTAAGCGATCCAAACAAATCCTCATTCTCGATATAAATGATAGAAAAAAAATAAAGATAATCTATGGCTTGAGGCCAAAATGTCTAGACATTTTGCTGCAATATTCGTGCTGTTTTACGGCGATTATAAAGGTAATTCACTGTTATTAAACATTGGTTGATTGTGACGGTAATAATATTACCTCGCGTTATGCATCACATTCAAATATACTGGGAATTTATTTGTGTACACAAGGTTAGCAGCATTGGTTTTTCATGCTAATAATGTTTTTTTCGTACACTAACCGCTGTGACTTGTACAATTTCGTATCTCATACTTCATCCAATAAAAGCCGACAAGACAGTTGTCGTTAGGTCAGTTATTGGCTACGCCGATGTTAATGACAAATGTTAAAGCAAGTAAACACCCTCTGCGAATAATTGAGCATGGAGATAAGCCTCGGCGCACCAAACGCTGTTGAATTATAACTACGTCGACAGCGATAATCGGCGATGCAGCTTGGATGATTTTTATGACGGACTGGTGTCAAAGCTTTGAATATTATTTTTGTAAGTTTATATTTGTCAAAAACGGTTATCATTAGAAATAACGCATATTTTGGATGAATATACTTCAAAACACAATATATATATAAATCAACTGACTCAACTTGATTGACTGCTGCTCAGAGTGAATAGTATCATAATTGATGTAAAAGACCATTGCGCAGTTTCGTGTATTTTCCTAGTCTTGTGAATTGATGGCAATGATGTTCCAATTGGTAAATGTTGTTGTAGTTGATGGTTGAGATTGTTTTATCTTGTGACCTTACACAATATTCATCGGATGGAAAAAATAGCCCGGCAATGCCATTTAAGTTGTAGCATCAGTCTTATTTTGCAAATCAAATATGAGTATTCAATAAATGATTTGACGAATGTCCTGTTATGCAAGTTCAGGGAGAATTATGCTCACATACAAAATGATACATTTGTGAGTCTCTTACTGGCTTTACCCTAATTGATTGGTATTATTCTCATGCCAGCATGAGCCAGGGATTCTCGCGTCCAACCACCCAATAGCAGACATCTTCGTTTGCTAATATATATACTTTGCCTGCGCAAATTACGACGAATAAACTATAATCAATCGCCCCAGATGCACGGAAATGTTTCATATTTTAACATAACAATAAAACGTGGATTTGCGTTTTGTGCACTGCAGCTAAACGTTTGCTAATCAATACAGCTCGTGTTATTTGGTGGCATTGCTTGCTTCGAATCATATGATGGCAATGTCAGCAAAGAAATCGTCGTCAAATATAACGGAATAGTCATTATATATAGTGCTAATCATAAACATTATACATATAAAATTCCATGGTTACCGATGGCCGTTTGGGCAACAATTTGCTGCCAGCTGACACTAAGAAAATAACCTATCAATCATGCTAGGTATTTAACAATCGTAAGGCATAATAACTGAATAGTTTTAACAACAATCTCCCTCATGATATCCCATTGTACCTGTGTGCAATGACATATAACCAGATTAATAACCCAAGCAATATTCTTTTGGCCACAGTACTCTATAAGAATTTTATTTATTTTCAACGTTTGTGCCTAATCGTAAAACTTCAGTTAACTAACTCCGTCTAAACGTTCAAATAAACCTAGCTGGCATGCTTCTACACATCCATACAGCCTGTTTCCAGGAAATAATCCCGCTCAAAGGCGCTTAAGCAGGCAGTTAATTGACATAGCACTGATAAAAAGAAATGTCTTGAATTTTGATTTGAATACATCAAGAGTATTCGACCGACGAATATTGATGGGAAGTGCGTTCCACAAACTTGGTGCGGCATTACTGAACGCTCTGGCACCGTATGACGACATATTTGGGGATTTTTGGACTTGAAGAAGGTACTTGTCCATTGCAGGTTGGTATTTAACAGTAAGGTAGCTTGGCGCGGTTCTTATAACAGCCTTAAAGGTGAGTAGAAGAATGTTGTATACAATACGTTTTTCCACAGGAAGCCAATGAAGTGTACGCATGATGTGTTGAATGTTATCTCCGTGCTTTCCTTTTGCAACAAAGCGGGCGGCCGTATTTTGGGCGTGTTGCAGTCTTGCGATAAGGTACGAATGATCTTCATATAGCAGCGAATTGCAGTAATCAAGCTGAGATGATATGAATGCGTGTACAAGATAGCGGTTGTGGATTGGTTCAGGTACTTCCTTATGCTGTCTAATCTTCTGATCTGATGAAAGAGAGATTGAGTTGACTTCTGGCAGTAACTGATGTAGGTACACTCATATCGCCAATAATAACTGGGCCAAACGACGGCTGGCATTTGTACCGAGATGCAAAAAATAGAATTTCAGTTTTGTCCTCATTAAGTTTTAGAAAACTGTTTGCAAACCATGATTTTATCTGATGGATGCATTCTTCCAATTTGATTTGTGCATCATTCGCATATGTTTGTGTCGGAGCAAATGTAAGATAAATTTGTGTGTCATCAGCATATTTGTGGTATTGCAGACCTTGTTCCATTAAAAGATTCCCAAGTGGTGATATGTAGGCAGTAAATAATAATGGCCCTAGGACTGATCCCTGTGGCACACTACATGTTAGTTGGTGTGTTTCAGAATACCGGCCTTCAGCACAGACTCGTTGTAAGCGGTTTGATAGGTATGACTTGAGCCATGCGAGGCATTTTCCATTTAGGCCGAGACTGTCGATCAGGCAGCGTAACAGGATTTCATGATCGACAGTGTAAAAAGCGGAGCAGAGGTCGAGAAGCACGAGAGCAACAGCATGGTGCTGGTGAACAGCACAAGCAGTGTCATTGTATACTCGGAGAAGAGCAGTCTCAGTACTATGGGCAGGTTTGTAGGCTGACTGATACTTGTCATCAAGTCGTTTGGCTAATTTATAGTCCTAAAATCGATTGGCTACAACCTTCTCTGTTAAGTTTTTAATAATTGTCCTGCTTACGAGTCGTAGACCGTTGACAGTGCGGTAAGCAGCAGAACTTCCACACTTGATATATTACGTCTTGTGAGCAAAAATGTGCTTATACAAATCGATACTGAATATTGCGGTTTGAGTGTGTCTGTTATCTAGTCGTATGCCTTATGTATAAATATTTGATTGAAGTCAAACGATCTCAATGTTTTTCTTGAAATTGTCTCGATGGTAGCATTAACTTGATCTTCAGTCAGTGAAGCGCATAGTTGCAGACAATAATTGTTTGCTGCCGTCAGACTTCCCACATTCCTATTGCCTCGAACTACCAGAGAGTTGACCATTACCACCAAGCTTGGCGTCTTTGTGTTCCCAAGCGCATTTTCTAGTTCAAGCAGCGTCAATCTATAGGTTACTGATTCAAACACATCGCCCACGATGTCACCATTTTAGCACCGAGTTTAAGTTCCTAATCTTAGCAGACTTAAGTTAACGCCTGTATAAAGCTATCACCCATACCAATTGGTTGCGCGGATCCTTGTGATTTATAAACAGTAGGGTCGTTGTTGGATAAAAAAATTTCAGTTTGTCATTCAAAGCATCAACGATAAGCTGCTGAGGGGTTCCGGAGCTAGTGAAACAACTAGATTGCATTTAATCGACAATCCGTAAATCATCAAATGAGCAGAACTCATCCAAAGTTGACATCCAATCACTGTTCGTGATTATTTATGAGCTTTGGCTCACAGACAATTGCACCCCTGGGCATTTGTTATTAGTTTGCTCTCGTTTTAACATCGCCCACATGGTATTGGCATTAGATACCAGCACAGAAGAGTTCATCGTGTTTAGGGCGACAATACCTCGCAGAAATCGAATATTTGTTCCCAAATAATTACCATAATGACGTTGTTCGATATATCGACTATTGGTAGACCTATTACCATTATAAAATGGTTCGATATGGTAAAATATGTGTTTTTGTATACAAATAAGCCAATGATTACTTACTTGAAGAGATTCATTCTTAATTTTCGGACTGATGTCAGACTTACATTCATGTGGTAGCGCTGATAGCCAGTCAAAATATTGCGTCAAAACTATTAATCAATTAAATGAATAATCTTCAGAGGTCAATCACATTTATTGTTTAAGGCCATTATTAAATCCTCGTCGTCGTCAACCACTGGCTAAATTCAATATATTTGCCTGCTGATTTAATCCAATAAACAACCACTTTGTTTGATTTTATGTGCGGAAAATGTTCGATACATAATAAAGCACAATTCGCAGCAAGCAAATAAATTGACTATCGATTTCGTCTAATTATATATCACTATATAAAACAGAGGGCTCAGACCTACACAACAAGCGAGCCTTACGGTATCAGGTGATATTCGAATTTCATGTGGGAATGCGGTGTCACATAGCACCCTCTAACGGTGACTTAGCAGTCGCAAGCGAACGCATTGTGTAGAAATCAATAATTCGGTTTCGAAAAAAGAATGTAGTTTTTACTGTCGGGTGAACCATTGGTGTTGATGGTATAGGTTATATAATTAAGAGTCGACAGAAGATGAAATGAAGGGGTTTTTTTTGTTTGCCGCAGTTATGGGACATGAACGAAAATATAATGGAGATTTTATTGATGCACTTGCATTATAATTGGTGCGCTCGTCGTGATTGTTCTGTAAGGATACAAATCGTCTCCAATGCTGCCAAGTTACAAACGTGAACTTATCGATGACTGCTTTGCGCCCAGCAGAATAACACACATTTATTTTCCTGACGATTATGCTTACACATGAAGCTAACCGATTACAAGTACTCTTAATCGATGTAGACCTCCCAATGACTTTAGATCTCTGCTTTTAACAGACCAGACAAACATCTAACCCCAGAGGGGTGTCTAACCTTCAACCCCCTGCTAGTTTCGCACACACGATGCATCACAGTAAACAAGCCAAGTATTGTGTTGTTTCCGTTGTACTGTCATCGCTCATTTTCTCCTTAAGATCTAGTCATTATTGGCTCGCAAATTGTCGCCCAAGTGTGCGTGGACTACACAGTGCCAATAAATGACCCAACTGCAATTATGGTAAAATTATATAGGGACGTTTATGATCTATGATAATCTGACTGCTCCATTTATGTGTATATCGGGACGACAAGAAGCGTCTATAAAATAGGTCCTGCATACAAACGGTGCCTAAGACGTAATCAAAGACGTTTTAAGATTTGGCTCGCCTAAGCATCAAACATTTGTACCCACTGATTAAAGCTCACTGAGAGACTATATGCCTAGGAGGCTAGGCAAAGACCAAACAGAATTGTAAGTCAATTCCTGTCCTTGAACCTAACATAGATGGTACATCCTCTACTTGTAATGTTTAACGGCACGATTATGTTGTTGCTTATGCTATTGCCCGTTGTACATTTAGGGAACCAGGTTTTCTATCCGATTCAAAAAGTCTTCATAGGATGGAGACAATTCACATAAATGTCCGTTGTTGTAGATAAGATTGGTATTTTTTCAACTAACACGATTGGTCATTTGGCCACTTTGTGTTGACCCTATCAGTAAATGGCCTTTTGTCATGCAATATCCCCTCTAAATATAGCAGTGTATCATTCTACTTGGTAATATTAATGAGCGATTCATCGTGTGTGTTAATTTGAAATCCGTCCAAGTCAGCGTCATGTAATAGCAATGGACGTTCAAAGCTAGTCTTTGGATCGATTATTGTAAAACAATGCTTACCTCAATGTGCCTCAACATTGCGTTTTTCGTTCCTTAATCCGCCACCGCTGATATCTTAAGTTCGAATAATTATTCACCGTGCTAGATTGCTCCTGCTCTATTTGATTACTTGGGCGTTGAAGATTCGCCAATACATAGGCCGAAATACGTTTTTGCAGCCTTTCAAAATCGATATGAATAAGGTAGCGTGAACTTCTGAATTTCTCCTCACTAAATATAACGATTTGTTAACTTTGGATGGTCATTTTCACATAGAATAGTCTCGTCAAACAAATTTTCCTTGTGCGCTAATAGTCCAAGACGTTGTGCACATTGTTAATAGCCGAATAGACAAATATACACCATTGACTCGGCGTGGTGTGATTAAATTGAAAAAAAAATAAGCTGCAGCAGAGATAAATACAGCGTCAATCGGTGTCGATCACAATACATAACGTTATAACACAGAGACATGCTGTTGAACGACGCAAAGTTTCCCATAAGCAATTCCGTACCAATAATATATATATGCTGCCTGTGTAGCATAATGTGAATAGGACATCATATAATCCATCTTGTGGATGACCTTTTCTATATTTAACTCATCGCAATGTCCGACATATATGTTGCCATTACCAATCATATCGGCAACCATTTTAGCCAATGTAAAATGAAAGCAGTATTGTAGGATTTTCACATCATTTTGAAACTTATTCCCATCGCCTGACAGGAAATGTTCTTCATGATATATTTGAAAACGGATATTACAGGTAAATGATCTGCTCACATCTGTGAACCGTGCTGAACCCATTAAGCAAAGAAACACTTGCTGTATTGTTGCCCGTCTATCTAATGAATATTGAAATGCGACTAACGCCCGCATATAGAGACAACACAATTGTTCATTGAGATGAATCTTCTATCGATAAAACACACGCAAGTGTATAACTCAGACATTCTATTTATTCTAATATATCAACCATTGTGTTTGAATCGCAGTCTCACCCAGACTTCAATCGATAAAACACACAGTGTTGCAATTTTGAGTTAACAATTGAACTGTATATTCTGTTTAGAATAAGATATGTGGTGCAGGTTAAGCCTCGGTTGGCTGGGGAATTTCTGAAGTTAAAATTCCCGAAAAGGCAATGTGTCGTTATTAGACACGTAATGCGCATTATATCACATGGTTTTCCTAACTGTGGACGCTCCGAAATACACATTCACATAGCATTTTTAATAAATTATTGTTCATAGGATATATGGATTTGATCCATGTTATGCATGTATCTCCTGTAATCCATTCAAGCATGATACATTTAGCTGTATGTGCCTCAAGGCTTTCGGGTACAGTAATATTTACCGTCGTGTTTTTCTAACAGACCAATCTAAAATCCCAATCAGCACAACAAGCACATGATTACGCTAGAATTGATTGCACTATTTGTCCATCTATCTTAATCTATCTCAGATGGAGGTTGTATAGTCAAGGTCCGCTAGCTTTTGAAGTGTATAATCATCCCAGATTTGGGATGCTCCAACAGAAGCTGTGTCTCTCGGTTACTTTTGGGTCATTGTCTCTGATTGGTCAGTGTCACATTTGCCGAAGATTTGGTGCCATATTTGTTTTTACATCCTCCATGTAGACCTCTTTTTACAAGAACTGAGGTACATGCTCTTGCTAAGCATGTAAATGACTCCAACGGAAGCCCTTGATTTCGCGCAACAGCCGCATGGCGTGGTATTAAAAGGCTTTCATAAGGATTGTGCACTTTGCTGCTTGATGGGTCATGACTCTTTTGTGAATGTGCCTGCCGGGCGGGGAAACATTTTGCTATGCTTAACTACTGCTCTCGATTCAATGCTTGGAGTTGGTCGACACAAACGGTTGTCCGCTTGCCCAGGACAAATGATTTGTCATGTAGGATAAGTGACTAGGCTAGTCAACTTGTCTTACCGGACATGTGATTTTTATAAGCCGGGCACGCATTCTACAAAGCCCGGATTTGTTGATTCACGCTGAGCGGAACCCTTCATCACACAGTCGGCGAGAGAAGCAGACACCCAACTGGTCTTCATAACTGACTGTATTACGTAAGCATACTTTCATGCTGTAAGAAATTACAGCGCTTGTAATGGTCCATATTTGAACTTGGGAGACGCCCCCAAATTCTAGTAACATTCTATGAGCTCTCATTTGACGCAGACCACGGCAATGTAGATGACGTCATCCAGGGTGCGTATCACAAGTCAGTTTCATGAGTTGGACGCGCGCAGCGAGGGTCGATCCGGGGGTCACAACTTTGCGTTGATTGGTCAAGTAGGGGCTCTCACGAAGTTTAACAAACATGTCTAAGGAATATTCGGACGCACCAGATTTAGACCTTGTCTTGTCGTAGAATCTGGAGTCTGGGACGCAAACTAGAGGTGGTGTGATAGTATGTGAGCGGATAATTATCTTAAAAACAACCAATACTTACTCGCCTGCCAAACTCTCGATGGCGCTCTCGAAGGCGTAATATCCCAGTTTGTAATAGCTTTGACAGCGTCGTGAGGGATGTTTTGGATGTTTTTATTGAATGATTGAAACGACAAGAAAACACCTAACAAAATAATAATACCCATACAAACACCTTTACTTCGCATATTGCATGACACAATTCATATATAGAGTGCAACAATTGCTGCAAATGATTCGTTTCAAGCAGCCGGCATCGTCAATGCCCAACGACGTATCAGTGGTATTGCAGTCGATCATAATGTGCAATCAAAATAATAATGCAATTCTTACCATTGGTTTAGTAATCTCCAGAAGCCACAAATGAAAGCTTTGGTATATGACCACACTGGTTGTTTTTGCCGCGCATATAGTTACTTCAACATTAAAGGAGAAACATGAAATGCTTTTATTATTAGTGCGTTTGTTCATGATGATGTGTTCAATTGATGCAGCTGGATTTGGAGAAGGGCATGATGGCGTAAGGTAACATACAATACACTACTGATCAGCTTTCTACCATATAAGTCACCTGTTTGTACATGGACATCACACATATTCATGCATGATATTCATTTTAAACGAAGCAGTATTAACATATAGACGAATAGCGGTAGCAAAATTGTGATAGGTGTCCTATATACTAAAGAAACATGTGATCGGACGGTGGCCAAAACATTAATGACGGTAAACATACCTAAAAGAGGTTCTTTATTACATTTTCTGACACCTCCGTGAGCTAACATACATACGAACGATTTTGAAATGCTAACAACGATATTGTTCTCACCCGAAGATTACATGCATAGCCAAGTGATCGCATTACGCTGGTAGCTTGAACTATAGGCAACGCGCCCGAGCTCATTCTCTCATTGTGTTTCAACCCTAATGTCCTTTGAATTTTGATTTAACATGGCTGTAATAACGATATATATTGGATTTTTATCTTTGCTGCTATCCCTCTGTCGCAACTTAGATCACTGTATATCTTGCTTCTTAAATAGTTGATCATTTTATTTAATGCGAAACCTATATTTATTTGATCGCTTTGACATGTGATTGATTAGACTTGTAGAGGTGGCTTGAGCAAGACCAGGGTAAATGCAACCATAATAATTGATTCATAACCACTCTTAATCTGTTCTTAAATTGAGAGAATTAAAATCAACCATTAATGGAAACAATATGGGGCTGTTGGTATATCACCCAAGTCACGCACATGGATTAGGTTTCGTTTCACATTGCACTCAACAGCATTGAATTATATGTACGGTGACATACAATTCAGCCAAATACAAGAAGGGGTCCCACATACTTTATTCCAAGACTCGAGTTAAGGACATGTGCTCATCCCAACCCACTATCCCGCACATTATCTGTCGGTCACTTCAGCTCAAGTCCCCTGTAGAGGGAGCAAATCACGAGACGATGAAAGGTTTTTTAATATGAAAGCTTGTGTTTCGTCGATCTGACATATCGCTTTCACAATGAGGTGAATAACTACCAACGAAAGACATTTGAGACCCCATGCAAAACAGAAACCACCATTGTAATTTGGCTTTACTTTGTTTGAGCGGTCTCAGCCATGGAAATCATTCCTTGAAATATACCACTGAATGTCTGTGCTGTAACGTAATGTAATCTAGCCCATACAGATTGACTGCTCGATTAACTTTTATTGCACACAATCTGTTTTCTCATAGCGAATATCACTAACCCAAAGCAATTATATTCGGCCGTTCATAAAAACAATTAACATTAATATCTTCCACAACCTGCTGCTCAACACTCCTGAATATGATGTTCTGATGTGCAAATGACTGAGCATGACAAGTAAATACCAATCAATTACATTAAACGCCCTGTGAAGGGCATTACTTATTACGCCAGATTATTGATGTTGGATATAGTATAGCATATACGCTCACATGCAATAATGAAGAACTAATACCGAAATTGTACATCATAGAACATACCTCTTCCTATGAGGCCTCAATAATTTCATGCATTATTGCTGGTGTGAGATGAAGCACTACCATACTATCAGATGATCCCGTGTCTGTCAATGAGATTGCCTTGTCTTCATGTGACAGCTCTCACCAGCATTAATGTGTATTTATGAGCTCTAACCAGCGCATAAGAGAATTTAGCGGTACCTTATATCAAGATTGCAGTCGAGCTCTGCAGAATCTAAACTTTAGTATTCATAACAACATTCTATGTGCCATTGAATTTATGTAAAACCGACAATGATTTGGCAGGAATACATCTCGTTTAGGCGTTCAGGACATCTATATTAGTGGCTTAGACAAATCAGTTTCAGATCGCGCCGTGGCAGTGGTTCTGGAAAGCGGTGCTATGGTCGGAAGCGGGTGAAAAATTTTTTGGAGTTAACGAGGAGAAATAAATCATGCATGTGCGTTACTTTATAGATACTGACAATTGCTATGTAGGGATTTAGAAAAACATTTTCAATATAATATATTGGTGTTATCTAACGTACATGATATGGTGTTATCTAACGTACATGATATGGTGTTATCTAACGTACATGATATGGTGTTATCTAACGTACATGATATGGTGTTATCTAACGTACATGATATGGTGTTATCTAACGTACATGATATGGTGTTATCTAACGTACATGATATGGTGTTATCTAATGTACATGATATGGTGTTATCTAACGTACATGATATGGTATTATCTAACGTACATGATATGGTGTTATCTAACGTACATGATTTTGGAGTAAATATTGCATTACATTGCAACAATGAGAAAAGGAGAGCTCATATGTTAAAACACAAATGCTTCGTTAATTTCATGAGGTACAAACGTGGCCCCCTTACTTTTCAGCAATTACAGCATTAAGCTAATGCTATAGTGACTTCCATTGGGTTTGCTTCGTTCTGAGACTGAGGTAATAAAAAACCTGTTAAGACGGACTACAGTTGACCTTTTTATTAGGTTTTTATACTAGCCCTTAGTCACAGGACGATGCAAACCCGGTGGAAGTCAGATACTGGTCGATATATATATATATATATATATAGAGATAATAGAGATATATATATATAGATATATATATAGAGATATATATATATATAGATATATATATCTAGAGATATATAGAGATATATATATATATATAGATATATCTATAGAGAGAGAATAGAGATATATATAGAGAGAGAGAGATATATATATATATATAGATAGATAGATATATATATATATATATATATCTCTCTCTATCTATCTATATCTATATCTATATATATATATATATCTCTATATATATATCTATCTCTATATATATATCTATATATATATATATATATATATATATATAGAAGTGTTCAATGACTAAGATTTAGAGCACATGCTGCGTGTTGTCGGCATAGATACTTGATAATGTTGGTGTTGTATTGAGCACATCACCCTGAGCAACACCGTACGTAATCAAGTGGATGTCGTATGTTGGTTACATTTGCTATTATCAACCTGTTCGTTCAGCTTTGTATGATGCATGCCACTTTATTGTCGACATAATCGCCCCACTCATACCTACAATGACAACTATTATTTCCATAACTCACAATAGGAGGGAGGCTTATGCATCATTATTCTATCATACAATCATGGGCGAGTTATAATGCAATATTCACAAATAGCAGTTGAATAACCATTGACGCATCCTCACCAATATTTTCCCCTGTCAAGTGTGTACAACTGAGATGATCATTGCAAGCGCCAATTGCAGGACAACTGCAAGCACTAGTTCGACTAAGATGTAGTGCCAATTGGATTGGTCACACTCATTTATGTGTTAAGGATCCTCGTCACGTAAAACTAAGCCGAATCTACTGTTACTAGATTTGTTCACCATTAAATTAATGAATTGCCCCAGGGCATTACTGTATTGTGGAGTTGAGCTTGCCGGCATTAGTGATGTCTTATTCAATAACCAGGCTCTGCACATATCAACTGGAATTTCATTGATTAGTAAATAATGACTGTCGGTCTGTCACATGTGTCTTAAATTATTCAATCAGGTAGATTCGATGCTATACTGTTGTGGCGGCAGAACACGATTTTTTTTCAACACTTGCTATACAAACTGATATATAGTAACTTTTCAAATGTTTTGCATATTCCATGTCTCACAGGTTTTAGATCATTTTAGTTCTTTGTCGAGTTTACCTATTTGATCAGCCTAAAAACAACTGTATTAACCTTGTAGTTATTCAGTTGATTTCAATAATCATATTACCTGAAATGAGCTGTAGGAATGGTTTACATCATGTCCGCAAAGTAAATGATTAACTGAGCTGATTAAAGTTATTGATTTGCATGACCAATCAATTGATTATTTCGTACACTGAAATACAGAGAGATTCCATGTGACTCAAAATCAATTTGGCGGGAAGGATATGTATGTACTTAGCCGCCGAAACTGAAGGGCAATACCAGCTCAAGCTGCAATCGCTGTATAGATAAGAATAGATCCGTTCGCTTTATAGCTATTTAGCTACGGAGAACTAAAGCTATCCTTACCTAGCAAAGTTTTTGTTATACTCGCAATGAGGCTACAGGTGCAGCTGTTTTCAACCTTTGCCCGGGTACTATTTCAGCTCTCCAAAGCTCTACATGAGGAGCATAATGCGTACATTGCTACTCAAAGCGGTCCTTAGTCCTGTGATTATTCACTGTCACATTCAGATCCCAGCGTAATATTATAACATTCTGAAGAATGCTATTGTTAATCCTAAGTGTTGGAGTAGCTCTATTCATCTGTGATTTGGAATGTGTACCCCAAGTGCGGAAGCTTCGAATATGCTGCATATGCCTCCGTTCAAAAGCGGAAACATGAATAATGCAAACGCAAATAATTATCGCTGTGCATCATTGATTTAATTGTGGAAATTAATCAATGCGACGTACAGGGATATGAGAAAATGCTGGATATAGCATGCACCATAAAACCCGAAGCTTAGTCGAGCATATGGTGTAAAAACTTTGGTGAGGTGAATATGGCTTGCTGAATAATTGATATTTGACTCAAGATACTCAATATTCGATATTATTGCTGCTAAGTGCGACGTTAAGCGACGCTACGTATTCGACATGGAAGTACTTCAATGTGCTTAAGTTGCAAGGCATCGATCATAATGGCTCGACATTGGCTGACTTTCTTGCTGCAGGCGCAATTGCCTACTGCGCAAACTGGTGTTTATGCATATATTTTTAGCCACTTCGTAATTGTTCCATGCCTTCTTGCAACGGTTACTGCGTAGAAACGCATTCACATATACATTGTGTCAGGGGATTAAATCGCATTAGCACTTTCTATCGGATTGATAGCATGATCATCTAAATATAGGCACCATGTTTCGCTGTACGCATATACCCAAGTAATCGCAGAGACAGGCAAGCATTTTGCAGAGACACGGACAGAGCAACGTTGCTTAATGTAATTATATACTCTTACATCAACATTGTGGTAGCTTTCGAGAAGTGATTGCATTGTGTGTATGCGAAACAACTTTGGGTGAGAAGGGTTTTCCTGCAGTAATATTGATGATGCTTTCCACTGAGCGTCCATTGGATATTTTATGTTTTGGTTGTGCATGCCATCCGAAAGAAAATGTAAGCATCGAAGAAAAAAAACTCGTCAAAGGGATAATCGTTAAGTATTATCGACCCTTTAGTGCCTAACATTGCGCCGAATAAGTTACGGAGTGCATCATATTATGGTTGACATGCAATGCACATATTCCACATTTATTTATATATACACGTGCCATGTGGATTATTGGCTCTTTGCTTCTATTGCGAACGTCTTTTCAATGCCCTTGCACTATGATAATATAATGATAATAGCGAAACTAAAGCCGATGTGCAAATGATGGCACTTAGGCAAATGGATTTTATTGGATATCTGCTTGGTAAGTGGTTATTAAAATTAACTCACATAGAAGCATTTTAATCTAATACAGATAAATCATTATATCCATTCACAAAAACAGCAGAATATAGAACCCCAATGGTATCATTTGATATCTTCATCTTTGAAGCTATTTAACTTTTCACGTATACCCGTATGCTTTATCGATCGACTTCTAGGGCATATTGTATCAGAAGTGTAGACAGTGTTTTAAGCCCTTTTGCTTTGGCAACAAATATGTAAGTTATATTTTAGCAGCAGTTGTTAAATGCCATGATTTGTTGCATGTACCCATCAATTAATAACCAATCAATAGTCAGCGACTCCGTAGCCGAGGTTATTTTGATTGAGTGATTTATCGGGAGCTTGTCCCTACCAATAACTCCAAAACCTTCACATAGCGTCTTGCTTGACCACCGTGTGGGTATCAAACCGTCATTAACTCATGTATGCCGTATTGGTGCCTAAAAGGTAGTAAACATCATACAGGAGAGATATATTAATCTGTCCTATAGTTTTAAGTGTCTGTTGGCAAAACATGATATATATATATATATATATATATATATATATATATATATATATATATATATATATATATATATATATATATATATATATATATATATATATATATATATATAGATATATATATCTATATATATATATATATATATATATAGATATCTATATATATATATATATATATATTTATATATACATATCAAAAAGATCAGTGCAGATAATTATGCATATCTAACTATTATGATATTATATAAAACTATGCAAGCCTATATATATATTCGTATATAA
Organism: Urechis unicinctus; assembly: GCA_034190875.2. Lineage (NCBI taxonomy): Eukaryota > Metazoa > Annelida > Polychaeta > Xenopneusta > Urechidae > Urechis > Urechis unicinctus. Next base: position 38,096,670 of record CM067352.1, on the reverse strand, counting down.
ACGGTATATATATAAGTTATATATAGCAATTGGCAGTTGCGAAGTTGACACACAGATTTATATACATGCTTTGATGACCCTCTCAATGGCAGAAATTAAAGTACATCATTACCACTCGTCCTTTAACATTCAGTGCATTTTGTGTCTCCATTGATCTTCGCCGTAAGCCTCAAATATTCGTCACGGTCTATAGCAATTGGCAGTTGCGAAGTTGACACACAGACAATTTTGATGACCCTCTCATGGCAGAAATTAGATGCCTCATTATTTGTGTCTCCATATACTATGTCGAGGCGCGACGTAGATGCGCGAAACGAGACGTTGAAGCAAATGCTTTTTTGCGTCGGGAAGGAAACACTTCTTGTCTTCGAGTTTAAGCTAAATCAACAGCAATACCTAATATGTTTGTTTCTCAGGGCTGTAACCGAATTTGCAATGAATCTATACTGGAAATAAAATGTGACATAAATATAGATTGTATTGGAACCAAATCCAAACAATTTCAAACATATGGACACAGTTCTAATATTGTTGTATTTTATAATGGCTCATACTTTGTATAAAAAGGTCACAGGCTATTTCCCTGCACCGCCTGTGCGACGCAGACCTCCGTTAACTTCCACAGCAGGATCTTTGGTGATCATTATTGTAAAAACAATGGGCGATGCAACATTAGAGTTACCTGAATCATGACTTGAAGACGTATTTAATCTTTGTTGTCTTCTATTGTTAGGGTGAATGAAAGGCGTGAATAGCTACATTTACCAAGTGTAGCCACTCTCCCCAGGAAGCATGAGACCACCATCGTATTTATCAAACAGAGACCTGTGGGACAGCATATAACTATCATGTGTACTGCAAGGCTATCTTGCCTCTAAATGTTCTATATTTAGCCTACTTCCACACACTACCTGAAGCAAATTCGGTGCCAGTGTAGAACACCAGTAGTATTCCTCCAAGTATCACGCCTAGCTTATATGTAAAAATTTTGCACTGCTCAATGTATATTGTCGACATATAGAAATACCTGCGCATTTATCGAGTTTTCCCACTTTCTGTTTGCGAATGCCCATTCCTTCTCTGATGGGGCATCTGTCTTGATATGGCTTCCACGCTTCCCGGAAACCTGTCATCTTTTAAAAGTACTGGGCGAATCGGGTCAAAGCCTATTTTGATAATTATATGAAAGATGATATAGCAATGAGTTGAAATGCAACTTACACATATGACAATCCAAAAATGAACCAGAATTTACAGTTGCAGTCAACAGGTTAAATATCTTGATCGAAGGAAAGGATATACTTTCTGGGGATATTGATGCCACATGTTATGCAATTCTACTGGATGGAGACGTCGACACCACGTGAATATGTCTCCGAGAGCATCCTATCTTCGGTGAAGTATTAGAAATCGATCGATGTATGTTGCATAAAAAAGCAAACTCAACAAAATTTCTATTGATTGCAGTACTTGAAGGAATTTACCCATATTGATACGCAAGCATTTAAATCAATGAAGGCATACCCATCATATTACGTACCAAGCAATATAGTGACTAGAGTTTCATTTAGCGGTATAAATGCTTTAAATAGAACAAGTAAACCCTACAAAACGAGAGCTAACATTCATCCAATCGGGGAATTTAACAGTGAACAACACAGTTTTGACATCGATCTGGTTCGCTTCAGGTAATTTCATTACGAAAAATCATTGCTTACACATTGTTAGCGTCTCGTTTGTATATGGCTTGCGATCTTCCATTAGTGTGTAAATCACTACGTCCAAATTCGTCGTCACTTTAATCCCCAAATTATAAAAACTTTGAGACATGAGGAAACCGATTGCTAGGATTAGTTTAGTGAGATGATCCTCTAGTATCACATTATGAATTTGTTAACCAAGGCGCGCGTCCCATTGCTTCTGTAGGCTCTTCTTGCGCAAACACGTTATTGTTAGCTATACAGTTGCTACTCAAATATGATGCCATCCACGGCAGACGTTAACATTGCCGTACTGGTTAAACCCATTGTGGTATTAGCAATATATTCAATTTACCACATAAAAGCTCACTAGCTATATGATATATTTTCTGTGCCATACAGCTAGTGCTAGTTGACTAAAACATAAGCATCCAAATGTATACAATGATTCCATAGCAATATCATCTAACAGGGTTGATACATTAAGACGTGCAGTCGAGGTAGGCTTTGCCACTGCAGTTGCTACGCTTAGGCCAACAAACTTAATTGTGGCAAGAAATATATATCTGTGAATCTATTAGGCGGTATAGATCGTTTGTGGACCATATAATAAATTGCATCGCGTTTGATCATCTGCAGTGTAGCGTGACTGCACGGGTGCCAGACACAGTCGTTTTGGGTGGAGTCTTCGAGATTTGAAGCCCAACACAAAAAGTGTCACTCGTTGTAGTTTTTCTTCGAAATAAGAAAAGATTGATGCAAGGGAAATGTTTTTAGTACCAACAGTTCGGTTGCAAGCGTTTCTATTGTCGAAGTATCATTAACCCATGTATATATCAGAAATCTTGGTTGCTGCGGTCATAAACCAGTGTGTTTAGGCTACTGCATAAAATTGATTGATTCATTCTGTCTGCGGCTGTATGCTGAAATGAATCCACACCGAATAGTACCTGTATATCAGGAGAAAAACAACTACCTGGAAACTTGTTTCGTGCATTAAACCGATCATTGAAAACAAGACAAGTACTGTGTTTGCATCAGGAAATATCAGAGGTCTCTGCTAACTGATATCTACAGTTTTCAACAATAAAACACTTATGTTTGCATTTTTAGGGTTGGTTTTATTTTGGACTATCACATAAAATCATGGGTTTGATTGCGTTCAGTTTATATACTTGCAAAACGATTTGGTTGTGATCTTTACATAGCATAGTAAACCAAATCGGGTCCATTGCCACAGGTGGCAGTGATTCCTAGGTTCTAATACAGACATATGAATATATCAAAATCCAATTATCCTAAATGACCACTATAAAGTTTCACGGGCTATCTTTAATGTCCACATTTGGGTTCTTAAGTGACATTAATGATTGACATTTTATTGAGTTCTACGCCACAGAGACTCATTTCCTCCACTTTGGTATATGGCACACTTTATTTCCATATGTACCCCAACACAGTGCATAGCTACCTATCAGTCGTGTTGATAGAGTGTAAAATCGCAAATTAATAATTAACAATAATATTCAGCGACCACGTGCGATCCTATTTCTTACTCTAATCAAGTGATGTCGACCTGGTGTTAACGACTCACCGGGCACAATCTAATGCTCATTTCCATCAATAATAACTACATTTTCAGAACCCTTTTCACTTGACCATTGAACTGGTGTTGAAGCTTCATTAAACATTTAATGCCTAATCTGAACTGTCGTATGTAAAGTACCAAGGTAGCACTCTCAATACCGCAAGGGGTATTTTCGCACACTGCCTTTTTTCATTGTAAATAATTGATAAGATTTAATGGTTAGACTATCGTAGTGCATGAAATGAGTTATTTCAATTGCAAAATAAAGGATATCAGGGTATCTGCCTCTGATACAAGAGCACTCTTTCGAGAAAATTCTGTTACAATGCACACATCTGTCAAGTGCACTTGTAAATGAACTATGGCTTAACACCACAGCAAACAACCTGTCTTGATTATAGGAGCATGTAATACAGTTCAGTTAGCAACAATTGTAGTTTTGTTCTGATTTCGTAGGGCACAAAACACCACAACGCGCCCTGTGTTTGTAGCTTCAAGGCCTCGATGGTTGTGCTAAACTATCCCTGACGAGTGTTAAACAGACACGAGTGCACTACGTCCGCTGCGACGCGTAAAATCGACGAAAACAAAAGCATCGAACTGACGCAGCAGTGGTCGTCTCATGAAGTATATTTTTGAATTGTGTTGTCCATAATCGTCAAGTAACAGGACACAAAACAAACCGCAGATAAACACAATAATAAGTTAATAGCAGAAAGATATCATCGCTGTGTTGTCCTAAATCGCATAATTAGTGCTTCATACAAATCATCATGAACAGTTGGCAAATCAAAATAAATATTGCAAATGAGATTACATTAGATTTAAGTTTAAGGGAACCAGACTCAGTTGGGTTTCTGATATTATTCCAATTTTAGGTACCACTGCACATCAAACCAGCTTAATGCGAGTCTGTATTTATGAAAAGTGTACTTTAATGTCGCAAGATTCGGTTTCACTGTAGTCGCTAGATATGCGCTCCCGAAGCGCAAGTATTATCATCCTTTCGTTAAATTGATGGTTACAGTATTTAATGCTTACATTATCCTCCTGTGAATTGTTTGTTTTGTGCTAACATTGCAAAAATATTATATGCTGCAAGATGTGACCGCTGATAATCTTACTGATGTTCAGATATAAAAATCGACACTTTTGACTTGTCGCTATTAAGCAGCAACAGAAGGAAAAGTAATTTTTCAGAGAGAAAGTTACACTAAAAAAGAATGAAGGACAGCGTGGGAGGACCAGGCTAATCGGTTAAAGCAGTAAAGCTGATACTATCTGCTTACAACTGATATACCATGAATTTGTGCCTGCTGCCATTAGCTCCTACATCTTATTTACATTGCTTCGCGCATTAGTGTTATAGAATCTGAAAACATCTTTGAGGTATGTCTGGGTTTTACTTACTAGTTGCATAAAGTTAGGAGAACAACAACCCCCAACCCGTCGTTATATTTCAAAGGAACCTCTCTCTTGTCAAACTCTCCAAGGTACATCCCAGTTCTAATTCGCCCCGAAGAGTAACGTGCGGTTTGTCGATAAAGCATAAAAAGATATATATGAAAGAAACATCTATTATTGTCTAGAAATTACAATTGAGGAACAGAATCTTAGAGAACTCCAAGAACTGTGACCAGTTTAGCCTTATATTTGTTAACTGTGAGCAGCTTCTGGTAATCCGCAAGTACCTGCTCTGACCAACACTTCTCTAATATCATTCGTCTACTCTTCTAACAACTGCCTACCTGTATTCCCGACCATTGTTAACACCTCAGCCTCCCTGTTCTACTTGCATCCCCTTTCCCACTTCTATAAAGAATTAATCCTCTTACCATCGATTCGCCCTTTACCAGCGTGTCAGCTTGGCGCTGTACCTATCTAGCATTATGTGTTGCTCACCTGCTGGTTCTTGCCTTCCTCTCCGGTCTTCTTTACCCTATTTGCTGACCCGCTATCACCTGCCCAATCTACCACAAGGGTCAATGCCCCAGTCTCCCTGGGTTTTGCCACATTACTCACAACATCAACCCTCATCCTACCTTTCAACTTACCTCATGTAAACTCAAAGTCTGGTTTCGCTGCTTCGCCCTTATTAACACTCATCAACGCCACTATTCCAGCAAACTTGCTCCGCCTTCAAACACAAAAAAGCAGATTACCATAAAATATGTAATGCAAATAAACGTATACTTAATTTGAATATCAAGCACCATATTCTTATCGTTAACAATCCTCCGTTTGGCGCTGCCTTGGTTAAAAAGGCTTAATTATGGTTTAATGAGATAGAGTAGTTGAGTGCTGAGGTTAACTGATGGTCTAACAATGTATTTCAGGGACCGTATTCATAAAGAATCTTAACTTGAGTCGTCTCAATTTGAGTTGGCGATCTCAGCAGCCAAAAAAGGATGAATGGTTATCAGTTCTCACGTACATCATCGCGGTCACAATTTGTATCGTACAGCAAAATAAGAGTTCGTTAGAAAGAAAAGTGAATAAAATGGCGAAGCATAACCGATTCAGACGAGGAAATTGAGATAATAACTAGCCTATGTCCACGATACGACGATGTTTATAATAGTCTACCGTCGTTATCGTTTGACAAAATATAAAAGAATAGCATTGGACACGGTTGTTTATTGATTTATCACTCACCTTAAATCGATCAGTCCGTACGATAGTATATGATATCAAGTTTGATATTATGTTTAGCCGTTAGCCATGAGTTTTACAAACATATTCCTCAGCACTCCGAGCAATGAATGGCATTCTTATCCGTTAACATGGCATGATAAACCGCTGTTTCCCTTTTAGATAATTAACACAGGAACTTGGTCTAATAACTGGTAATATTATCACAGCTTATGCAAACGAGTGACACGCGCTAACATTACTTGCAACCATTACCTCTAAGTTACCTGTGTCACACAACGTGCGTTGACTGTCATCTCATTTTTCTTCAAGTCTGTGTAACACGGCCTACATTAGCAAACCAATCTCTCAGGGCTCATTTGTAACACCCTCCTTCACATCCGATCCGGCGCCATTAGTCAGCAGAATGAAAGAGCGACTGGCGACACAACCCAGCAAAAGTTGCGAAAGTTTTCTCTGCGAATAATGATTTTCCTGCTAGTATATGAGGCTGTTTTTTTAAGACTTATAGAGACACATATTTATAACGCGTGTTCAGTGTGTTCAGCACTTTTGTGCATCATTGTCTCAACCCGTGAAAGCCTACGATCAGTATTATATAATAATTGAGATGATGTGCAGCGTTGACTGTGATCTGATGAGAACGCTATCATAGTAACAATAGAAGGACGTATCTCTTTCATTCTTGACCCGTTAGCACATGAAACAGTGCATTGGCACTAACAACGCATCTATTAATTGAATAGATGTTTTAGCAAATACGTCGTTCTCCATTACTTAAGCCTCACTCATTTATCTATGCCCCTTTACTAATGTCGGATGCATCCTATTATGGGCAATACACGGCTATGCTCAATAGCCCTGCGTCCCTTATTATTTTATAAATTGAATGTACTCACTTCATCAAATCTCCAGTTATTAGTGAATTATGTATGAAATGCGCATATTTGGATAAAGGTTAGTATTGAGGATTTTCTGCAGTGAAAATGAAGTAATAAATGAGAGAAAGAGCACCATATTTTCGTTACGTGGCTCAAGCTGAGAAAACAACGGCTGGGAATAGACCTTTAAATAGATTTATCTATACCAGGTAAGATATTATAACCAGGGAGCTAGCAGCTAAAATTTACTATCAATAGTCACTAGCTGGTAAAATGAAATAAAAGATGTAAAAATGCTAGCCGCCATGGAGATTAATGACTTGGATTATTCCCAACCGCAACGAACGCAAATCAGCTGATGTGTCGTCATTCCATTAGGCTGACCGCACCACATGTCAGCACCACTGCCGTCTTTTCACAAGTTTTGATTGATATGTTTATCTGATTCATATTGCGGTAAATAGTGCAAAGAAATGTTTCCCATGTCAGGACGAGCAATATGTATTTAGCTTATCTTAAATTCCATTAATATGTCATTAAATATAACATTGCAGTTTACCATGCCATATCTGATCTCGTCAAAAAGAGGCCAGCTGGCGACCTCTACGAAGCAATTGTTTCCCCAATGTGATCAATGAGGCTCGGTTTCCCCCGCTCCACTTGCCTTTGATTATTTGTGAAATAAATCCAATTATGTGCTTTCCTATAGTGGCCCAATTTATGAGTCACTGTCTAGAGCTAACGTCCTTAACAGGGCAAATTAATTGATCATGCAGTATTGTCGGCACATGAACGTGGGTGCTCGGATACTCCCAGCAATGGGATTAATTTAAGAAGCTGCATGGCTCATACATATATCTTCTTTGCCAAGTAGGATAATGGGAGCATTCAATTCGACGATAATATTATACTGCTGCACTCTACTGCACCAGGAAGGAAATATTCTTCAATTTACGTTCGAGTGCACCAGTGTGAATATGAATCCTCTTTGTATCTTCGCCCATTTGACACAATGTCGGAAACGCTGCCACTTGGTCAGTGAACACACTGGTTATTGAAACGAACCTCTTCATCTAAAAGATCATACACGAAGATGGCCAATTTCCTGAGAATTATAAATACCTAACAATATACCTTATATCCATAGATGAACCAACAATACAGGATAGTTGCAAACTCCGAAGATATTCCCCATTTTTTGTTGCCTCATCCTTTTGTAGAAAACTCAAATTGTTAACATAAGGGGCCGAAGATATAGATCGCTTGTCTCAAGAAAGGGCATGAACATGGGATATTGTTTGAAAGACACAAAAGAAGGTTTGATGAGTCGCTTTATGTTCGTTCTTAATAGTCTGTTTACCCAGCATACCACTAAACACTTGATCGCGAATTGGAATAATGGTCACAACATTACACACAGCCTCGTTGAAGGATGTGTATGATCAACCCTATGAGTATGCCCCATGAATAAATAGCCTGTCCATTTTTATTTATGACATGTTAACCTCTTGTTTTTCTCTTTCCTGTAATTATAAACGGTATCCATAGTTCCTTATTACATATTAGGTTGAATACAATATAGACTCTAGCTCTTGTGGCAAACCTGTGAAAGGCGTTCTTTTACCAAGCCTTGTTTATACATGACAAAATAACATGACAGTATTGACCGGTCGTGGCTGCTTTGGTAATCGGCTGCTTGTTATTGTCAACTGTAACACAGAGAATCGCTACTGTCAACTTACATAAGCATTCGGCACTATGACGGATAAAAATTGAATGCACCGTTTACAAACCGTCATTTTGATGTATCGAATAATATACTGAGCTTTTATTAACCACCTTACTCTCAAGAATATCGGTCGACGATCCGGTTAGCTGGGCAAACCCTTCAACATCCGGAAATCGAATTGCTCGATAACATATGACCAAGAATGCATAAACGTTTTTTTCTCACAATATGCAAAGCTGTTATGACCAACCTCTGATATCTGATGCCAGTAGGCAAAACCAATGTACTTACAACTTAGAAAATGTTTGCACGTCCAATCTGGCATATGTGAGATATCTCGTAACGTTGGTAAATAGTTATTGCTATGAAATAGCTTTAGACATTATAAAAGTCTCTGACTTTCCTCACTCTTATACTTATGAATTCAGGGACATTTTAATGTGCAGATTTGACAAATGCAATGCAACACACTGACTGTCAGGTAACTGAATTTGCGTGTTTCCTGGTTCAAGGAAGTATTGCACTTCCATCTTGCATTAGTTCTACAGCAGCGCAAAGCTCACCAAATATCTGCCGACATAAGTCATCAACACATCATATGCACACCGGTTTATGACCGGAACAATCACCCTCTCTGATTTACGGATGCGCAGATTGTGCATGTATAGCAACCGTATGCGACAATACCATATCCCATGGAAATAACTTACATATATCATGCTTCGTTCTACATTCCCCTGAGATATCCATATTTACTCCATGTATTTTCTGTACAAATGATCACAAGTAACACAAAAGGTATTTTGCATATTGAACCCAGGGGTTTCATCCTGGTTGCCAGGAATAGTACAATATGGGGTATTTGTATCAAAGTACTTATCGCTACTTGCCCTGAAGAGAAATTATATGAAATCGCCACCTGTTAGCAGCATGATGCTGTGTCATAGCGTTTATTAAAACCTCCGAGACATATTATTTACAGTTCTTTGAGATTGTGTTGTTTTCATTGTAGCGTCACCAGAGAGTCCATATCAGCTTGACCATATACAATGAGCCCTTCAATAATGGTATGAATGGTCTCTTAGCGATGCCGTATACACCCACAGGTTTTGTTTTTATAATACTTCTCTGAGAGTAATCTTATGTCGATAATGGAGTTGCCATTAGATATCTATTGAGAGTAAGGTGTGTGCACTGTAGCTATTGCTCTAAATCATGTCGCTACAAACAAAGCCGTTTATTGTACGCGCTCAAAGCATTGTTTGGCGAAGATAAGAAGGTTGTAAGCAGATCGCTAAACAGAAGGTAAACCTTAGCGCGATTTACTATTTCTTTTCAAAATAAGGTGCAACATATACTATGGCTTAGCATTAAGGTTATGCTATTGTAATCGTTGGTTCATGCAGCAGCTACTGTAGTCAGAACATTATTATACGCATATAATACAGAAATTCGAGTATTTGTATGGTTTGGCATTGATATTTTGGTTAACCCTTGCTGTGAATATTTGGGCTAAAATTTCAATATTAATTGTTTCACTTTCTACCAAATCATAATATATTTTGGACAGTTCATACGTCGCATGGTTCGAAAGTCCAAGTAGTATAGGTAATGGAGACCACCTCACCCACCAAAGCAAATCGCCCACACCCCATATATCCAACCAGCCAGCAACCATATTTCCAACAGACTTAGTTTCAGGCAGCAATGAGTCGCGGGGGGCAGGACTATCTGGCCGGAAACCTTCGGCCAACGCTTTTGCAGCCGCTGGAGGGGCTTCCCCGTTTCGTCGACGACATCTATGTTTTTGGATATATGCGGCGGGAGGAGTGCGTAGAGGTTGGAGGGCCGCTCCAATGCAGCACGAGAGAGGAAGGCAGCGCCAAACAGATCCATATCTACGTCGACAACGCGGCAAGAGAGCTTCTAGCACTCTAGGGAAAAAAGCAAACGATCCACACAAAGCTAGTCCACACCATTCGCGCAAAGGGAGAGGGGGGAACTATCCGCAGCACTATTGCCCGCATCGAGAGAGACACCGACGGTAGAGTGAAAAAAGCCTGGATGGTGTTGCACCCCGACACAACCATAGCTGAATACTTTGTCGCCAAGATTGCCGTCTCTGAGATCCCCATAGACGACGTACAGAGTGCTCTCCCAGCCGTGGAACGAAGACTGCAGGCAATGGGGTATGGACTCTACTGCGTGGACTATACCCGTTAGTTGCATAAAGTTAGGAGAACAACAACCCCCAACCCGTCGTTATATTTCAAAGGAACCTCTCTCTTGTCAAACTCTCCAAGGTACATCCCAGTTCTAATTCGCCCCGAAGAGTAACGTGCGGTTTGTCGATGAAACATAAAAAGATATATATGAAAGAAACATCTATTATTGTCTAGAAATTACAATTGAGGAACAGAATCTTAGAGAACTCCAAGAACTGTGACCAGTTTAGCCTTATATTTGTTAACTGTAATCCGCCAGTACCTGCTCTGACCAACACTTCTCTAATATCATTCGTCTACTCTTCTAACTACTGCCTACCTGTATTCCCGACCACTGTTAACACCTCAGCCTCCCTGTTCTACTTGCATCCCCTTTCCCACATCTGTAAAGAATTAATCCTCTTACCATCGATTCGCCCTTTACCAGCGTGTCAGCTTGGCGCTGTACCAATCTAGCATTATGTGTTGCTCACCGGCTGGTTCTTGCCTTCCTCTCCGGTCTTCTTTACCTTATTTGCTGCCCCGCTATCACCTGCCAAATCTACCACAGGGGTCAATGCCCCAGTCTCCCTGGGTTTTGCCACATTACTCACAACATCAACCCTCATCCTACCTTTCAACTTACCTCATGTAAACTCAAAGTCTGGTTTCGCTGCTTCGCCCTTATTAACACTCATCAACGCCACTATTACAGCAAACTTGCTCCGCCTTCAAACACAAAAAAGCAGATTACCATAAAATATGTAATGCAAAAAAACGTATACTTAATTTGAATATCAAGCACCATATTCTTATCGTTAACAATCCTCCGTTTGGCGCTGCCTTGATACTAAAAGGCTTAATTATGGTTTAATAAGATAGATTAGTTGAGTGCTGAGGTTAACTGATGGTCTAACAATCTTAACTCGAGTCGTCTCAACTTGAGTTTGCGATCTCAGCAGCCAAAAAAGGATGAATGGTTATCAGTTCTCACGTACTAAATCGCGGTCACAATTTGTATCTTACAGCAAAATAAGAGTTCGTAAGAAAGAAAAGTGAATAACATGGCGAAGAATAACCGATTCAGACGAGGAAATTGAGATAATAACTAGCCTACCATCACGCTACTACGATGTTTATAATAGTCAACCGTCGTTATCATTTGACAAAATATAAAAGAATAGCATTGGACACGGTTGTTTATTGATTTATTACTCACCTTAAATCGATCAGTCCGTACGATAGTATATGATATCAAGTTTGATATTATCTTTAGCCGTTAGCCATGAGTTATACAAACATATTCCTCAGCACTCCGAGCAATGAATGGCATTCTTATCCGTTAACATGATCACAATGGCATGATAAACCGCTGTTTCTCGTTGAGATAATTAACACAGGAACTTGGTCTAATAACTGGTAATATTATCACAGCTTATGCAAACGAGTGACACGCGCTAACATTACTTGCAACCATTACCTCTAAGTTACCTGTGTCACACAACGTGCGTTGACGGTCATCTCATTTTTCAAGTCTGTGTAACACGGCCTACATTAGCAAACCAATCTCTCAGAGCTCATTTGTAACACCCTCCTTCACATCCGATCCGGCGCCATTAGTCAGCAGAATGAAAGAGCGACTGGCGACACAACCCAGCAAAAGTTGCGAAAGTTTTCTCTGCGAATAATGATTTTCCTGCTAGTATATGAGGCTGTTTTTTTAAGACTTATAGAGACACATATTTATAACGCGTGTTCAGTGTGTTCAGCACTTTTGTGCATCATTGTCTCAACCCGTGAAAGCCTACGATCAGTATTATATAATAATTGAGATGATGTGCAGCGTTGACTGTGATCTGATGAGAACGCTATCATAGTAACAATAGAAGGACGTATCTCTTTCATTCTTGACCCGTTAGCACATGAAACAGTGCATTGGCACTAAAAACGCATCTATCAATTGAATAGATGTTTTAGCAAATACGTCGTTTTCCATTACTTAAGCCTCACTCATTTATCTATGCCCCTTTACTAATGTCGGATGCATCCCATTATGGGCAATACACGGCTATGCTCAATAGCCCTGCGTCCCTTATTATTTTATAAATTGAATGTACTCACTTCATCAAATCTCCAGTTATTAGTGAATTATGTATGAAATGCGCATATTTGGATAAAGGTTAGTATTGAGGATTTTCTGCAGTGAAAATGAAGTAATAAATGAGAGAAAGAGCACCATATTTTCGTTACGTGGCTCAAGCTGAGAAAACAACGGCTGGGAATAGACATTTAATAGATTTATCTATACCAGGTAAGACATTATAACCAGGGAGCTGGCAGCTAAAATTTACTATCAATAGTCACTAGCTGGTAAAATGAAGTAAAAGATGTAAAAATGCTAGCCGCCATGGAGATTAATGAGTTGGATTATTCCCAACCGCAACGAACGCAAATCAGCTGATGTGTCGTCATTCCATTAGGCTGACCGCACCACATGTCAGCACCACTGCCGTCTTTTCACAAGTTTTGATTGATATGTTTATCTGATTCATATTGCGGTAAATAGTGCAAAGAAATGTTTCCCATGTCAGGACGAGCAATATGTATTTAGCTTATCTTAAATTCCATTAATATGTCATTAAATATAACATTGCAATTTACCATGCCATATCTGATCTCGTCAAAAAGAGGCCAGCTGGCAGTGCACCACTGACCTCTACGAAGCAATTGTTTCTCCAATGTGATCAATGAGGCTCGGTTTCCCCCGCTCCACTTGCCTTTGATTATTTGTGAAATAAATCCAATTATGTACTTTCCTATAGTGGCCCAATTTATGAGTCACTGTCTAGAGCTAACGTCCTTAACAGGGCAAATTAATTGATCATGCAGTATTGTCGGCACATGAACGTGGGTGCTCGGATACCCCCAGAAATGGGATTAATTTAAGAAGCTGCATGGCTCATACATATATCTTCTTTGCCAAGTAGGATAATGGGAGCATTCAATTCGACGATGATATTGTACTGCTGCACTCTACTGCACCAGGAAGGAAATATTCTTCGATTTACGTTCGAGTTCACCAGTGTGAATATGAATCTTCTTTGTATCTTCGCCCATTTGACACAATGTCGGAAACGCTGCCACTTAGTCAGTGAACACACCGGTTATTAAAACGAACCTCTTCATCTAAAAGATCATACACGAAGATGGCCAATTTCCTGAGAATTATGAATACCTAACAATATACCGTTTATCCATAGATGAACCAACAATACAGGATAGTTGCAAACTCCAAAGATATTCCCAATTTTTTTGTTGCCTCATCCTTTTGTAGAAAACTCAAATTGTTAACATAAGGGGCCGAAGATATAGATCGCTTGTCTCAAGAAAGGGCATGAACATGGGATATTGTTTGAAAGACACAAAAGAAGGTTTGATGAGTCGCTTTATGTTCGTTCTTAATAGTCTGTTTACCCAGCATACCACTAAACACTTGATCGCGAATTGGAATAATGGTCACAACATTACACACAGCCTCGTTGAAGGATGTGTATGATCAACCCTATGAGTATGCCCCATGAATAAATAGCCTGTCCATTTTTATTTATGACATGTTAACCTCTTGTTTTTCTCTTTCCTGTAATTATAAACGGTATCCATAGTTCCTTATTACATATTAGGTTGAATACAATATAGACTCTAGCTCTTGTGGCAAACCTGTGAAAGGCGTTCTTTTACCAAGCCTTGTTTATACATGACAAAATAACATGACAGTATTGACCGGTCGTGGCTGCTTTGGTAATCGGCTGCTTGTTATTGTCAACTGTAACACAGAGAATCGCTACTGTCAACTTACATAAGCATTCGGCACTATGACGGATAAAAATTGAATGCACCGTTTACAAACCGTCATTTTGATGTATCGAATAATATACTGAGCTTTTATTAACCACCTTACTCTCAAGAATATCGGTCGACGATCCGGTTAGCTGGGCAAACCCTTCAACATCCGGAAATCGAATTGCTCGATAACATATGACCAAGAATGCATAAACGTTTTTTTCTCACAATATGCAAAGCTGTTATGACCAACCTCTGATATCTGATGCCAGTAGGCAAAAACCAATGTACTTACAACTTAGAAAATGTTTGCACGTCCAATCTGGCATATGTGAGATATCTCGTAACGTTGGTAAATAGTTATTGCTATGAAATAGCTTTAGACATTATAAAAG
>CM067352.1:38003578-38077181 GCA_034190875.2 Urechis unicinctus | reverse complement strand
CATATACTTAATCCACGTCTTGCCATTGGCAGTTTTTGTATCACTGGACGTTTTCGACTATATCTCGTATACACGTAATTAGGTGATTTATGTAAATAATAGTATACTCTTAGGGAACAGTAATGGACTCGTGTGGAAGTTGTATAGCATTGTTGTTTGTGGTCTTAGAAAACTAGGATAAGCGAAATCAAAAGTATCAGGCAAACCATATTTGCATCAGTTAATCGAAAGATGCTATTGTTTGATATGACCGTGCGAATGTCTGTAGCATGTTGTGAAATGCGCTAAACACATTCAATTGCTGCTTACATGCATCATTTAATGACAATCATCGTGGGGTTGTCTTATAACGAAGGGTGCCTAGGTCGCTTACCATTAATGCAGTCCCAATCAAGAACATAACATCTAAATTTAATAATTCTAATCGCTAGTGTTGATAGAGGCTTATATCGATCATATTGGTGGAGCTGGGCATATAAATCATTCTATTTTTGCGACTTTGCTAACCTTTCATCTAAACATTGTCAGGTTTCGACAATAGTACTGAATTGCATTGAATCATGTGACTCTATCAGTACTGCTTACCGAAACAAGGCACAATATATTGGGCCAATATGCGCGTTGCGTTATTTTGTTTACTGCATGAAGATTAGTTAGATGTTTACGAAAAACTCGTCTCGTTGTCTGAGTGGAAAGTCATCTGTTGTGGTAAATAGTCTTGCTAAATTGGACACATGCGCGTGCAATATGATGGTAATATAAACATCACAGCGATAACTTCTAAATCCCTAGATATTCATTTTGTGATGCAAGATTACATTATCTACCAGTGAAGAAGACATAGTGATGTTTTTAAATCCCGCATTATTACATATTCTTACTCAGTGCGTAACTGGCTGGACCGATGACTTGACATACTAATGCGCACACGTAGTGGCCAAAACAGTTACTGGACAATTCATAAGCATTCATGTTAACAATGCATTTTATTTGCAGAATAGAAGCCATTGCGGCACAAGATTTCTGTTACATTATGATATACGTATAGGCACAAATAGAACTGTGCAATAATCGGAATGGGCGATATGACCTGCCAATGAAATATTGCATGGCAATACTAATTGGCGGCGGACCACATGAAATCCAAAGCTCTTCAGCAATCAAGACAATGATATTCTGCTATTGCTTCTGATCCTGAACAGTTTGATCCGAAAACCTAGTTATGTAGTTCTTAATGTACTCCAAGGTTTTGCTCAATAGCAATTATGCGACCTTTATTGATGCGATCACATTTACACAGCCGCTAGAGACAGGACCTCTATCTCTCAATGAATGTTTGGTTTATAAGATACGACAAATTCAGTTGTCGTTTTTATGAAGTAGTAGGGGGCATGATTTGAAAGCTGTTTAGGTTATTGGTGAATGATACAGTACAAATGTCGTGTCTTGTACTGCTTCAATGAAGTCATTGGCAGATTTATATGCCCAAGCATTTCAAACATCTACACGAGTTGGGCTGTTGTTAGTCATGTTCAGAATTTTATATGTCAAAAGTGCCTTTTTATGATGATTGGCACGCAAAATAGATCGCAACGATTTATTTTGATAGCGAAAAATACGACAACGGTTTTTGTTATCCTATTCTGACATGCAGTGTGATACTGCATAGTCGACGATGCTGATAGTTTGTCATTTCATGTAAAGGCGAACAGGTACAATGTGCAATATTGTCCCATGATTAATTTACTTTTGTTTATTTGGTTTTTATTATATACGACTTAATTACAGCTATTTTCTAGGGCTGCTATTTCGAAATATATTCTTAGAAAAGAACAATTGTAATCGATAGCACTATTGACTGAACCAAACATACATGTATGGTTGCGTTTGCCCCATTAATGGTAATATGTCGAATATATGCTGCAGTTGCAGTTGTGTTTGCGCCGCCAAATATTAAGCCGGCATTTGATGCGATAGAGCTGTACTATATAATGAATAATGATCTCGTTTGTCACTTAAAAATAACTGCGCATATTTCGCAAGGTCTGCTTCTTTCCATTTCTAACAGCTGAGCATTCCGTATGGTGTTCCGTACAAATAGATATACGTATTCCGCATAGTTCGCTTGTTATCCCTTATAAAAAGCTTTACACATTCCGCATTACACGTTTGATCTCCCTTATCAATAGCTCTACACATTCTGCATTGTTCGCTCGCTTCACCAGCAAAACGGTGTGGCTTTGTCTATTTCGGTATTACTATTAGTATAATAAGGAATACTTGACAACATGATGTAATAATTTATTTTATTCGTCTCTGGCATTTTGCACAAGCGAGTGGAATGGACGGGGTGGGGGCTTGCATCGGACTTTTTATTTCGACTTAGAGAGTAGTTTTATATCAATAGTCTAGCAATAAGCTAACGTGATAAGTATCAATGCACACGGATTAAATACATTTCCGCTTCACAAATGCTAGGGCTACGTTTGTTGTCAAGAATGTTTATTATTGTATCCGACCACATGTATCCAACGGGATTTAACACATTCACCAAGCACGGGTCAGCGACTGCTCTGTGAATTCTACATTGGTTTCTGCATTATTCATAAAGCGACGTAGTCCAAATTAAATTGTCCACTATAGCAGCCATTAAGTCATCAGAAAATCACCAAACTGCTTAGTGCAGTGCTTTCTGTATCCAGATAAAACAAAAGCCCTAATGTTCCTATGATGCTCATGATTGTCCGTATAAGACAAGTTTATAGAATGATCGGGAGCTTCAGGTGGCAACATGGCGACAGTCGAGCCGATCTACCACAGAAAGTGGCGAGCGAAGTTTTTCAATATGCCTTCACCCAGTTTATTTGGCATGATATCGATATAATCATCGATATTCAGTGTGCAAGATGCAGGCCAAAATGTGAGTTTATCGTTATTATTGCACGACATTGGCTAATTGAAACGCTCATTATTGTTGCAAATCCGACGCAGTCAATTCAGTATCTTTGACACTGAGCTGTTTAAAGCATCACGACCGCGCCTAACTTCGTGGGAACTCTATTCATAGAGCAAATAAACCACCATAACTGCCCTCAGTTCACTAGACAAAATGGCCTATGTCGCAAGGAATGGCCCTATTACTTCCGAACAGAAGACAACCGTGACTCTTCACATAAGTCGAAGCACCTATAATAATAATATGTTCATGTAAATTGCATGAAAGAGACTATTGGGCCTCAAATAACCTATATGGGATTATAACATATTACAATATTACATCGAACGCTGCATTGGCTCCTGAATACATCGCTATCGTGCGCTCTGAGCTAGTTACAAACGCTGGTTTATAAAAAAAACGTAGCACCTTACCAATATGTTATTTCCATTATTCCGTCGCCACCAATAGCAAATAAACATTCTGCCATTTATACGTGCATTTCAGAGCATAAGGTTCATGCTCGGATTAGTCTTGCTAATGCACGTATTAGTGTCGACTGCCGGCACATGAATAGGACAAATATCACCTGTTCTGGTTCTGAACGATGGTATTGGTGGTACCCTTTTGTTGTATTGCAGCATGCAAGACTCTAACGCATCGCCTTGAATATAAACTTGTAAACATATTTCACAGGGTGTGTACCCTTGCGTTTACGATAATCCGTATACGTTGGTTTCATCACAAGTTGCTCTCTGCATGATGCAAGCTAATGGTCAAAATCACTGCTAGAATAGGAGTTGTCAACAGAAAAATCGCATCCAAATGATGGTTGCCAGCAATGATGTTGAGAACAAGAGGAATAAGCAACTGTCTACTACAGCATTGTGCGGTGCACAACCACTGTATTGTATCATTTTAGTGTATCATAACGCTCTTGTCTGTTAGCAATACTTAAGGATGAATAAAATGACGCCAGTGAGTGGTGGGCAACTTCTGTGGCATGGATACAGACGCTGATTTAATCAGTCGTAATCACGTTTTAGAAACTGTTGGATATACATTATTCAAATATTTTTTTCCATAAACTTATTTGATGGGCTCTAGAGTCTAATTAAGCCAATGTATACTTTATATCATATGGATTACTATAATGGAATACGCTACTCAATGAACAACAATATATTCCACAATTGTTGCATGGTGTCTAAAATATGATGGTATATGGTAATATCTAATTCAATTATAACAAAGTTGGGCGTTCTGGCACTATTAATGGTGAATACAATCGAGGTACGCACTCACATAGGGTCGTACATAAAATGCTTATTGTACAATGTTCAAGTATCTTAGGTACTTCAACCATCTACTGCAATTGACGAACTGTATGTCATTAGAAAGACACTTTAACGGGTCACAATACATGGTATGGATCAATTCCAGACTGTGACCAAGTACATGACTAAACATAGCCGTTCATGATCTACCTCAAATTGGGACGTTGTGCTCTTTTTTGGTGGTAAACATGGCTCCATGTACGTACAAAGATATAATAATGATTACTGCCGGAATTTTCATTTTCTTGATTACAGCTGCTTTACCAGAGCTCTTTTGCATAAAATCGAACCACATTAACATATATTGAATGATAGATTAGTTACTCTACCGGAGTCCTTCCCTCATGTTTTGATGTGTTCAATATAGCTACCGCGTTTTCCATGTGTGGATTCGTTAACATGAATCGACACTAGTAAAAAAATAGATCAGAAAATAATTCTAAATTTCGCTATATCTAATTGTGTGATTTAAACGGAGAACATGTAATTAACCAAACGGGGACAAAGCTAGGACGAGAAGCATTTACTGGCTTTTATTGAGCTCCAAATGCTATCATTGCAATAGGATACATATGTATTATACTGTGTATAAAACTAAAACCCTTGTGATTATGACGAGAAACATCAGATTGGTGATACCTATACACATGATCTTAAGCTAATTACCGCATTATGTTCACTTCCAATGGAAAAGATCTCATTCATCAAATCGTTAGGTAATATTTTCACAGACATTCTGACGCCTCGTCAGCAAGTTTAGAATGGTGACAATAATATGAATATGAATGATCTGCATTTTAGAAGATGTAATATATGGATGCATTTAGCGACCATATGATATCCCTTTTTACGTTTAATTGATGCATAAATACTCGTATCTAGCTTTGGCGTGACCTGGCATCAATGAAATGCTCTTATTAGATTTCTAATTAAGTTTTCTGCATAGGTATTCATTATGGATTGCTGTTTTCTATAGAAGAAGGCATGTTATACAAGATGACAATTGATTATGATTGTCATAATTTCATACTTACGCATATAATTTGACAATTACCACTTATAATAGATGGAGGTCACTGCGCTGTAGTACTTTGGGCTGGTGTATCTTCTTAATGGTGCACGTTTAACTAGGAGATATTGACTAATCTCGTACACGATAAATACAGCCTTAAACGATGACTAGCACAGACCACACGAATGGGGCGCTTCAGAACAGATATCGCAGCATGTTTTCTTCTTCATGATTATACACACCTTTGAAATCATATTGCATTTCAATATGGTTATAGTCCTATAATAAGGAGCCAATCGCTTCCTATCTGTGAGTTCATCAGTAAAACCAGCAAGCGGACTAACACGTGAGAATACTATATCAGAATTTATCTGAGCCAACACGAACGTGCACACCGAGAGCCGACATCATTCTACTGGTTCAAAAGATAACAGTTTACATTATGCAATGCTTTCCCCACTGTTGTCAATGACGAGTGGTGTCGAAGCAACGGAAAAAAGGAGATGCATTTATAAAGCCACCAGCGATGAGGCGCACCAAAGTCACGCTATTACCCACGAACTATACGGTTACCTATTTGAACTGATCATTTAACTTGTGATCTGATGATGGGGTACTGTATTGAATATAATACAGTAAAAACATTCCACTTTCTAAGTCAATACAACGTCGATGGCCTCAAGCTACTAAATGTGATATGTCAGAGTATCGGTAAGATGCATCATTGCATTAACAAGCATGTATAATATGAGCGTGATTATCAAATGAAATTCCCGTTAAAACGATAACCTCATTTCTAGACAAGCGTTCAAGCTAAATAGCCTCACTAGTACGTCATGGTTTGAAGTTGCTGGTACAGCCGAGAACCATGTCGCCTGAGCATTGTTATGTAGTGCTGTTACGGCCACAAGGACATGTTTATACATAAAAGAATATTGCGTGCTATATTGTGGCACGTTATAATGGGAACCCACTTGCATTGGTGAACATTAATAGCTCATTCATATCCTGAAGCTTAGTGCACAGCCATGGTGCCTTATGATATAGTACATATTATGCATGAATGGTCTTATACATATATATCTGCTTTGATCAACGTTGTTTGATTATTTCTGCATTATATCTATATCCGCGCAATAGCTGCGTTTGCGAATTGTTATTGGTTTGATCCTTGGATTAACTTTGGGAGGGTACTGTACAGGGAGACGATCGTAAACGTTTTCCATAATCCCCTATGCATGCTTTGTCTTAAATCCGTTGCTATGAAAACACACGCCTTATTGGACATATCATGCATAAGTCTATACATTGCAAGGTACGACAGGACACACTTTACAGCTGTGATATGTAGCATTGACATTATTCACTCCATTATGAAACCTCAACTTGTCTTATATGTGAAATAACAACAATTTACTATGATACCAGCCCTATGATCTCCAATCTATGTGTCATATATCCACAATGGCTCCATGAACACTGAAATGCATATGGTCGTACACACTAGTGATAGATTTGCCATTTGCTATTATTGATGGGGTAAACTTAATTATAAAGAAAATATAGGCCATGATGAAAACTTAAAAATAATCTATGCACGATTTGACAAAAAAATAAAGTAAAGATATTTATTTCTTGGTGGCCAGGGATTAGTCAATATATGACCGTATATTATCTTCATTGTCCTAGGAAGTGCTGATGACAACAGAGTCCTAGGTGATTGCTGGTTCGAAATGGATCCCTTTGTATATGGGCTGTTATCTATCTCGTCCTGTTTCATGTTGAATGATCATTACGCTATCTGCTGATATATCTGCAAGAAGGCACCATTTGTTCGTCCGTGGAGGGAATCACGCACTGTTTGCAATCGGGCTGAGCATATTCTTAGCTGATGTCCGTTGGCCCGAAGTGTTGTTGTTTCGATCTTATTACATTGAGTTTGTAAGTGTTATACTTATTATTTATAGTAAGATATTATTTAGCTTAATTTCCCAATTATATTCATATTCATACAAATGACTGTAGAATGGGGACAGCACCATCTGGCTGCGAGTGGATTCTTGTATGTATAAAATTAGGTATGTAATTATTTTATGTCCTAATACAGGGTGGAGTGCCGTCTGTAATAAAGGAACAATTGGCTTCACAGCCCATCATTGCATGTGTGTCCAACCATTGACAGTTGTAGCCAAGTGCCCACTGTTTACAATATTCGTTACTCTGCAAAGCACCTACTATAAGTCATTGGATATACTGCTATATTAAGCAAGTTATCTAACAGTTACTCAGAATTGTATCAGGGATGATAAAATTACATGCTGCAATATGCTATACTTGTCAGTTGATTTCCAACGATGTAGGAAATAGTGTAAATGCTATTTGTGGAAATTGCACAACACTATATTCATTAAAATTAGGGTAAAATATTTAAACACATCTTCTGCAATTTAAATAGCACTGTTATAGAAAACAACAACAATATACCAGTTTCATGATTCCAGCCACTTTGCTCATAGAGCTTAAAGCAAGACTAAGAGGGCTCACTCGTACCACACCTGTCAAAATAAACAAATGAAAATGCCTAATCAATACGGAGGCCCGGCCGTCTCGAAAAATCAGAATATTTCGGATGTCTTGAGATAACAATCTCATCAGCTTTTGTTAATTTTATGGTAGCGCTATCTGACGGCCGGTGTGTGTTTCATTCATTTGCATGTTCATCGCACATCTAGTCACAGTGAGCGCTCTTAGAGTAGCTATTAGGCCTATGTTTTCCGTTGTTGATCGGCGATATATGAACAGAACAATTTAAATTCTCTTCTGAAGAAGTCATGTTCAAATGAACAATAATATGTTGCATGCAGATGGTGGTCACATAGGGTTAATCTTTGCTCTCGTTGCATTTCTTGGCCCTGTTATCATTTCTGGTCAGAGTGTTGTGAACGTCTTGGTATATGGTGGTCAAATCCTATCAGGTTGAGAATGCTGCTACTGACACATAGTCAACTCCTTGTCATTAACCTGATGCGTTAAGTGACACGCACTATTCATAACTTTGTATTAATGGATTAAAGGATACATGCTATTGAGATATCCTTCATAACTTAATTAATTCTCATTAACAACAACAGCATTTGTTACATTTCATTTACAATTTTCCTTTCCCCATATTCTTGTGGTGTTTTGTTATTCCTTGGTAACCTTAAGCCCTTTGTATATAATCTGCATATCATTATATTCATGGCGTGTGTAGAATTGCATTGTAATTAATCACTTCTGGTACACATGTAAAACACTTTGTAGAATATCTTATAACATCTTTGATATAACATTTTGCACTGAAGGTAGTTTAAACGGCCGCGAAGACCAGCTGCTTAGGAATGAGGCACTAGTCAACGATTCATCAAGTATGGTATAGATTACAGTAAATCAATGATAGTTGATAGCATATTGAACGCTGATGGAAAAAGTAGTTAAAAACAATGTGAAATAGTTTACTGACAACACTTGTTTATTTGTTTGGGGAGCTCTTTGCAAACATTTCACAATAGATGATCTTTCAGACACTTATGGTCTTATGATTTGTTAACAACAATTGTGGATAGTTAAACTAGAGGTGTGAAACATTTGCCGATTACTTTCAGATATGTTATGGCTAGGGTCGGAACAAAGGTATTTGTCTAATTGCAATACAAATGTTAACACTCAGTAGGTCATTCCGTATCATATCATTGGGTATCGAACAAGTGATGGGGTCGCCATTTTATCGCACAATGCATATTAATGGTCCAGATCTTTTCAGCTGGCTGAACTTACAGAGTTATGCAATGTTACACTTACATGCATCACCAGGAAGGCTCGAAAAGACAAGTCTATGACAAGAGATGCATTAATGGATTTATACAAAAAACACACACACACACACACACACACACACACACACACACACAAACACACACACACACACACACACACACACACATATATATATATATATATATATATATATATATATATATATATATATATATATATATATATATATATATATATATATATATATATATATATATATATATATATATGAATATATGCAAATATGTTGTTTTCAATTGTTTTTCAGAATTTACACCTGTTGGTTTTCTAACCGGGGCCACATTGTTTTTTCTAAGATTATGTGTGCCTGATTAATCATATGTTGGAAATCTTAACTACCATTGGTTAATATCTTTGGAATAGGGTTATTTTGTTTTTTAATAGTTACTGTTGGGCCCGGTCGATCTCCGTTTGATTACAATCCTCATGTTGTTAATGAAGTTTGTAATTAATTGATGACAACATGTCGACATGCATTATTTATGAGCTATATGACAAATTTCAAGCATTTCATTACCTGTTGATGAATGAATGAGTACTGGGCGAGGGTTTATGTTAAAACGGATGTATTTTATGCATAAATACAAACCCGTTTGTGGTAGGGAGAGGACCAACGCCCAATCATGACGGGACAAGCGAGAGTTGCAATTATTTAAGATTGTATTTAAAACATGTTGTTATCAAATCTTCACCATGGTTTGTGATATTTTACCCTAGTGAGTGTCATCCAAGATAACAGACACTAAAAACCCTCGCACTGGATAAAGATAACCCTATAAGAGCTAATTCGGGAAAAAATACATCAAGGAAAGCACTCACAAGCTACAATGACCGACCTCATTTATCGAATCAGGTGTGGTGCCTGAAAACATTCCTATTCTGCTCCGGATTGAGAACTGCTATAGCACTAAGATCCTCTCCTGTTCACGAGATATGTGTGGATCCTGATCGAATCACACACTTTATGCCATCTGCCGAAGTGAATCACAATGTCGTAATGGTAGTTCAAGTTTCATAATGTAAAAAGCTCCTATGCTTTGAAATCAAAGAAAGTGGTGCATATTTGTAGCTTAATACTTTTGATGACACTATCACAATCACCTTAGAATATTTTATATCAGATAAATGTTACATTGATGTTCTTCTGTGTGTAATTGGAGGGCAACTATGCATCTACTGCTTATGCCAATTACCATTGTTTACTGAGGAAAAGAATGGCATTTGTTTCTACCAATTAATTCAGAGTATTGAGTAAGGCACCTCGAAGCGATGATACTAATAGTTTATTTTTGTAGCTTGAGGTCGTGCCAAATGTGTTTGTTTTACCTAGTTCCATGACTATTATGGGCAGTGAAAACCTAATCCTATCGAAGCAGTTGTTTGATGGAAGTTTGACAATAAGCTCCAGGTAAGTTGATAAAAGACGTCAACGGATAAAAATATATGGTAGGGAACTATTTCCGACCGTGACAAAGTTGATGACCATTTGATGGTGATTCGCTGTGACAATTCATCATCATAGTATGAATGGTTCAGAAAAATAAATTGAAGAACTAATGCGATTAACTCATAAGCAATGTATTTTAGTCACAGCTGCTACTAATCGTTGGAATAGTAAACAAATGAATCACTAAAAAAGAAGTGTTCTTCATAAAAGGCGACACCTGAGCTCATCTGCTGAATTTAGATGAACATTACCCATCCTTAATTGAGGAAGGAAACGCTTATCTGATTATTAGCGTTATATGCATGGACAGTGATTATTAAGTATGACTGCCTACGCAAAGCGTAACTACATGAGGTTAGTCAATCAAAGATCGACTGTGATTTGCTTTACTTCCATCACCGTAACATGCAATTCAGAATATCAAGTGGAAATGTTGCATTCCGACAACACCCATTATTTATCCTAGGACGTGCAAGGACGCCAAGGCCTTGTAAGATTTACCAGATAACTAACCAGTTGTATGATGCTAATTGTTGATCCGAATGTTGGTTATAGCTGGATGTTGTGTAACTTGACCTACACAATATAACATCATTATTAGCATAGTTGCTTGCTAATAATTGCGGTTAAATATACCCCTTTCGACCCCGCCCCCTGCAAGTAAACGACAAGTAAAGACACCAAAACTAGCGTTATTAATTATGATTGTAGTTTATTTCTATGCTGTTCGAACCTGTTTCCCTTTTTCTGTTATGTAAATTAGCTATAGCGCTCGTTGTTTTGTGAGCATACATTACTTAATGTAGAGGCAAATGACTCTTCAAATATTGCTCGCCTGCCTCATGAGATGATAATGCAGTACTTTACGCTCAGGGTTTGATAAACTGATTTTTCAAGGAAGCAAATTGTTTGAAAGACGATAAGGTTGTTCACCATTGACTGATTAATTATCGCAATTTTATGCGGCATTATCGAGTTGGCAGTGTTGCTTCTTGTTATACATGGTACATTATATGTCATGGAAATGATAACGATAACGATAACGCCATTTTGTTTGTAACCTGAAAGGGCCTGTCAGGAATTGCCGAGTTATATAAGAAAGTAACCGCACTCAAAGAGCGTATCGGGCCAGGAAAGTAACAACAGGAGCATTTTGCAATTGTTACCTATTCCTCATTTTAGCTTTTGAAAATTAGATTAACAGTGCGTGAATAATATCTATGGAATATTTTATACGTTAAAATATGCTACCAATCGCCGTCTTGCTTATGATTTGTTAATTTATAGATGCGTTTACATACCACGCAGTATCTGAATACATGAAAAGAGGTCTTTAATTGATTTAAGGATAATATATTCAGCAATGTTTCAGTCAATAAAAATAGCGTGATGTGAAGCCCGTGTGAGTAACTACGAACGGATAGGTGCAAGTATTATATTTGACTACAACCACGTTACAGTGCTAAATGCATCATTATGACGCTTATACGTTTGTTCTTCATGCAATGACTAAACTCACGAAACGAAGTGGGTCAAGTAGTTTTGACATCTTTATATCGCGATTATTTTCCACAATGTGTAGGAAATGTGTCATACAAACAACTTGACAGTTGAGCAGGTGGCTTTGTTTCACAATAAGCAATCACAAATGATGGTCCTATCCAAGCGGATGGAAAAATCATTAGAACCTCACTTTGGGTGACATTATAGTTAGTATTAACAACATGAGTATAGTTTTATAATACGCCCTCAATAGGTTCGACGCTTTATTAATTGTCATTGGCTTTAACTGATGAGGTAAACATAATCCAACATAGACGCAAGGTTAATGGAGGTTGGGTCTAATGTATAGGCCGGCTGCAAAGCCGACTAGACATGCCAGCATTAATCAATTTCATATAGCTACCGAGAGAATGCCTGTTAATTGTAGCACATAATGTACTATATCTTGGGAATTGATTAATGTAAAGAGGTCTGTTGCTGAGTATAGATTGCTCAGCTATCAGTCCTCATGGGTCAAAACTGTGCTACCTTATTGAATCACTGAGGAATGCTCGACATTGTGTGTACCGAACATGTTAGTTTGTGATAACGGAAAGGCAGTCTCTGCTACAAAGAGAATGATTATATCCTATAGATCAGCCTACATATATGTAATAGAGCTGATCTCTGCAAGTGTAACTAAACATGCTGATGTTGATAGGAGCAACAAACATTCCGTGCCGGCTTGCTGTGGATTTGTTAGTAAACATTTGTCTTAACACTACTATAACATAGCATGCGAATGGGATGTTGATCGAATCGATGCTGATTGTGAACGGTTTATTGTGTTCGTCTGGAAAATGATTTATGTTGCAATAACGCTTACGCCTGGAAAGTTTATTGATTACATGTGTGCATGGATATTGACTCTTTGCCTTGGTTGAATTTATGCACTCTAAAGAACGATAAAACTCTGATATTAGCCACGGCTTCTGTTCATGGTATTCAAATGGCATCGTAAAACATGAGCGGGTAATGAAGCGTTACTGCTTCCATCTCTTGTCATAGGTTACCGAAGACACTTAAATAATAAAAACTGTAAAACCAAACCCAAAGCAAGCGTTGATTAATGATGAGACAATAATTTGCTTGATGGTGTTAATATAAATATATGCGTATAATCATGGTAACGATTAATGTCATATATGCGCATACACATACCGAGCAATTTAATGGTCCTAGCTACTTCGCAAACGTGTTCTCCTACGACCCTGAGAGAGCTCAAAGAACTGGAGCTTACTTTACAAAGTTAAGTATTTGGTATATTCACAAACGACTGGTGCGTTAGACTCCATGCGTTGGGAAAAACTGAAATAAACCTAGACATTCCATTTTTGTGTCATGCGAATACATTGGATGTAGTTTACGTGTGGTGAACATTTCATCATAATGATTTTGGAGGGTTCAATAATTGGTTTGTTCATTTCTGCCTATTGCAAGTAACACGTTCGCAAGTCCAATATTTATGGACAGACCAATACCTGAGATAATGGAGTTTGACACTTGCAATGGTTTGAATGACCGAACATAAGTTAATCGCATTGTACTGGTGTCGATATCAATCGGTACAACAGTCGCATCTGTGGCATGTGAAATTTACTATGCATGTGGTTAGCGCGTGATGGTATATGCATATCTATCGCATAGCCACACATTTTATCGCATAAGTATCGCATCTAATATGTACCAAACTATGTAAGTAGATTCCGACATTGGTCATGGTAGTAACTATATGTTCATGCTTCAAAGAGTTGGAACGGAAATATCCTGGCATTCTTTACCGCGCAACATTCACTATGTACTCACTCCTTGTTCATGGATACATTATGTCAGCATCAGATATTAAAAATCATATCAATGCATTGTACGCTACATGTTGTATACCACACCCAGCAATATCCTCACAGATAGGTATCGTTCTGTGATGCAACTAAAGTGCCAATAGCATAAATGGTAACTGAAAAAATCCGATTTGTTAAGGTAATTGTCATTAGTACATGCGCTAAAAATGGGTCGGTTTTCATACTATTTTCCAATACATACATCACACTACAATAGGATAGGGTGGAGCGAAGTATGATATATGTGATTTATACCTGTACCAACCAGCTTTGCTGCAGACCAGCGTCCCCATTGTTATAGCATTAGTGACTCGTCATACATGTTTGCTGCTGTAGTCAAAAATCCACAGTGAGCACATTATGTTTGTTTTGCATTGTGGCTGCAGATATCTGCTCTAGACAAGGCACATATAACTAGACCAATCAATTTACTGAACCTAGTGTGGAGCATTTTACATATCTAGACCAATATTTTGCGTATAACTTATCAATTGTCAATTATAACGTAGTATGCTTTAGTTGTAAAATATTTGATAGACTGTTGTGAAGGCTAGTACACGCGACTGCTTGTTTAAACATGTGTGTATTGGGGTCTTGGTGAATTATAGTCCCCCTATTCATGTGGCGCTTTTATGTTTTATTGCATATATAATTGCAGTACAACCAATGACCCTATTTTAGACAATTTTAAGATTCAATGTAATTTAAAATAGTTATGAGTCTCTCCCAAAATATTGTCAGCAGTTAAAAGCAGATTGGGTAACTATTCTTGTACCAGCTGTATAAAACAGACAATAAGCGCCAGAGCAAATGGACTTGCAGCTAAGTCTGAGCCTCCCACGCCGGTCAAATTGAATGATGAAGCTAGGAAAGATAATTAACTCATCATGAAGGCTATGCTGTGGGGCATCCTAAGATCAACCTAAATGATTGTAGATGCAGCAGCACATAGACATTTAGGCGCATGCCATTTTGCGTGGTTGACAGCATTCCTGTCTGCGATTCTAAGGAATATACCCTGCCACGCAGGAGGAAAAAGTGGGGAACGTTGTTCAACGTGATATCGATGTGGCAGGCATCAATCAACATGGCTGGAACATTATTCGTTTTCGCTTACCGATACATGGCAACATCATAGATGAGATAACTACCCACGAGAAAACTATTAAGATGTGATATAGTTCGTGCTCTGTTCCCATGTCGAATGATAAAATGGCAATGTATGTGGTGATTATGAGAGTGGTGTACTGGTCTGAATAACATTAATATCATTTCATTGTTTACACTCGTTGCAAGCTCTCATGGATCAGTTTGTTCTCACCTGAAATGCTCCTCGTAAAACCTTATTTCATTAGATGTAGTTTATCGTTTGTCATGGCGATAACCCAGAACATAAAGGACCGATTCCTATCTCCTCTCCCGTAGATATCATCGACAGCATTGGCCTTGTACATGCTGACAGGTAGAAAGGGGAGGCATTTAAGAAGTCTCTAAAATGTGTGACCGATAGAAAGTGGAATCACTTGTGAGGTCTCTAAAATATGCGGCAGCTAGGAAGTGGAAGAATTTGTGAGCACTGAAAAAAAAGGTGCACATTCGGGTGTGAGAAAAACATATGCGCTTATTTAAATATCTGAGACATTCTCAACCGCTGTCAAAAAAGTGTTGCTTTCCAAACTTAATAAACTCTCGGAATAAATCAAACATCACACACCGTAAAATACCCTGGAAATTCCGTCCAACTCTAAACCAATATCGCGCGGAACAGGTCACTGTGGCAATCCACATTATAGAGACTTTAGCGCTTGATGTATCTTAACATTAATATCTTACAAATGAGCCAAAATGAACCGATTCCCAACAAGTTGAATTATTCTTCAATTGTACATTTTTATGCACCATCAAAGTGACCTGCAAAATTCCGGTTCTATGTTACATCGTTGTTTTTATTGTAAAATGTGGCAAATGTAACACGTTGTAATTAGTTTGTTGTGCACTACACACCGCCGGAACGTCTACATTATGGGAATTTTGCTACTAAATACTTTTGCCAAAATCATACAACAGGGGGGATTATATTACACAAACAAAATAAGCCACCGTTGTATCATTATTTTTCATACTGAGCTGGTCTCTAATGAATCATTAATCATAAACATTCTTGGTTGCCAAGTCTACCCAGTCTTGATATATGCCCGTGCCAAATGGATGCTTATGACCAAGTAGATTAATTTGGAGCATTTAATCATCATATAGTGTGATGATAACTCAGCACACAGCCGGCTGATTCCTCTATTTTCTCCCTGTATTGATGCGCCCCTTCGACAACGTTGGCCTTGAAAATCACGTAGGAAGTGGAAGCACGCGAGGACACAGATTCAATCAAACACCAATGGCTTCCGAATATAGCAGGGAGCAATGATTAAAACTGAATAACAAGCAAATTACCGTGTTTGGGGAATAACCCACGCGTAGCTTAGCCTCTCTTTAAAGAATTCTAAACCTTGTATAATGTCCAAAAATTAACCTTAGAACATCAGCATATCCCCGACGGTAAACTGGAGCTCACTATTTACAATAAAGGCTGACATGGGTGTAGCTGGCACATAAGTTATGAAGTCTTCACATTAGCATCGCATATTGTCTCTTCTTTTGTCATTGGAACAAACCATCGACAAGTGCGCGTGGTAT
The DNA here is from genome assembly GCA_034190875.2 of Urechis unicinctus. Classification (NCBI taxonomy): domain Eukaryota; kingdom Metazoa; phylum Annelida; class Polychaeta; order Xenopneusta; family Urechidae; genus Urechis; species Urechis unicinctus. The sequence goes on along the minus strand of CM067352.1, from coordinate 38,060,500 downwards.
AGCTTTGTGCTCCAGATCTTGTCTAACGTTTGTACACCATATGTAATTAAGAAATTCAGTATGTGTTATATAGAAAACATTTCCTTGATATTGGACCCTCAATGTGTCTAACAATTCGAAAAACATCAATTTACTAGAACGCTGACGTTGTGCTCTTCAGTCCATTTTCCATATATCCAGGATAATGTATATGCAGAGGGATAAATATCGTCGCGATTTCTTATGAGACGTGACGTTATGATAGCTCACAATCTATTATATTAGCACAACGAATCATGAAGCCCACAGCAATATACCGTTGAGGTTTAGATGAATTTGATAGCAATAAATTTTTCAAACTGTTGACAGCCCTAGTAATAACGTTGTAAAATGAAACCTAAATATGGCATGGATAGCGACAAAATAATGATTTATTACGCAAGACATGAAAGCTAACACTTGTTGCTGCAGACGAGCATTACATCCCACTATACATCTTAATGCTTCCGCGTCCACGAGGGTGCCAATGAATACGTCGGTATGGATAAATGTCGACCCTTTAATTTCGGGGGAACGACATCAATTGCAAAGGGTTGATATCCTTGCTGTGTGAGGTAAAGCTATAGCAAGACAGGGAAAACTGTAACTGTGATCATAAGTACTTCATTACGGACGGTTATTCCTGGTATCATCATATGCTTTATCTAACATGATTTACTATTGCCGACAAGGCATCAGGAAGTTATGTCCATTGCTGTCTTGCAAAGCTTCACATAAGAATGTCATCGGATTGTTTTGCTTCTTGCCTTGAAAGCCAAATGTCATTCTTGATATAGGCAGTGCAGCTGTCTCCTAGGGAATGTGAAACCTAGGTGAAACACATTAAAGTAAGCCTTTTTCCTAAATCTAATGGCGAGCCAACTAACTGACATAAATTGGCAAGTTAAGGGTGTGGTTCTGTAGGAAGACCGACAAGGCATTTATTCGTACAATTCCACAATCCACACAAAAGAGACTAATGCGACATAATTGTTAGGTGATATTCCAAAAGTAGCATTCAAAGCAGATTGCAGCAGCAGAGCAACGAGAAGCGTGGAATGTCTTGCATTATAAATTGAATGCTGATTATTCCACCACGTGTATTTTGCTCCGCTATGATGTCTTAGATATATGTGCTAGCAACAGCTTATTCCATCGCACATAATTCGTAAGATAAACCTAACGTCCGTTTGTTATGTGGTAACACGTGCTTGCTATGTACCAGCGCTGTTACTTATTCGTTCTGGTTTCCAACTCAATGAATTATCTGCATCTTACAGACGGCACACATGAAGTAGTGTTAAAACACCCCATATCTCTCGGCACTGTTTGTATCTTAACTCAGGATGTGCCTTGAACTAAATTATACATGTTGAATATTTCTATTGTTTTGATGATATTTGGCTTGTTATGCTCACATAATTCATAAGATACAAAATGTCATTAATAAGATATTATGAAGTTATTTCACAAACATGATAAAATGGCATATATAAACTTAGCCTTTAATCAAAAGTTTTTTCATTGTCATGCCATACGATCAATAATTGTGTTACTCAGAGTGCAATGATTGAACATATTGAAGATAATCAAATACCACATTAAACTAGACATTTATGCCAATTTAACCAGCTGAAACTGTATAATAGACGTCTAATATTTATGCTGGGTGATATAAGTTGTAGGATCATTTACATTTTAGTTTCCTCATATTACATCAGAAGATATCATGCTGCTCATTTGACACGTTGTATATTGTCCAGCTGTAGCAGAAACATAACTGAGGTAATGCGAAGCAATGTTTATCACAATGCAGGCTAAAGTAGTACGTTCACAGATGATATTATTTCAATAGGGCTTCTACCCTTTAAAGCTCTTAATAAACGATTATTTGTAGAACATGATGCTATTTGTGCCAGCAAGGGCTGACTTGGAGGAGCAGCAACAATACGACAAATCCTTAACCACAACTCTTGAGTTATCTCAGTTGTTTGCACTATCTGTGGTCAGCGATAATGTGCCAATCAATGAGACACAGTCGATGGTCCGAATATTCCTTGTATATGATCAATATTTACCATTTTGCCGATAATTTGTTAAATTCATGCTGCTTTTACCAATTTTATTGCATCATAATTATTTGGTCTATTCGATGGTCATGATATCTGACATTGGTACTTATCATCTCAAGAATGCCTTCAACACAATATGGAATATCTATTTCATAGAATAAATGTGTTGACCCAAATCCCTGTTACAAATATATGCAGAATTCACTTATTTCCAGTAATTGCTTGATATCAACACGAACTCATTTGCTAACTAAGCTGAAACCTGGGTCATTTGTGTTTCTAAGCCTCACTCACTACTCAAAAATCTGCATATATCATGATATCATATCAGCTGGCATTGCGCCTGTCAGGTTTCAAGGATTGTTATTCAGTTCTATTTCCACCCTGCTAGCAACTGGTGTAAGAGGAGCCGATGCTGGCGGGATATCAAAACGTTACATACTATATGAATTATATATGGTCAAAAACACGCCAATACAGTCTTTAGATAGGATGCAACTTCACTCCTTAGCTAATGTATGCTACATTTTAGACCATTGGTGCCCCGCATGGTTCACAAATCCATATTACTTAACCAGCAGACACGGCTGAAGTATTCATGAAGTCATTGAACTGGTTGATATAAAATTAGCAACTATATTATAAGAATGCATGGTAATTTGTGGTGTCGAGGTAATCTACTGAACAGATTCAAAAGCAACGATTTAGACTTACTCTCGTAGATTGACAATTGTGACAATTTGTGGATCTCACCCTGTTATGATTATGGCTTTTTTCAAATAAATCATATATAAATGGACATTAGTTGTTTTACCACAGATGTACATAATGTATTAAATAGGTTGATGTAATTACAAGTTGCACATCTGCAACATCAGTTTATGAAAGAACCATGCTGTACCATTCGCTTTACGAATGACGGTCATTGACCCGTTCTCAGCCCAAGCGATTACATTTAGCATAAAATTTTCTGGCACTTTGCAAGTAGAATATGTTCTTAATCAACGGTTCACATTCACGTCGATGTGTTAGGTGTAACTTTGACTGGCTGGCAACAAGTTTGCAATGGCATGATCACCTTTAGGCTGAAGTAAACATCAATTTCCAAGCACCGAATTTATATTAGATTTGGACAAAGCTCTTCAGAACCTATGAAGAAGCTCATTGCTATTAATAATAACATTTATTTCGCACTCGTGGTACAGATATTTTATGACGATCAAGTTCAGGTGCAATCATTTAACAAAGCGTGGGGTGCCATTATAATGTGCAAATAAAATTAAGTAGAACATTGATATCGTCTTGAGAAAAACCGGGAATATATTCACATTCACGGGCCCTACAAAGTTCTTGTATTGAGTTAACAAAGTTCAATCTTTCTTGATCAATGTTCGGTAGAAAAATCTTGCTTGAAATATCATTAAAAGTAATGGTCTGGTCGTAAATCGTAGCAGTATTTAGATTAACGATACTCATAATATATCTTATATTATTTGCGACATTCGAATTACTAAAGGCACATAATCGGCTAACCGCCGATACAAGATGATTCGTGCTATTAAGACTATTTAAGAAAAATTTCATACATCGCAACATTAATTGTTCTCTTAGAGGTAATCTACCAGCTAAAAAAGGAATATACATTGATCTTGTTCTAGGGTGTAATTTCCATATATGGCGGATGCATTTGCGCCAAGTGACACATAAGCTTTTAAATGAATTACTCGAGAGCGTCCATAATGGGGATCCATAAAAACTTGTGCAATATTTGTCAAATAGTGTATTACGAACATTTACTGTGCAGTGACCGAATCTTGACATCAGCATATTAGTTTTCGACACAACATCACCACATGCAGCATGAATATTCAATTGTTCGGAATTTCTTCCTATATAGGATCCAAGATGGATAGCATGTTCACTTACATTAAATCTAACACTGTTCAGTTGTAGATTCACATCGCGCTTTTGACAATTAAAAAGCAACAAATTGCTTTTTGATGTGTTAAATATAACATTATATTCCTTGGCAAACTCTTCGCACAAGTTTTAAGCATAGATTTAGCCGCATTTAAAGAAGGAGCAATGAGAGCGACGTCGTCAGCATAACTCAGTGCGCCTGCATAACGGTGACCAACATGGCACCCGATCCCTCTGTTTGAGAGTCGTGACAATAATTCATCGATATACACGCCAAACAAAATAGGTGACAAAACCGCGCCTTGTTTGACTCCATTAGTACAATTAAACTTGTCAGAGAAGCTATTGCTCCACTTGACTCTTAACGTTTGATGCGTATACATGTTAAGAAGTAGTTTAGCAGTCATAGCACACATACCACGCTCTCGTAACAAACCAAACAATTTCATAAAATTAACTCGATCAAACGCTTTGGAAGCATCCAATAATATGACATAACATGGTGAGTCTTCGCTGACATAATTATCTATGATTTCCTTTAATACAAAAGTGCACTGTGTTGTTGAGTGTGACGGTTTAAATCCAAATTGTAAACTACCCGATTTCAATACATCACTTTGATAGTCAATAATCACATTATCTAACAGTTTCCCTATGATACTACTAAGAGCTACTGATCGATAATTATCACTACTATTCAATGATTTTTTTCTGTTCTTAGGAATAGGAACAAGAGTAGATGTTAGCATACCACGTGGCGTATGTGCATGATTCAACATCATAGTAAAAAGTTTTGATAGGTGGGCATATAACTCATCACAGCCATTCAGTATATGATCAGAAGTTATTTCACAAACACCGTCTGTCTTATCTCGTTTAAGCTTACAAGCTGCTTGCCTAACTTGTGAAATGTCGATAGCATGCAAAGAGCCACATGTACCACCAGCACAATTAGAGTGTACATCATGACTCAATGATACATTAAGGGCAGCCATTGCAGACTTACTATAAGACACATTATTGTAAAGTGTTTCATATTTATTTTTAAAGACATTGCATATCTCGTCGTCGTCGCCGTGCACGCCATCCATTACGGACACGGTCGACTTATTTTTGAAATGCTTCTTCCGTATTTCTTTCCAGAAATTGCGACCATCACTTGTGGCCAAAGAAACTGCCATTCTATCAGACGCAAGCTTATTTTGATTTCTGATCACGTATCGTGACGCCCTTTTATAATCCCGTTTGGCTTTACAGTGGATGTCTTTAAGAACACCAGAGGTGGGGCACCATTTTCCACCCAGAGTCGACACCAAAATATTGATTTTGCTTTCAGCTGATTGACTTGCTCACCCCAGCCAGGCCGATGTTTACGTTTCCTAGTCCCAGGAATACACTGAACAGCTGCTCGGACACACGCATTCACGATTTCCTCATAGTAACGATCAATGTCTTCATAATGGTTATTGCAATTAATCTGTGTACAACTAATTGCATCATTTGAGATATTCAGGTCAAGTAATAACTTCCTCAATTTACGCATATAACTATGAATATCGCTGACATCACATTCCCTCCATTTTGGTCTATTAGTGGTTGGGCGCTCATCATTAACCACCCGTGCAACATGTATATCTAGCCGTGCAAGTACAGGACTGTGGTCAGATAAATTATCTCCTTCATGAAGACATTCGTATTTTGACACCGATGAACTCAGACTTTCGGACAACATAAAATGATCTAATGTTGACCTTGTATGTGACATATCACTCTCATAGGTAAAATCTACACACACAGTTATTATCTAACAAATCGCAAGGAATTAAACATTGCTCCTGACAAAAAGTCTTCAAGGTAACAGTGTGAGGGGAATCGGCGCGAGCGAAGTCTGTGTTTAGGTCACCTCCAATAATTATACCATCGACATCCGTACAAGACATTATGACTGAGTTGACGTGGACAAGCAGCTCGACATACTCATTGGAAGGTGCTGACTTTGGACTAACATCACATGGCATATACAAATTGATAACTAGAATCCTGTGGGACATATTGTTAGAGTGCAGGGTTAAAATGCAAGCGTGACACCTTCTATTATGTACACCATCGATCGGGGATATAGTTAATTTTGACGACTTTTTGTGTATAAACGCACAGCCACCATAAGGTCTTCCCTTAATCAAATCAGAGTCATCCATACCAGAAATGCCTGTAACTGATACATCACCTATGCGATGCTCGAGCTGAGCAAGATCTATTTCTAACAACCAATGTTCTTGGATTAAGAGAACATCACATTTGCCTAATAGATTGCGTATGTACATTATGGTGCCTTCATTGTGGCCTCGACAGTTATACGTGCATATTGTGAAGTTGCAGTCAGTCATTGTAAAAAATGATATATATAAAGATTAAAGTACAAAACACAAATAACGCAGTTATGCATCTACCTTACTGCGATAAAATCTTCTTACACATACACCGCATGGCCAAAATTTCTCTTCTAACATTGGACCAACATCTGATATTTTTACCTCAATTTTGAAGCTGTCAAATTTTGCTTCCGCATTTGATACTTTTTCTACTGATCTTACCTTAATATTAAAATCTTCAACATAAGACTCAATATCCTTAATGTTAGTGTCTTTTTCAATCCGGTAGACAAACAGGTGTCTACTTGGCTCAGGTGCGCCACGAAGTTTGCTGGAAGTCCCAGTTCCCGTAACCGGACGAGCCTTTCGACGGATTTTCCGCGTGTTCCGCTTCTCTACAATCTGAAACTCTTCATCTGGAGAGATCTGGCTGTAGATATGGGTACTGCTGACGACAAGTTAGTGGTGGCAGCAGCTGTGGGAGTTCTTAGAGCACCTTTTACAGTTGATGCCCCAGTAGTAGATGATGGTGCTGGTGCTGGTGATGAGGTCGGTGTAGTATCCGAGATAGTTATCACCGGCATCAGCTTGGGTGTTTCATCATGAGAGCGCGAGGTCACAACTGATGCATAGGATTGACGTCTATGACTTTTATCCTCTTCAATGTGTATCTTCAACTTTTGCAATGCATCTTCTAAATGAGACACTCGCTCACATAACGATATTGGACACGTTTCTGCGGGGATAGCCTTAGGAATGCGATGCAAACCTTGAGGACTCGCAGCAAATTGGGGCATCTTATCAGAAGCGTCTAGTTTCTGGAGTCCCCCGATAATGTCGTCAATATTTGCATCAACTTCGGCTCGAGTTGGGGAATCTCGTCTCTTAACGAATGGCGGAAGGATGTCACTCTTCCCTACGGCCCATAAAGCTTCTTTCGCTTCATGAATTTCATCGACCGAGTAAAACTCACGACATGCTTGTCGTATCTTTGCACAGGGGGAATTATCCATACTGTAAACGATGAACGTCAAAACAGAGTTCAGCGTCACATCTGACGCAATCCATTCACTCGACATCTTGTTGTATCGATCCGGTCGTGAGCAGATCTATGGATCTTTAAATCTTTAAATCAGGCTTCCGATGGATCTTGTGCACGGTACATTTTAAGTACAAGTTCCTATTCTATGTATGATTCAGTATCAAAACTTACAAAGATCGATTCGCTGTTGTTTCACCTTCAAACAGGTATAAAACTTTACGCCATAGACACTTTAGCGCCCGAATGACATCAAAAATCAGCTCTCCTGGCGAGACACGACGATCCACACCAATCAAGGGTCGTTTGCCGAGGTTCATAAGTAAACTTAATTGCACTGCTGCTGCATGCCTACAGAGACTTTTCGCCTCTAGTGAGCTTGATATGTTGCTATATATTTTCTGGACTTTCAACTCCACAAACTTACCACCACTTCCTTAATCTAATATTACTGAAGGGAACCAGACATACGCTGATGGGATATTATCAATACACCGAAGCATAGGCAGTTTTGCCCAAAAACACCACTTCATACGGATTGTGGATCCATCGGGTTTAAAACAGGCCCGCAATAATCTTTTGAATCCCTGATCAATACTGGGCTGAAGCAGACAGCACGTGCACATGCATATTGATGAAAAATAATAAGGGGTATGAAAATAATTTCACATTGTGATAATCACTTATGCTGTTCCACGACGACGGATCGAATTATTACGAATGTGACGGCATTGCGGATGGTAAACGGGCGTAATGCATGGCTTAATGTGTGCTACCTGCTATTAATGAGATCACCATAAAGCACCAGGCAATGATATATTTATTCGTTTGAATGCTAAATAGCTAATTCTGTCTCTTGACCATAAGCTCACCAAATCATTAATCAATTGGGTGAATACGGTTCCCTTACTTATTGTCCCGTGGTAACTGTGTTTAGATGACACAAGAAGCGTATTATATAAGTAAACAAATAATTGCTCTTATGTACTTATATATGCATGCATATAAGTTAGTGAAATAAACTTCTTCCGAAATGTCATATACTTTGAGAAAAAGGGAATCACCCGACTCCAAAATGCTCTCCTTGTATTGTCATACAAGGGGAAGTTACTTACATTCCACCTCACCCCAAAGACGCTGACGACACGGGCATATCATGGAACATACCGAATCCTGACATGGACTCGTTAAAAAGTGACTGTCAAACCAAAGAAAGAAAGTTATATATGAGCTATTGTGTGATTAACAATGGACGCATGCATGACGAATGACTATTTGGTCAACATTTGCGCTGTGGATCAAATAACATGACATCAATTGCATAATAAAGTAATGGTTTATCAATATTGTACGCACAAAGTTTGCCTTAAGCATTAACCCCGAAAATACGAGGAGAAATATTTATAACCCAGGTCATAAGTATTAAATACGTCAAAACATCACCTCCAAGCATCCCAATGGCTGCATAAGAGCTAAGATGGGCCCCGAGCGATCCATCGTTGAATACATATGGCCGACATTAAAATTGCATCTTGAAGTGCTTTGATGGCACAAAAACAACGCAGTAGTTTGTGCTTAGGCGATTGCAATCCGCTTTGGCTGCGAGATTTGTTCTAACGATCCAAAACATGATGATGAACGTGACAATTATGCAGCTCCTATTTCTTAGGTTTTGTTCCCTTTTTGCATTGCGCTTAGCGTATTAGCGAGAAATTATTTATCCGCAATTATTTTCATATACTCGGAAAGCGAGCCCCTAGATATGCGGTTGCATAATAATGGTAAAATATTTCAAATGTTGATGTACCGAAATGCTTTAAGATGGAAATGTATATATTTTTTTGAGGTCATTTGACAGCTAATAATTGTCCTAATAACATAGTATACTAGCCAGACGCCTTGTTTCAATTACTGAAAGAGAAGACGACAGACTGCATGGAGACCTAGTGCAACCCTGATGACGTGGTGTTTAGTGGTCTTGTCATGTGGCTTTATTACAAAACCGTTAAGACTCTGCATATATTATTAAGTGACAATGAATGTCCATCGAAAGTTACTCTCAGCTTGTATATTGGATTCATCCTACTTTGATCAAAAATGGCACGCACAAAACCCATTTTACGTATGCTTGCAACGCCGAAAAGTTTAGCGATATTAGTGTAGAGATATCATATCCTCACTAGCGCAGAATAAGAAATAATGTTAACAAATTCCTTACAAAACACGCACATTCCTTACACTCCATAACACTATTTGCAAAAGGAAAAATCATCAGTATTTATAATACAATAATTCAAGGCTATTGCAGTCGCCAAATACTTGGTCATAAGTCTTTATGGCTTCGTTTGAAAATGATATTTTTCGAGGCACTATTTCATGCTGAATATTTATAAGGGCACATGCACAATGAGGAATTGTGATTCATCATATGACAATTCAGAATAGCATTATTATGTGAACGAGAGATTTGTGGTGTTGGGAAGAAGAAGAAATTAACGACGCAAACACAAATGCGAGTGTTGAGATTTGAGCTATTATTGTTATACCCGTCTGCGTATATAATTTTAAACTGTTCACAAATAGAAGCTACCTCACAAAAAGGCATACCACCTTGCTTATTCTATTCTTTTATGCAATTTCAATGATTGAAAATAACAGTAATTCGGGTCTACTCCTCACTGTTCAGACTGTCTATACAATAACGGCAGGCATCACACTCGGTCAGAAGGATTTCCTTCATAAAGACTTCCTGTTTACTATTCGTCTCGAAACGATATACAGGCAGTGCAACACCGTTTCAATATTCGTCTTGACAAGATAACGTAGATCAAATTACGGGCTTTTAGATGTTACATTGGTTGGATTCAATTGTGTCCTATGGCGGGGGATGGCCTCGACGACAGAATCCTATTGCCTTTTCACTGACGTCTTGTCATATTTACTGACTACAGCGCTGGCCTTAATGTGTCCTGGTTATATAGAGTTGAACGTCTCATAGACCGAACGCTTGTGCCATCAAAGAACGTGTTTGTGCTTAAAACCAATTATACAGAATAGCACAATCCATAATACGTCATGATAACGGACCATGTTTTTGTTTTGTCAATGGCATTGTTAAATATGTGCATACTTCATATAGACGGATGTCCTCGTCGCTCTAACGATGTTTTGTTTGCTATGCACAAGTAGTATGGCAACTCGTAACACACGAGGCAAACACATAATTTCACACACTTTATATCATTTGAAGTGAGTCAATCATCGTTATCTGAAATGCATATATTATTGGTATTGTTCACTGAATAGATGTAGCTAGAAACAGAGACATTTTGTATTAGCTGCTTCGCTCGGATATATGTGTCTGGTACGCTATGACAGGCTGCCACGTCAAAGCGTCCCCACGTCTGTTTGGTCGCGCTGCCTTGATACATAGTTATGGAATTTAAACTCCAAAACTCTTCTGATAATTTAATTCGACATGATTCGTAACTAGAATATGATTGATGATTAAATCATCTATTTAGACTAGATTATACCTCTTCCAAAGCGAAAATTATTTAGGACATACATGTGAAATATGATGGCTATGTATTTAGTTCACCCACAGTCAATAAGGATATGTTTTAATGTTTGACGACTGTGTCGCTGCAGTTGTACCTTAAATATTTGACATTTGATTCATTATATGTTCTGCACAGCTAGAAGTTCGTCTTGGCTGTGCATACAGTATTCTAATCAAAACATTAGAAGCTGATGAAACATTTGGAGCGCCAGATAATGTCTCCAGGCTATCACAACATCCATACTGGCATTTCCCTTTGCTATGTATGAACGAGAAGTACGAGAAGCGTTCGGATTTATTAAATATTTTTATCAAGAATAAATTACCCAGTTGTAACTGAACAAGGAGATGGCTCAGTCAGATATGACATCGGGTTTAGTATAACACATACTGGGTTTTCTAAAAACAAGTGCCACTGGTGCTGAAACCCATCTAACCCTTCAGTTAATCAGACAAGATAATTATTAAGGTTATAAACCAATGTGGTTATACGAGTAAGGGCGCCTCAAAAAATTTTTTTTTTGAAAAAGCGCGCTCCCCTGGTTTTATTTTGTACCTAATGATGCCTTTATCACACTCATTTTTTTCAGATTTTTAAAATTATTTTATACCATCCCGTCTAGCGTTTTCTGGAAAAATGACGATTTTCAGCTATTTTTCATGTATTATGCAATTAAAAATGTATTACAATTAATATTTCATAATTTCATGATGTTTAACTGTCTAAACATGATTGGTGTATTCTATTTGTATGCTAATATGATGTACTGTGTACAGTTTGGAAGGAATAAAAGTCATTAAAATAGCAACAACTTAGACAATAGCTTTATTTATCATACCTTCTTGTTCATTACACAATAGAAAAACTGAAGTATATGATCACTGAAATAGGACTTCCTGTCCTATTATGTAGCAACTGCAGTACAACAAAATGCATTTTAGCATGCATTAGGGTTTCAGTCTCAGTCTTAGATTATGGCATTTAAGTCAGCCTTGCGGAGGTGTGACAGCCGACAGCGGTGATCCGTTCCAACCAATATCACATCGTCAATATGTCCTGCGTCACGTGTAGCATTTGCGTACTCCTGTACGTCCTTGACGGCAGGCTCAGCGCAGTCATTGACCACCTTCAGGTCCCTCACTGGCTCCCTCAGCTCCCGATAGGCTGCATCTTGGGGCCAAGTTGCTGGTTCTCGGAGAAGCCAGTGTGTCATGCTTCTGAATAGCTTAAACAGCAGCCAAGATCGCTCACTGACGAACACTGCCAGACTTGGGCGGGTCTCTCCCAGTAGGTCAATCACAGGCTGGAAGTTTGGTTTGCCTGGATGGAAGACAGGTGGTGCAGGGTGTGCTACCAGAGCCCTTGCTACCTCCTTCTTCTCATCTTCTGATACACCATCATCGAAGAGGCACAGTACGACCTGCTCTGGCACCAGGTTCCAAAGGTGCCGTTTGATGCTCTCGAGCCCTTCCCTGGCAGCCTGTTGTTCCACTGAGGCAAATGCCTTAACTGCATAGTAGAAGCCAAGATCATTGCGGGGTGCAGGAGCTGTCAGACGAGATATTAGGAAGTACGCCTCATACAGAAGGGTGATGATCTGCGACATCTTCAGGACTACAGATTTCAACCGGGGTGTCAATGGCCACACATTGCTGAGAATCTGCATCGTCATCAGGTAGAGCGAACTGGCCATGAAACGTGCTGAATGGTTTGCACCTGGTCGTCGCATTCTGAATCCCCTGGGTACCTGCAAAGACAGACAGTTAATATATACTAGTGGTGTTTGATATTTAATTCATGAACAGATTATCTAACTAGTAAGGTTTTTATTGAACTCACATCACCCCCCAGGTAGAAGTAGATGAGCTCTCTCAGCTCACGGTAGTCCTCCCTCTCAAAGGTGTTGGCCACCAACTGGTCCCTGGCCCACTGCTTTGACGACAGAGCGAGGGTGGTGACCAAGGTGTACGGTCCAGTTGGAGAACCAGCAAAGTCAGCAGGCCACTCCCACTGTGCCAGCCCATTAGGATCCGGGAACACTAGCGGTGGTACTGCAGCTGCAGCGGCTCTGGCTAGAGGGAGATACCACTCCTGGAAGCGCTTGAATATGGGCTCCACAGGACCTATACTTTTGGTCAAACACACTCGTACTGATTTGCACAATGTACATTAAAACTGGTTTACTAGTATACACAATATTGGTAGACCTGGTCTGTATAGTGTAACTGTAAGTGTATATACATACTCTCTGTGGCAGGTATGAAGCTTGACCACATATGCTTGATGTGTAGCTCTGCCATGTGGTGTCTACAAGCATTCCACAGAAACGCAAGGCCAACAGCCTGCTCCAAGCGGATGCAACAGACTGGATGCCGGTGTTAGAGGCTGTGGTATCACACACACCAGCAACAATGGACTCTCTGGGGATATCATAGACTTGGAGAATATCTAAGCATGAGTTGCAGAGCTGTTCTCCTGTTCCTCTCCTAACAATAGGGGCTCCTACGAATGTTGGAGGACAGTCACCTGGTCCACTTAAAACCACGGCATTGCAGTCATCATGCATACCTAATGCATAGTCAATGATCTTGCCATCCCAGTGGACCACGGGGTACCTAGGCCTAACTTTCTTGGCTCGGATTTCTTTAGCCTTTTCTTGTTGTGCTGACTTACGATGGCGTTTGATGGTAGCTGAACTTGCGACAACTTCTTGCATGTCCCCACCAGCAGCTACAACTGTTGCTGATACCATCGCTAGGTGCTCTGTGGAAGACATATGGTATCTGGTAGCCACTTGTGTTGTCAATTTCAATAATGTCTTACGATCCACCCCAGTGCAAGGTATTGTGTTTGTTTTGTTCTTCAGTTCCTGCTGGGTCTTTGCACTAGCCACATACTCTGTATCACTGACATCTTCACAGTTCTCCTCGTGGTCACTGCCAGTGGGAAGAAAATTACTACATACTACTACTACTATATACATGCATCTCTAATACTAAAGCCACCGGTACCACACACTAAACCTCCACCATGTATTTACTTACTGTAGATGAATTGTTTACACACTGAAACAGCTGGAAGTAAATGGTATATACAAAATATACAATTTATTTATGACTAGGCTATGCACTAGTTAATAGTAGTTATCCATATGATGTATCCAATTTGTATTTATGTTACCTTTCATTACTTGTGGATACACTGGCCGCTTAAGAAGTCTCCTTGTACCTTCCTTCTGTGCCCTTTGTTCTCTTCGGTGCTGAATCCCGAGAATCATTTTGTCAACACCTAATATGGATGAACTCTTGGTGTCTTGTAACTGGGACCTGTAGAATGCCAAATCTTCAATTGCATTTGCATTCCTTGATGCGCCTAACTTCTCCTCAATGTCAGCTGGGGCAATGTTGAATAGCTTGTCAATTGAATCTGACGCTGTATTTTTTTCCATTCTTCCAGCATATCAAGGATTTGTTGCATTATTTTATTCTGTCGCTTGGTTGGCAATGCTGCCCTGTTCCATAGTGAAGTTCCTTCTTTGGCAAGGTCACCAGCAATGGCACTGTTGGGGTAGTTCTGAGCGGTACCATCTCTCATGCCTCTCCATCTTTTCAGGACATCTTTCTTAGATGGGAGTCTGCATGTTACCAACTGCGCAGTTGCAGATCCGACCAGAGTATGAAGCAGTCCTGAAGTACTGCAGCTGCTTCTGGTAACATGCCTCTTTTCATTTTCTCTACTGGTACTACTTGTTGCACTACAGGTTTCTGCTGGGTTTCAGTTGAATCATCACTGGAGATTGATCTTTTTGGAGAAGGTTGCGAGGTATCTCTCCTGGGGCCACCACGCTTACGACCGCTTTGTGTGGGCAAAGTCGCTGGACAGGCTGGTACACTTGACATGCGTGGTTTCCGTCCACTTCTACCAGATTTTCCAACCATTTTACAGCTACACAAATAAATCTGCTTGTTCCTGATAATCTGCACTAGTTGCACGTATTTGCATTCACCACCGAACAATCATTAATCTGCAGAATTCACTCTGTGACACACAGTAATTGTTCTGCTGCATTCATTCAGCATCACACAATTATTGTTTTGCTCCTTGCATCTACTGATACATAGCATATTTAAGGTAAAGAGCATTGTCACAGAACATGTATAGTTGAAGGAGCATAACACAACAATATTATATCAAAGACCTTTACCACTAATGCCACTTTTGTGTGTAAAAATTCATGTTTTGCATTAAAATTCCCATTTTGGAGTTGTATAAAAGAGCACAAATTGTGCAAAACACTTAAATTACCATGATAAATATGTTTAGTCTGTTAAACTTCACTTACCTTTAAAATTTGTGAGGAAAATCAATATTATATGTGCAAAAATATATATTTTGGACCTAAAATCGTCATTTTTCCAGAAAACGCTAGACAGGAGGGTATAAAATTAATTTTAAAAATCTGAAAAAAATTCAGTGTGATAAGGGCATCATTCGGCACAAAATAAAACCAGGGGAGCACGCGTTTTAAAAAAAAAAGGTTTTTTTGAGCCACCCTAATACCAGTGCATACAAATTCAAATAAAATACACGCATCTGACAGTGGTACAAAATAAAGGCTCATAATGTTTGCAAATGGTCTCAATTGTTTCTTTATGTGATGTAAAGATCGCTTCATAAGCAGCAAAGCAACATCTGTCTACCATTTAGAGCTACTGGTGAAGTACTTAACGGAGATGTCACTGCCTTGTTGTTTTCTTGCCGACGTAAACATGTCAGGTTAGTTTCAGCGTATCGATCAATGAGCGGGTATGTATTCGTAGAACCAATATCAGCTTTCGGACCCACGCGGTCTATTTACCAGAGCATAGAATTTCGGTTAATATCTCCAGAGGTTTTGCAACAATCTTACTGATATCAAATTAATTGTGGCTTATCTATAATCGTAAGTGTTTGAACTACAACCCGAAGATAAAACGCATAAAAAAGCAATTTTGCAATCCAAGGGAGGCCTCTAATTGAGCTCTTGTTAAATCGTGAACTTGCATCTGCTTGGTCTGAATTGACATTTTGTATCGCATGATCACCGACAAAGTTGCAGCATTTATGCTGCGACTGCATAGTGATACGGAAGCGACATATGAAAACTTACCAAGCAACTGATTAAGAGTCAGTTGACAGTTGAGTGCTTCTTTTCTTCATTTTCACGATTATTACTCTAAAGACAATGTACAGCAGGCAGAATTTGCGGTAGTCACTCTGCATCGAAAATTATCTCCGTTTAAAAGCGCAATCTGAGCACCCTCGTTGTTATGTCAATTTGCACATTCGCATGATTAGTTAGTTCGTCTTGATGAAATAACTGGCTATGTGCACATAATAAGATTTATTCCACGGATCATTAGTGTCAAGTGGAGCGACAATTTCTTCTAACTGCTCGCTGGGAAAGCTGGGAAAGGTAGGTTGCTGAAATGAGATATAGCATGGATAACAGTAATGCTATCGTACTCATATTAATGTACAATTTCAGCCGGCATGAGGCTGAGGAACTGATGAAAATACGGCGTTAGGTTGATTGTAATCTAGTGGAATGAGGGCACTTATGTTGTTTATGTACGTTACGCTGCGAAAAGTCTTCGCGGTTCTTTTACAAACTAATGATATCTGACATAAATACAGACCTTGCGTTATTATGTGGCACTAGCCTTGCTGTTTGGACACGTGATATCGTTTCGATTCATTTTGCTCTAACAACTCAAATAAAGGCGGAATAATATTGCTTAAGCATACATGCTTGTTAAACTTCTAGGTTGTATAATTAACCTGATCATTTCATATCAGCGTATATATGTGCAGATGTTAATTTAATCATCTTATTCAGATATAGATATAAGAAGAAAATGTGTTGCATGATTTGAAATGTATAAGAATACAAACACTGACGGAATACATGTAAACGATGCCCAAATTGATTCGGAAAAATAAGAATCCCCTTAAAACAATATCTGAATAACGAGCCCTGACTTAAACCATAAATATCTATTTCATTGCCGACAAACCGATAATAGAATGAAATAGTCGATACGAGTTTCAGGAACAGCTCGTCTCTTTTTATTCAATGCAAATGTTATCCGGCGTGGTGATAAATCTATTTAGACAAGCGAGCATGTTCTGCAATGGGCCTACAAATCAACTGCCCACATAACACCGTTACAAAAGATGTACCAAATGTACATTTGGAAGACAACCCAATAACAGCGTGGACCATTTTCCGGCTTTTAATTTGTCAGAAGCACCGAATACATGTAGCGGAAATTGTCTATGCCAGACAAAGGATAGCCTTGACGACTGAATCTTTTTTCAATTTTCGTAATGTACTGTTATATTTACTATTAAGAGAGCTGGCTTTGACAGAAGCGAGCTAACAACAGGTGTCAACTCCAAATGTGGAAGCTACGAAACCATGTTGACACCCGTACACCAGATATTAACATCATGCTGAGACATCAGCAAAACCCTAACATATTTGATAACACTACAATTTCTTTGCGGTTTATGTGCAATCAAAATGTGTCAGCAAAGTATGAATGAAACATGAACCCTTGCTTGTCCTAAATCATCGATACCATTTTGGTTTCAAGTATCTCTTGGTAACACACAGTGTGTGCAGTTCACTTACTTTGATGAAGCACATTGTTGTATTCCTTTGTGTATCTTACTAAGGCCAAGAATCTGGTTTAAACGTAGAGTTAATAGAGGTCTCTCAAGATTTGTGCTCCTGCATTTTATAAAGGTGGATTTACATGTTAGATGCAATGACGTATTTAAGGACGAACAATTGCCATGGTGACATACACGGCATTTCAATATAGACCCGACCCGTCCCAACGGATGTTTCTGCGGTCTATATATTTTTTTACCTACGTCAAGGCAAATCTGTTGCAAGGAAAGGAAGTGCATTAAACGATATGGGAAAAGACTTTGCTATATACTATGTCATCGCTTCGTTTGTTAAATGAACCCAAGTAATTCTGCATCTTATAGACGCACGACGGTGCTATATATATCACACTTTGCCATTGAATGTAGATTGTTCATTTAGTGTTGCCGTTGTTACACCATATCAAAACCTCGCGGGTTATCCATAACCCGTTGCTGTACACGAAGACATTTAATGGTGATAGCTAGACATTTCAGATGTATGGTGTTTTATGAACAGCGCATGCATTGTAGCATCATCCATGTAAGGGCACACATAGGGAATGAGTGTAAGTAAGACACGATGTGGAGTTAAATTGCTTATTATTTTAATCGGAACGTCAACTATACATAACATGACATCACTGCATATGTGCCTACTTGTATTGAAATAGTACCAGTACTGAATCTGAAGTCTTAATAAAGCAAATGTTGATTCGACACCAACTTTCTAAATGTGGCCAAGCAAGTTATTCGTCTTAGAATATGTTTTTACCACTGTCTTTGCGATTTTGACTATCACTAACACCGAACGATAACGAAACGGCATGAACATCACTGGTGTGCGTCCTCAATGTTTGCAATGTAATGCAGTTTTAACGGGTCGACAACAGCATATGACTATGCCTTTGACTTTAGCGGGCGGAATCTTTTCTGCTTATGGACAGGGAAAACTGCGGGTTACAAATATACTTAAGCAGAAAGAGGGACAGCATTAGGGGACCAGACAAAGTGATTAAGGCTGTATGCTGTAAAGCTGATTGTCACTTTTTTATCTGCTCACACCTGATATTGCATTTGGTGTAACTTCCGACCATATTGTGAAAGGGATTTAACGATGTTATAGACGAGCGATCCGGTTCATGGATGCGTTGGGTTAAAAGCGTCACTGGTTGTACACTTCTGGTAAAATCAAATGCAGGTGCGTTGTTTAGGAAACATAGTGCGTTCTTGACATAGAAGGTATGCATAAGCACCAGTATCATAGGGATAATGATAGAATTATTCAATAGCTACCGCATAGACTAGCCTTAACAACCTTCTTTCATAAGCACAACTAAATATTTCTACTATATATAATACTCATAGTACAAATGTATCAAATTTAGATGATAACATGTAATAGGCAAGAAGTTTGCTGGAACTGATATATTATTTGTAGTCTGTTATGTTGCCTGTATACAGCTACGCACAATTTTGAAGCGATATTTAATTCACAGTAGGTTGGAAGTGTGCAGGGTGAAACGCAGACTGTCAGATAATTGAGATATCTACACACACAATGCCTCAATTTATTATTTTTACGCTGGTCCATGACCATAATAATCAGCCTGTTGGATTTATGAATGCAAGTATGGCCAGTAGAGAAGTAGATTTACAACAGAAAAAAAACTATTTGTATTCAGATAACCAATAGTTTAGAATATACACGACGCTGGTGGCACAACAGGAAACCAGTCGGCTAATATATTTTCCAATGTGTGATACATTAATGGGCTATTATTCTGTGAATAAAATAGATATAGACTATCACGACTGCTGTGCTGGATCGACTTCGTGGAAATATAGGCCCTAATTGGCGGTAGTTAATAATAAATGGAAAGTTATCCTTTTGGCCTTTTCAAACTTTTCAATTCAAATTTACCAGCTATTTACTTATTTGCTCTCGTGATCAGTGCATATATATGTATGTACTGCATTTAATCGTATGATTTTGAACCGGATAAAGGGGAGATGCAAGCATCGTCAAATATAATTCTTTTTTTGCAACTGAGTGAATAAAACTTGAAAACAAGAGGAACACGTTTGTTCATAAGGAAACATATGATCACAATAGAAAGTGTGTTTACTGTCTAGACTATATCGGTCGTGAATGCACTGTTTCAGTCCAGTGATGTTCATGACCTCCAGACGATGTACACAAACCTAAGAGATTAATTATTTGCAGGCAATTTCCAAAGACGCGAAGTTGCCTCCTTCTATAAAGATTGTTATGTTCTTAAGATAGGAAACTGAAAACCACGATATATGATACTTCACCAAGAATAATTAAGGAACCATAATGCCCACAGTAAATGACGATCAAAAGCACATAGATGACTGTCATTTATTTTTATAATGCGGACACACCCAAGCAAACCAATCTTCCATGGCTCAATCATGCATCAGTCTGCCGAACGAGAGAGCATCTCGTGACATAATTCAGCTGCTGCTATAAGAGGCTTCTTTTGGGGGGTTATCCAGACACAATGCTTATGACGTATACCAGATAAAATCCCACCAAAAGTCGTTTCGATGTCTCACGCACATGATTTTGTGTAAAGTAATATACATATATCACCCTAATCTGGAAGCGATGTCAGAATGCACCGCCTACACAGTGTCCCGTCAAGACAAAATGACAATTACCATGTATTTTGTATTGCCATTAGGGTTGCATTCAGTAATTTAGTATGTATTCACTAATACGTCGTTCCGAGGAACATCAAATTAATTGCTGTGTTACTGGGGTTTCACTCATTTACTAATGCTCCTTTCAATAAGCGAAAGCAACATAACCATAAATTCCAATGATGGCCTCGACGGACCTCAAATGTTGGTATACATTATACATTACGGGATAACAGGCATTCTTCATTTAGTAACCAACTGATATGGGTATATCAATACATCATCGAATGGCAAATGTTTACTCACGACATCAAATCTCGAGCTGTTTCTTTATGAGTATAATGTAAAATCACCTCATGCACGTCCAGCGTATAGAGTGCCCAAAATAGCAACACATTTCAATAGTGATTGGAGGTATGACGATTTGCTACGATTAAAAGGGAAAAAAAATAGACAGAAAGGAGACTGGATATTATAGATACATGGCGCAAGCTGAGAAAATGAGCAACGGCTAGGAGCGGCCCTTCACCCTTACTAAATCCGTCTAATGTGAAGAACGCCGCAATGACTCCCATATCCACCATTTACACGGCTGACATGCTGTGCAAGGAACATACCAAACAAGTCACGCCTTCCATTGAGCATATCTGAGCCCATTAATTTATATGCGCTGTGCGTCACATTATTGAAAGTCAATGTCATACTTAAGTGTAGATCATATGACACACAGTGCGTAGTGACACCCACACCTGTCATCGTGATAAGACGACTTAAAACTCGTAATTATATAGTCGGAAATGTTCGTTGTCTGTTGGAATTTTTATAGTCTATGTATATGATATGACACGACATCCAGAAAAAGGAAAACGGATTCAGTTCTCAAGGTTTTCCCTTGTCAGATGAATCACTCTAAGGGCCAGCCATTTGGTTTGTATGCGTCACAATGGAAAAAGTTAGCTAGCAATGATAAAACACATGTCCGCCCTGACCTGTTCTGACACGACTGTAACATTATAAACATGTTGCAAGGCCCTAGCATGACAGCATGAGGCAATATGATGCAAATATAAATCGTTTACAACCTAACACGACTTAGTTTAACAGGTGATGGCATTTAGAGCAGGGGTTCGCTTTCAAATTCGACGTAAGAGTATCATCGTCGATTGGGGATAAACTAATTTTGTTAGATTTATATTGGACCTACTCCGTAAATGTCAAGTCCACGGGCATCTGAATCGATAATGTCATGAGCACGAATACGGAGCACAATTATCTAATCTATTATTATGCCTTTCTACCAGCAGCGTAAATGTTAAATGAAAAAAAACCCGTGTTTTTGTAGGCAGTAGATCCAGGTTTTCTAATCTAATTTATGTTCAAGTGGCATTCAATTACCATATGAAGCACGCTTTTCTATGTAAATAGGAATCGTTCTCTATGCCATTGCATGCTTGATACATCCATCATCTAACGATATTGTCTTTCTGCGGGTCTTAACTGCACCCATCATTCATGGAAGATGTAAGCAACATAAGGATAAGATAGACGGGACATTGTGAAGTCGGCTCGTTACATAACGGGGTGGCAGTTTTGTACGGTGCATTGCGGTGTTTGTAAAGTCCATATGACAGCATTGCCAACACGGTAGTAAAATCAACCCACGATTTTTACATGTCCGTCACTTATTTTACCCAAAAGTAGATTCGATCCAACCTTAACTAATCGGATGTGAATTCCGTACGCGAGTTGTCAATTCGTTGGTACTCACATTTTTAACAGTATCGACTTTGAATGCATTGATAAATTTCTTCTTCTATGCTCTTTTTGGATGAGGATGTTAATCTACATTTTCCGTTTTAATATATACACTCTGTGTTCACTCACTATCTTACTTTGTACAACATGCATCTAGATATAAAAGAGACGCTAATTCCAAAAGTTTATCCCATCTTGCGCAGTATCACGCTTGAAACTTGGCATAGAAGATATTTGTATTAGTCTTGCATCATATAATATTTATCTCATTCATTGGTTTTCTGAGCACGCAAGTTTTTGTGTCAAGCGCGGTGCTTGATGAACCGATTTGCGCTGATGAAGTCGCTTGCTCTGCATACATTAGACCAATAGGGGAAAACACACCATTTTTGCTCCACAGTTCATCAATGTCAGGTCGAGCTCTGGATACAGCATGCCATATTGTATTAGAGCGATGGTAAAGGTGGCTAGCTGGTGAGATTCTACTGCCGCATGATATCTGTTCAATGGGCAGGCTGGTCTGCTGAGATGATAAATGCTTGCTATCACAATTGTGATAGTTTATAGCATTCGAGAAAAATTGAATATATCAAAACCGTATCAGACCAGGAAAAATATTTTGTCGCCCCATCCACAATAATATGAATAAGATAAATTCACAAATTGCAACTTATGACAGGACGGCGAGTATGCTGGCTTATGTTGGTGTGTGTTGTGTTTGCGTTGTGAATAGTGTAAGTTTAAAGTCTTCAATCCATGTGGGATTCACCATTTTGGTATCTTTACTGTTATTTAATAACTCTTGACGATTGACATTTCATGCTTGCTGTTAGTTTAAGTATATGGGAAAATCATGTGCCTCCAAACGTTTTTGGGCCTTTGTAAATGCAAGCACGCTCAATGGTATGATAACATCTACTGCAAGAAGCAAAAGATGTGGGCGCTTGACAAATGGAAGTGTGTGATATGGTTTCAGATGATGCAATTAAAGAGAAAATGTAAAAGGTACCATTTTTTGGCTGTGGAATAGGCCCAAGTCGGCTGTGAATTAATCTGAGATGATAGTTATGATGGTTGACTTCGATGAAATTACACCCTGAACTTAATCAATAGCTCGCTGCATCTATTGCTACTTGCAGTAGATGTTATCATGCCATGCCATTTGAACGGCTCTCTACATCGGCTTTAAGCATAGTGTTATGAATCGTGCTGACTAATGTCGCTCCGTGTGGGCTCCCAAAGTTCCAGTCTTCTTCATCTCCCTAACAGACTGTGTAGAAGTAGTGAAGTTTTCTTTACATCCCGATTCAGTCGATACAGTCCTTAACAATGCATGCACGAATTCCGATGGAATCCATCAAAACGACAGTTTGACTTGTACTGAATGAAATCCAGAAAACGCATGTTTGGTGTAATATGGACCAGGATAGAAAGAGCGCACGTAGGTGATGTGGAAAGGACCAATTGTATTGCTACAGTGTTGGTCAAATGCAACTGTACAAAATACTAACATATCAATGCCGGTTCGTTTTAATCATAAACCAACATGCTTATACACATGTTGAACATATGGGAGTGACAAGCTTCATATTATACAGTGTTTTTGTAATGGTAGAGGCCAGTCTCTGTGTTTGACTTGGAGAGCAGAAAGCCATTCGGCTTTGATATACATCCACTGCTGTTACGTAACGACAAAATATGGATAGATTTACCACACTAAGTCACTATATACCTCATCCTGCCGAAACGCAGCGATAACCGTGGCCTTGGTATGCACTGAAAAGGGATACGCAACGGCGTGGTCGGACCAGACAGTCCATATATGTCTATATGCTGATCAGCTGATTGACACTTTTATGCTTGCTTACGCCTGCTATATAACTGATTTTGTTGCTGCATCGGCCGTCTACATAGAGAGATATCTCCAAAAAAATTATAAAAGAGCAACTTATTTAGACACGCCTTGGTTTCTGAACATTCTTAGTTGCTCCATTAACTTTACATAACGGACAGGTTAAGGTTACGTTGATGATGCTGTATCGACAATGGAATTGATAATAGCAAAACAACAAAACACCAACAGGGGAATATTACTCACAATTTACATAAATACAGACACGTCGTGCACTGGACTTCACCAGTGTTTTCCACGTAGGTGCAGCATAATATTTGCACAAAATCACGAAAACAAACTGTCATCTGGAGTTGTTTCTTTCAATTGCAGTACACAGATAAGAACAGCATTGGTAAGTGACCTATAGATCCTTCACAATGCTGTGCGGGTATTTAATTGATGATACCAGCTATGTATGCACGGTCTGGAGGCATATATCTGCCGACGCAAGTCATGAACATATTATATACAAAGGGTTTATCACCGCAACAATCAACCTGTCTGATTTATAGATGCACCAGTTGAGTTTGTATAGCGATACAATGGTCTGTAACAGTACTAGGTCGCGTTGAAATAACATTTATTATGCCTTACTCTACCTTCCCCAATAGCTTCCTGCGGGCATTTCCATATCAGCTCATTTATTCTGTACGAATGATCAAAGGTGATTCAAAATGCATTGTGTGTCTGCAACTCTGTGGCTCCATCGATTATTACTTGGAACAACGCTCTATAATATGGGCGCAGCCTATGCTTGCCGGAGGTCATCGAATGATTTGGCACATATGAGATTCTAGGATGGCATGATACTTCACAACGCGTTTAAACATATTAATCAACTGTATTTGTCTGGCAGGCATCTTGTGATTTGTTCAGGAATAACGGAGCATCGGTCATAAACTAAACAAGTAGAAATAAGCAAAAACAGATCTTAGGTTATTTGAAAATGTAATTTGTTTAGGCAACACTGCTGACGTCCCGCCGAAATGAACAGTTTCCATCCATACAGTTGCAATCCTCAGACCCATTTTATAATAGTTAGTGTATCGCATAAAGTATCTAGCAATAGTCCAGGTTCACCTTCGCAGTGAAGTTTCTTTTCCTAATTGCTACACATTAGCTATGATTGTTTGCAATAGTGGCCGTTTAATTTAAGTGCTGATAAATCCGACGATGAAGAGAGCAATTCATTATAACCGTAGCAACAGCGATGTTAAACTGCGTATGAGAAGCCTTCAATCGCAAAGCTGAACATCCTGCAGTGTTTGATAGAAGCTCAGTACAGCATTATAATGATGTAGACGTATCATCAAGCGGCTTTCGACAATAAAGAAACCGACCGAGGAACTATTTTTTGAATATTCTACGTAGCTACGCGTTTTCAAGGAATTGCTTGACAACATGGGGTGCGACAAATATGAGAATACTCTCGCCATTAGGCATGAATGTAATATATCCAATACTATGGTACTAACACCGCAATAACATGTGTGGACATGTTGATTTGTGTTTGGTTATTTATAATCTAAATCAAGAAATAGAACTCAATGATGCATGATGAAATCACACAACTCACATTACTCTCCAAATCTGGAGCACCAAGCATCCGAGCCGGGGCATGTCAATGTTTACCTTCGCTATGGCATTGTATGCCTTTCAGCAATTGACGAGCAACATTTAATGCAACATTGCCATCAGTTGTTAAGATGCCATAGCATGCAAACGCGCGTGGTTATTCTTATGCTATAATCACCAACACAAGTCGAAATATGATCAATATACAAAGACATAACAATTTCGGCATACATAAATATTGTTGGACATAATATAACATATATATATGACCTCTACATAATATAATTGCATGACTTGCACTCCGAATATAAATCACAACAGGATGTCAGCCGCTCATGTTTACAATAACTTGGCACAACACGATAGTGATATGATCATCAAATCTAGACTCCAAATTTGCTCTGATGAATTCATCGTAAAATCAAACTGATATATATATACACACACATATATATATATATATATATATATATATATATATATATATATATATATATATATATATATATATATATATATATATATATATATATATATATATATATATATATATATATATATATATATATATATATATATATATATATATATATATATATATATATATATATATATATATATATATATATATATATATATTTGCATACGATTACATTATATTATTGTGCTTGTTAAATATGTACTTGTTACAATATGTGCTTATCAACTAGAAGGTCACGCTACTATTGCAGCAGTTCGATCATATGCAGACGCATCTATATGACTGAGTAGCTGGTGTATTTATGAATCTGCATTTGTGCTAGGGAACGTATTCAATCTCGGGATTCGGTCTCAGCAAAGTAGCACGGCTAAATATCTAATAACAATTAAGCAGTGGGATTAGTATTTGTTTTTACATTATTCTAATAAGGGACAGCAAAGTTTTGTGCTATTTGAATACCCTTTACCCCGTAGATTACTGCTAGCTATAATTTTCTCGAAGGTGGCCATGCTGGTAAGCTATAGCGTGAGAAACCAAGATCAAATATGAACCGCCTTACTATTTCCACTGCGAGCGATTTAAAAAGCATGCATCGACGCAAACGAGGGCGACCTATGTCAATCCCGCGTTCCTTGGAAGTAATTGTTGGCCTTGATTGGCCCCGGTAGGCGATGGGAATACACATTTAGCGAGCCAATATAGTGTCTTGATATTAAGTACCGCCTAGTCATGAGCTGATTGATGATAATGCAGGAAGATGGGTTCATACATTTTTCACATGGTAAATGCTACCTTACATTGCATTATCGCCATGCTTTGATAACGGCATATTTTCTGCCAAACGATAGACATAGGGTCTATGTGAGCAATAACGTTTGATAGAAAATACATACCAAATTAAGACGGCATGAAATACTAAGCAGTAACATCAATTGTGTCATCAGAATTGGTTGAAATGATTTTGAATCGAAATTTTCCTCATTATTTCAATATGTGTTCCTGTTTTTTATGCCCATTTCATGTATCGAGAAACACAACTCATCTGACATGCGATATTCATACTCTCGGACCATACATTGCATTGTCGGTTCCTTTGCTATACATATTTTTGCCAGCTACTTGGGTGATTTATTGTTCTTGGAACGAAAAAGACCTTCTGCATTCAGAAGTGTCACATTCGTTTTGTCTGTGCTTATAATAGCCAACGCTCTCAGAAGTAAATAGGACATGACATCACAAAAAGGGAAAATGGATTCACTCGTCAAGGCTATCAGTTAGTCAGCTGAACACAGGAGGATGTAATCACTGTGGACTCAAATTGCGTTATATGGGTTTTAAGTCAGTATTACAATGAGAATAATGTTTCCCATCTTCATCTGCTTGAAAATGCCAATTGACCATACAATATGCACAAGTGAACGCGCTTTATGCATCGACACAAAATGCATTTCGCAGCAACACGACACCTTTGATATAACCGTTGGTGGTAGAAAGCTTATTGAAGCATTGACTTCGACTTCCCACGCCGTCGGGCCAATCGAAGCATATATTGAATAGGTTAACGTTGGTTATGGCGGAGACCGGACGCTAAGAAATATGAAGAAAGCAATGATTAATGTTGAGTCAATTATTTCAACGGAAATGATATTTGATATTCGTCTCTTGGTAAGATACAGATTTTGAGATGCATTGCAGCATGATGTCCCCTGCTTTCAACGTTATGTTAGCAACATATATCGAGTTCATGTCATGCAAAAATATAAACCACGCTTCGTGTTATATTTCGCATAAGACTGAATTGATGCGTTCGTAGTATTTCCGAAGGAACACTGCATGGCAGACCAAATGACGAAAATGATTATGAGATTTTAAAAGAAGGCAGATCAGCGTGATGTGGCGATAATTGTACGGTTTATATCCAGGGTGTATCACGTGACTACACAACCCAGTATGCATCATTCATTACTGCGTAAGTTATTCCCTGTAGATCTTTTACTGAAAACACAACCTATGTTTGGTTTTTCAATCTCAGCCAATGAGACACAGTTGTTTAACAACATCTGTCCAACTTAAAAGAAATTAAGTCTCCAAAGGGGAATCAATCATGGTTATGAGATGGCGTTTAAGGCTGACGCTAAGTTTAGCAATCACCATTATAACAACAGCCGGCTACACTACGATCTGGGTAACCTGCAGCGTCACATATATTCATGATTGGTGCTCGAGAACGTCGGGTTGAACGTAGTGGCCGAGGGGGGCTCTGTCTGGATCCGGGTCTATGCATTAAATTGATTGTCTCGAAGTCTCCTCTCTTAGAGAATATGAAATGCCACCATATTGATATATGCTGGGTATCCAAAATGTGAACCTGGTGCTCTGCCATCGTATATTGTCTTGTTAACGATGTATTATATAACCAGCATCCTATTTTCAGTAAGTGTCGGATTAAATATAAGGTACACACTTAAATTAAGTATATACTACCACATATATGCGCTTTAGAATGAATTAGAGTGTGCAGTCAAGATCATGGGTCTCGACAACAAGTCTCTGATATGCTATGAACAAATAACACGTTAATCATAACAATAGATAATTGTCGTTAGAAGTCCAAGATGTACCTGTGTGCGGTAAATGTTATTCATTTGTATCAGCGCTATGTGCAATGCAAGCATAGAACATTTTGAATTTCAAGCGTTCAATTCATTTCCAAATGCTTAACCATGAGGGTAAATACTTCACATGATTTGAAAATGAAACCAGTTTAATATAAAGCCGTTTGGATACATAAGCAGCACTTGCTGTTGCTGAGTCGCCGCATAGCACGCAAATGTCCATTCCATTCTCACGGATATGTTTGATTCTATAGTTCAAACGGTCCATTAACAAAGGCAAACTGCCAGTTGGTGATGAATCTGAAAAGTAAAATGCACCGGTATATAACATATACTAGTGTTATGACACGAAACATTACCTTGTCTGATTTATGGGTGAGCTACATAACGAAAGAGACGACGGTGCGTTGATGACACAGGGTAAAATCTAATGACGGTCCGCACTATCAATTCAACCAAGGTCAGAGTTCTCGTTAGTAGATATGATGTAAAAAAAACAGGAAAAAGGATTTTGTGCTCTGGGCTATTCCCTGTCATATGAGCACACAACAATCCAATTAATGTAACATCAAAAGACCGAAATGTGGTTTGAATGTATCATGTTGTCCAGTTTGCGTTTGGATGAGCATAATGACCGAACACTTCCAAATTGGCTTTAGTACTTGACTAAAGTATCTAGCCAATACACCATGCTACCATTACATTGCACAGTACATGTGCAGATGAATGACCGCCGATATAAAGATATTGTCATCTAAAAGTATGTTTGTTTCGCACCGATTAAACATTTAACCCTTTTTGAACCTACAAAAATCAGTGCATGTGCAACTGCAGCTTAAGTATTTTCCCAAATGCGATAAGCGCAAAGCCAAAAGCTACAAAATATCGAACATTTCTGCAGGATGAATTCGGATATTAAGAAAGTTTCGGGTTCTCACATCGTTCACACGCCTTCCATTGCCAATAACATTACCGCATGTGTTGCTACGTTGATTGGGCGCGATCTGAGTACGCAAACATGAACTCTACATGTCGGCTGGTGGCCGCTCAGGAGTTCTGCTCTAACAGTAGGTTTCTTCGGATTGCATGGGTAATGCTCAAGCCGAGCTCCATGCGCGCTCTAAGGGGATCGACGATGAAAAGGCACAGACAGACACCCATGCGCATACACAAAAACACACACAAAAACACAGATATATAAACATCTAAGCATAAATATATATATATATATATATATATATATATATATATATATATAATATATATATATATATATATATATATATATATATATATATATATATATATATATATATATATATATATATATATATATATATATATATATATATATATATATATATATATATACATACATACATATATAAGACACTTGAGTTTTAAAGTAACGTAACCTCCTAGATTGATTTTAATAAATTTTTAGATTGCGCGATGTATGGTGACTTTTGACGTGCTTTTACTACTATCATTATTGAATCATTCATTCGCACTGGCAATATAGATAGTTCACCATTGCGTTGAACCAGTTGTAAAAATAACGTCATTGAAAATGACATCCAATGATCTTACACTTGTCCTTTGGTGTTACTATGTTGCCATCGGGTCCTATCTTAAGCAAATGTTTGCGGCTTGAACAGCAGTCGAGCAGTAACGACAGGATGAAGTGATATATGTGACTACAAAACAATGGAAACATCCAAATGACAATGCAATTGTCCTGTGTCATTCAATTGTGTGTATATTTCATATGCTGTAAAACGAAATATGTGATATGGGTTGTTCATGCATACCAACGAAACATAAAGGTTTGTCTAGTAATCAAATTGCTTAAGTGATATATGTATAACATCATCCCTGGTAGAATGTAATATTTATACTGTAAAACAAATAGGCGCGACGACAAATAAATGAACTGTGATTTAAACCTACGAATTATATTTAAATCGGTGCAAACCGCCGAGAATCAATTATACCACGCTTAGAATGGGTACATATTACATTCGTTCAAATGGTAAACGCATTTAATTCCCAAATTTCGCACAATATATCAAAATTGCAAATACATAATTGTGATCTAATCAAACAGACTTCAGATGTACGCAAAAGCATCGGACACTACCTGCATAATCAACAGTTTATCCTATTCATGATATAAACGTGTTGGCAACTTTGTTTCGCAATGATACTATATGTATCGGTATACGTCCAATGGATGCGGCATTGCATGCACAAGGAATAATGATTACATAGAGCATAGCGGTAATGGTCGTGTAAGTCAATCTCATTTCCCCTTTTTTATTGCATTTCCTTTCTAAAAGAGAGAGCTTTAAATTTCAATTATCTAACGTCTTAACAGCGGAAACATCAGCGGGGGCCGTAAATTGTTACTATGGTGATATATCTACGTCATTATATATAGTATAGAAATATAACTTCCACCTGCTGAAATGATGCAGGTGGATGCATGTGGATATAGCGGATCACTTTAGTCTGCGCAAATGATACTTGATCTACGTTATCCTTAGTTAGATAATCCGTCGTTGGTTATAGTATGCGATCGAGCGTTTTCAATCAAAGTTCTATAACGTGATTGGTATGATTTGTTGTCCAACTGAGTTGCAGAATTCCAACAATAGTTGAGACAATGATAAATCTAAAAAGTGGAATAGGTTGTAGTCTTTTGAAGTATTGGCCCGAAAAATGCCTACCAATTAACATATGATGAACTTCAGTTGTGCTCTATGACACATTAAACGTACAGGTTAGTGTTTTGACGCTGTGGAATTATCTATAGCTATCAGTGGTTTAGGCTTAATATGCGTAATATCTGACGCAATTGGGAACTTATAAGTTATCAATTATCATATAATATAATGAACCGGCTCGGTCTTGTTTTGATGATATCGTGCGTGCAACATGCAGAGCCTAGAAAATACCGTATATAAATCGGCTACGAGGTAGTCGGCAATCAGTCGGTTCATTTTATGCTTCAGCAGCTGGCACTGAACAACTGGATTACATAGTCAGTTGCTGGGACCATACGCTTCAGAGTATGACGAGATCTATGACAGTGGCATATTAAATCATTTTGTACTATATTGCCTCTGATGGGTCTCATATTGGTCATGTCATTTTATGTTTCATTTATCTAGATTGCGTTAACCATTTCGGTAAGTACTGACATGCTGTATTATCGAACTGTAGTACACTATGTAATGTTTAATATCATCCCACCAGCTTGAACGCGCCCATCCTTAATTACGTGGCTGAAAACCGCTACCCGATCTCCAGTAGGCTACAGTCTCTCATCTATGATCTGGAGCAAATATTAATAATAATTGCGAGCTTCGTATGTGCCGATGGGGTATCATGGGATTTAGTCACCTTATTCATGATTTTATCCCAGCCATTAGCCATCTCGGCGGCACACAACGCGTCATTCTCAACGTGTTTGGACGAGGACGTATATGCTACATAAATATACGCGCCTCATATAGACTTTCTCATATGTGTATGAAAAGGCAATTTAGCCAACTTCAATGTTAGCCAACCTCTTGCACCCCTGCACCTTTTGATCACATCGTACATGGTGAAGAAAACCCCTTGCAATATAATCTAAATAAGAAAATGCATCTTACTCATTAATGCAAATACAAAGAGCATTTACACTGCAAAATATCCTTACCAAATTGGGCATCAAGGATCACTATGTACCTGTGAAGGCGTAGTGTGGGTGCAATCGAGGGATTTGCTTTCGCGGGCTAGACGCGTTCCCCATTAATCTGTGCTGCGTCTACTGGTAAGATGTATGCTTAAGAAAGGAAGCCAGACGTGGCGGAAATTCACACCTATTTAACGCATCAGCGAAATTCAACCTTCGGTAGGTAATGCAGCGATAGCCATCAGCGATCGTTAGCAATTATACGCTTCTAAAACACACTAATCACTTGTAATGTGATAGATGCCCAGTGTATATAATTGCTGAAGCATATACGCAGCTTATTTGATTACTTTCACTACATACCAAGCTTACATTATCACCCGATTAACTTTTTCACATTAGTTCACTGGATGGGTGCATAGAAAATCTGAAACTTAAGTACAGTTTGATATTATATATTTGCGAGTAAAAATTATATTTTTGTTCACCGCATATAATACAGACCTTGTCACCGTCATATTAACACTCCCTGTGAGAGTATATTGTATTTCCCTTGGCTAAATTAAACAGAAAATGAAACATGTTGCACGAACATCGTATATCAGCTTCAATATCGTCTTGAGCCAACCAAGATCTTAGCGCGAATGATAATTCCTTTTAAAGCGAAATTAACAGTTCTTAGGTTTATCACTTCACAAAAACATATTTCAACCTAAATCAACCACCAAAAGCAACAATATCACGACCCTCGACGGCATTAAATAAAAGTAATTGTACGGAGTAAAATATATTCGCGCAAACAAATTATCGTGACTGGTCCGGGACAGTTTTACAATTTTAGCGAAATGTTAGGCGAGTGTTTAAATGGTTTGAACGGCTTGCACTCCCTCAGTCAGAGCAGAAGCGGGTTCCTTATCTGGTACGATTACCGTGTAGATAAATTCGCAAGGACCAACAAATACGAGAATACCATTTGCGAGCAGAAGGCGGATAATTCCATTTGCCCTTCTGGAAGCCTTCACTCATTTCTACATCATGATTGCTCTGGGCTCTGCTGCATAGCCTGTGAAACCACAAAACTAGCATGACCTCGACTGTATATATGCAGCTGCTTTTGCTTGTATCACATTAACAGGGTCCATTAGGTTATTGCTGCTCGGCGCAATTAAAAAGGATGTGTCCGTCTTAGCTGCAACTATCAACATAAACGAATTAGCAAGGCATGATGTAATTTGACCTGTTTTTGTCTGCATGTTTAAAACTAATCCGAATACAACCGCAGAACAATGAGCGTGCTTATATACTAAACGGCATAATTCAAAGTAGAAGCAAGTGTATCACCGTGTGACGCTGCTTCCTCCTCCGTATTAAGGATCAATTTGATAGTAAACATAGGTGAGAAAGCTAAGCATTTGGCACTAAAGCACTTGTTTTAAGGACACTAAGAAACATATAGGGCCACAAAATTTATACAAAAGAAATTTTTCATCCTATACCAACTATGTCCATTTCCATATAGCTACTCAGAAACATAAGCATGTCTACTCATGGCAAGTCCTCTGATA
The DNA here is from genome assembly GCA_034190875.2 of Urechis unicinctus. Classification (NCBI taxonomy): domain Eukaryota; kingdom Metazoa; phylum Annelida; class Polychaeta; order Xenopneusta; family Urechidae; genus Urechis; species Urechis unicinctus. Next base: position 38,026,583 of record CM067352.1, on the reverse strand, counting down.
TATTCGTGACCATTGAACATAGAACGATAGCATTTATATGCATATTATGATGAATATTATGTACACGGCTACATTCTACATTAATCCCGTAATATAGCAGATGTTTTTATCTAAAATAAATATATGACATCAGGTCCCCTTAATCGTCCCAATTATTCAGCTGAGACTGCTGGTTGAATAATATGGACAGTAGTACAGGTAATGGTGGTTCCAGAACATGCCTCCAAATGGAGACCACCTCACCCACCAAAGCGAATGGCCCAAACCCGATATATCCAACCAGCCAGCAACCATATTTCCAACAGACTAAGTTTCATGCAGCAATGAGTCGCGGGTGGCAGGGTGCCACGAGTCGCAGGGGGCAGGGGCAGGTAACCACGAGTCGCAAGGGGACCCCTATTACCTATACTACCAACCTCCAAGGTTCTTATCCATAGAGGTCTTCAATCGTTAACATTCTAGGGCCAAGTCTACCTGGGTCAGTTCCATTTTTCATGCGGTCGAGGTTCTCTATAAACTGAGCAACCTTAACATTGTTCTCGATAAAGTCGGGATCGGGACGAGCGGTTATCAATCTCATCGTAAAGAGCTTCCAGCAGTAGAACGCCCCCGTCGGCCTCTTATAAAGGCGCACGGGGCCAACATAGCTACCGAAGTTATGGCTTCTTTTTTCCGACCCAGACTAGCGAGCCCTCCAGACCATTTTTCCAATCCAGCTTGCGGTCTGCCAAAGCCTGCCAACTGCCCGCCAGGGGTCCGCCCAAGCCGCCGAGCTGTGGTCTCCAGGGGATTTCCCTGCCGAATTGGACACCGAAGTATGGCTTCTCCGCCAACCCCCGATGCTGCCCATACCAAAAACCCGCCATATTCCCCCCTTTTAGAGATTTGGCTACCTACCCGATATACAATGGACATAGCTACCACATTCGAAATCATGGGCATCCGAAGCGAGAAGAGCATTGCACCGCATCTCTTGTTGGAAAACGCCTACGAGGACAACCTACTCTCGAACATATCCAAGGTGGACTATCTAGCCGGAAACCTTGGGCCAACACTTTTGCAGCCGCTGGAGGGGCTTCCCCGTTTCGTCGACAACATCTATGTTTTTGTCTATATGCGGCGGGAGGAGTGCGTAGTGGTTAGAGGGTCGCTCCAATGCAGCACGAGAGAGGAAGGCAGCGCCAAACAGACCTACGTCGACAACGCGGCAAGAGAGCTTCTAGCACTCTCGGGAAAAAAGCAAATGATCCACCCAAAGCTAGTCCACACCATTCGCGCAAAGGGAGAGGGGTGAACTATCCGCAGCACTATTGTCCGCATCGAGAGAAACACCGACGGTAGAGTGAAAAAAGCCTGGATGGAGTTGCACCCCGACACACCCATAACTGAATACTTTGTCGCCATGATTGCGGTCTCTGAGATCCCCATAGGCGACGTACAGAGTGCTCTCCCAGCCGTGGAACGAAGACTGCAGGCAATGGGTTATGGGCTCTACTGCGTGGACTATACCCGAGACTTCTCTGGGGTCTTGGACAGACCCACCCTGGTAGAGCACCTGTGCAACAACCACGACTTCCGCATGCAAGGAGAGTCTAGGAGCCTCTGGGAGACCGACCAGCCATACATCCTCGACAACACCGCCAGCATAGGAAAACACGTCTGCACCTGGATGCACACGTACGACGGGTATACGGTACGAACCAAGCTCGTCTCCAGCTTCTAAGGTGGAGAGGTGCGGGAAACAAAGGGCGGCCACCTCGCAGACTACGTAGACTGCCCCAACGACCACCTGCGGAAAAACCTTCCAGCACCCAGACGTCCAAGAGCGAGGCTGTTCCCGCGTCGAGGTCTCGGTCTACACCTTTCCCAGCCATTCCACGGACATAGGGAGAGCCGTCGTCCAGAAAGCCCTAGACCTGGTTGCCCCCAGAACCGGTTGCCCCTCGGCCTTTGTCGTGCAGCCCCAAAAGAAGCAGTGGGAGAACCTAGCAAAGGGCTTGGACCGTACCCTTGTCCTATCCAACAGGAAGCTCCGGGAGATCTTCGTAGCCTGGTACGCCCACACCGAAACCGGGAGAATTGCGGGTGTCCGCATGCAGCCAACCACGGCCAAGGTGGAGAACGAGCAGAGCTGGGAACGGGCCGTCCTATGGACCATAGGAGACTTCGGGTTCCGAAACTGCCCCATATTTCGGGTGGACATCCTCGGGACTGACAAAAGCGCGATAGAGCTGGGTCCACTCCGGTGCTACTCCAAAAGTCCCGATGCAAATACCATCCTAGCACGCTGCAAGAAACCGACCGCCCTACATCCCAAGGGGCCAGAGATAGACGAGTGGTTGCACCCGACGGAGTACGTCTCGTGGGCCTGAAGGAAAAAGAAGACCCACGATAGAATCAACCAGAACCATCTCCGCCCTCTCCACCTGGGACTGTGCCAAGAGGTTGGAGAGGATCCTTCACGCCCAGAGCACAGAAGAGTGGAAGCGGGCAGCCTGGGAACGACCTAAGGAGCCGGGGGAAATACGGCAAGAAGATCTGGAAGCTTTCTCCCAAGCAGCAGAGGAACAGAGGGCCTACAAGGAGGAGTCCGAGAGAACCAAGGCCCAGGTGTAGAGCACTACGCACCGGAGAGTCGGTGGGGCAAAGTACCAAATCTTGGAGCGTAAAACGTCTCTCTTTACTTCTCGAGTAGTGGTCCTTGCACGGACACACGGACTAGCGACGAAGAGCCAACAGTCAAGAGAGCTATACAGACAGCGAGGAGGACTGCACAGAAGCACTCGTTGTCTGGGCCACAAAGGTGCTGGAGCGGATCCTCGAGAAGACGGAGCAGTACTTCGACATAGAAGAGAGCAAGCGGAAAAAAGAGCCAGAGGCCCAGAAAGGACAAACCTACTGGCTGCCAACCAGACTTGGAAATGCGGGGCTGAAAGTTGCGGTCCACCCAGCAAAAGATTTTCGAAACCAGAAGGGGGAAAAAATATCCTGGCACCCCCTACAGCTGCTCTCCGCCCCAGACGCCAACAGCCTGGAAGAACTCCGGCAGATGGAAGCCGACTTCGAAAAATACACCTCCGTGGTTGTCGAGGCCTTCCTCTCCATAGTCCCCGTCCCACCCCTACGAGAGCAGAAAAAGATGATATCGATGGAGCCGGGAGAGTACACCACCACCCGCTACAGCATAGCCACCTCCCGAGGCACTCCAAAACCAATCCTCTTCCTCATCCAGCTGGGGGAGAACGGCGAGGCGATCCATGTGGCAGAATAGGTCCCGGCCTATGGGTACTTCCTATCGCAGGAGGGTGCTAGCCTTCGAGGGTTGGAAAACGTTCGAGCGCCTATGCTGTGTAGGCTGGCAGAAGAAAGGACAACACCAGGAATGAAGAAGGACCGGTTGGTGGCCCTAGCACCCGTCCAAAGCAGTCTTGTCCTACCAGCAACCTAGAAAAGACGACGCCCCGAAAAATGCGGCACCAATCCTGTCCAGAGAGCCTTCCGAGGTAGTGGGTGGGGTTGGTGCCGCATTTTTTGGTTCGTCGCTTTTCGCTAGTATGCCACAACGCCTCTACTAGTACATAGATACGGAAAGCCACAGTACCCAACAACCTATATCTCTCCCAACCCTACCCGCCTCCATTTTCCAGCTGGGACAACACCAAACTCAGCGGCCTCTTTCCCACAGGGTTTTTCAAAAGTGGACAGCTCGTCCTCGTCTAGAATCTCCCTCTGCCACCTAGATTTGCGGTACTTGTCTAGCATTTCGGAAAAGTTGGAGAATCTTGGTGGGACACCTCTTTTCCACTCCATATATACCCTTGTTCCAAATGTCTATATGGGCGTGCACTTCCCGCATGGGCTGGGTGCACTGTCCCCCAGGTCGCAGGCGGCCCCAGCCTAGAAGCTAGGAAGCAATCCGACTAGGTGGGGTGTGGGTGGGCTAGGTGGGTGGGTGTGGGTGGGTGGGCTGGGTGGGTGGGTGGGTTGGGTGGGTGTGGGGCGGGGTTGGGTTTTTTTGGGCGTTGGTGGTAATTCGATATAGAGCCAAGGTCTTGGGAAGAAAATACTATGCCATCCGCAGTATATCTCTCCGAAGAAGCAGTGCAAGCCCTACGTGCAGACAAGGGAAGAATCGCCTTTGCTGCCGCAAAAAAAAGTATGGCATCGGGTCCACTAGGCTATCGAGAATTTTGGCAACAGAGGGGCCAGCTATCTCTATAGATGACTCCAATCCAACCAAGGCTTCCACAGACGATGGAGGCCAACAGATTGCCCTTCCTCCCACCAACCAGGTGGACAACGTACTGGCAAGGCAACAGATCGCCCATTTTCCGCCTATGGGGACCTTGGCCCCAGGTGCTCCTAGTGTGTGCGAATTTTACCTGGCTATTTCCCATATGGCCGAAAAAATCGATACGATTGGCAGCCAGGTAGACGATTTGGTGGAGGCCAAAATTATCGATACGATTGGCAACGATTTGGTGGAGGCCAAACTAGACGATTTGGAGGAAAAGGAAGAAGAAGAGGTGGAGGAAGAGGATACCAGCATCCAGAGCTAGGTGTATGGGGGCATTGCAATCCTCCTTGGTTGTTTAGTTGGGAAGTATACAAGTACAGACCCCGATACAAAATTCGTACACCCTCGCCCCACTCTTGTAGTGGAAAAATGGCCCAAGGCGAACCCTAGGACCGACCCTTTCTATATGGAGTAGAAGAAGCCCTGTAGCCCCAGGTTCTGGATTTTGGAGGGCCTGCTGCCCCGTGCGCCTTTATAAGGTTGCTTAGTTTATAGAGGACCGCATGAAAAATGGAACTGACCCAGGTAGACTTGGCCCTAGAATGTTAACGATTGAAGACCTCTATGGATAAGAACCTTGGAGGTTGGTAGTATAGGTAATAGGGGTCCCCTTGCGACTCGTGGTTACCTGCCCCTGCCCCCTGCGACTCGTGGCCCCCTGCCACCCGCGACTCATTGCTGCCTGAAACTTAGTCTGTTGGAAATATGGTTGCTGGCTGGTTAGATTATCGGGTGTGGGCGATTTCCTTTGGTGGGTGAGGTGGTCTCCATTATCTATACTACATGGAATTTCGAACCATGCGACGTATGAACTGTCCAAAATATGTTATGATTTGGTAAAAAATTAAACAATTACTATTTAAATTTAACCAACGAATATTCACTGAAAGGGTTAACCAAAATATCAATGCCAATCCATACAAATACTCGAACGTCTGTATTATATGCGTATAATCATGTTCTGACTACAGTAGCTACTGCATGAACCAACGATTACAATAGCATACCCATAACGCTAAGCCATAGTATATGTTGCACCTTATTTTGAAAAGAAAAAATCGCGCTGAGGTTTACCTACTGTTTAGCTATCTGCTTACAGCCTTCTTATCTTTGCCGGACCGGACACTGTCGTCTGTCATACACACTGCGCGTGTACAATAAACTGCTTTGTTTGTAGCGACATGATTTAGAGCAACAGCTACAGTGCACACATCTTACTCTCAATGGATATCTAATGGGAACTCCATTATCGACATAGAATTACTCTCAGTGAAGTATTATAAAAACAAAGCCTGTGGGTGTATACGGCATTGCTAAGAGACCATTCATAACATTATTGAATGGCTCATTGTATATGGTCAAGCTGATATGGACTCTCTGGTGACGCTACAATGAAATAAACACAATCTCAAAGAACTGTAAATAATATGTCTCGGAGGTTTTAATAAACGCTATGACACAGCATCATGCTGCTAACAGGTGGCGATTTCATATAATTTCTCTTCAGGGCAAGTAGAATAGCGATAATTACATTGACACAAATACCCCATATTGTACTATTCCTGGCAACCAGGATGAAACCCCTGGGTTCAATATACAAAATACCTTTTGTGTTACTTGTGATCATTTGTGCAGAAAATACATGGAGTAAATATGGATATTCTCACCTAATGCTTTCTTTCATACATCAAGGTATCTCAGGGGAATGTAGAACGACGCATGATATATGTAAGTAATTTCCATGGGAAATGGTATTGTCGCATACGGTTGCTATACAGGCACAATCTGCGCATCCATAAATCAGAGAGGGTGATTGTTCCGGTCATAAACCGGTGTGCATATGATGTGTTGATGACTTATGTCGGCAGATATTAGCTGAGCTTTGCGCTGCTGTAGAAATAATGCAAGATGGAAGTGCAATACTTCCTTGAACCAGGAAACACACAAACTCAGTTTTCAATTACCTGACAGTCAGTGTGTTGCATTGCATTTGTCAAATCTGCACATTAAAATGTCCCTGAATTCATAAATATAAGAGTGAGGATAGTCAGAAACTTTTATAATGTCTAAAGCAACCTGTATCAACTATTTCATAGCAATAACTATTTACCAACGTTACGAGGTATCTCACATATGCCAGATTGGACGTGCAAACATTTTCTAAGTTGTACGTACATTAGTTTTGCCTACTGGCATCAGATATAAGAAGTTGATCATAACAGCTTTGCATATTGTAAGAAAAAAACGTTTATGCATTCTTGGTCATATGTTATCGAGCAATTCGATTTCCGGATGTTGAAGGGTTTGCCCAGGTAACCAGATCGTCGACCGATATTCTTGAGAGTAAGGTGGTTTCTCGGTTTGTAAACGGTGCATTCATTTTTTTATCCGCCATAGTGCCGAATGCTTATGTAAGTTGACAATAGCGATTCTCTGTGTTTATCGGTGATTTATGTTACAGTTGATAACCAATAATTCAAGCAACCGATTACCAAAGCAGCCATGACCGGTCAATACTGTCATGTTATTTTGTCATGTATAAACAAGGCTTGGTAAAAGAACGCCTTTCACATGTTTGCCACAAGAGCTAGAGTCTACTATTGTATTCAACCTAGTATGTAATAAGGAACTATGGATACCGTTTATATTTACAGGAAAGAGAAAAACAAGAGGTTAACATGTCATAAATAAAAATGAACAGGTTATCTATTCATGGGGCATACTCATAGGGTTGATCATACACATCCATCAACGCGGCTGTGTGTAATGTTGTGACCATTATTCCAATTCGCGATCAAGTGTTTAGTGGTATGCTGGGTAGACAGACTACTTAGAACGAACATAAAGCGACTCATCAAACCTTCTTTGTGTCTTTCAAACAATATCCCATGTTCATGCCCTTTCTTGAGACAAGCGATCTATATCTTCGGCTCCCAGATGTTAACAATTTGAGTTTTCTACAAAAGGATGAGGCAACAAAAAATGGGGAATATCTTCGGAGTTTGCAACTATCCTGTATTGTTGGTTGATCTATGGATATAAGGTATATTGTTAGGTATTTATTATTCTCAGGAAATTGGCCATCTTCGTGTATGATCTTTTAGATGAAGAGGTTCGTTTCAATAACCGGTGTGTTCACTGACCAAGTGGCAGCGTTTCCGACATTGTGTCAAATGGGCGAAGATACAAAGAGGATTCATATTCACACTGGTGCACTCGAACGTAAATTGAAGAATATTTCCTTCCTGGTGCAGTAGAGTGCAGCAGTATAATATTATCGTCGAATTGAATGCTCCCATTATCCTACTTGGCAAAGAAGATATATGTATGAGCCATGCAGCTTCTTAAATTAATCCCATTGCTGGGGGTATCCGAGCACCCACGTTCATGTGCCGACAATACTGCATGATCAATTAATTTGCCCTGTTAAGGACGTTAGCTCTAGACAGTGACTCATAAATTGGGCCCACTATAGGAAAGTACATAATTGGATTTATTTCACAAATAATCAAAGGCAAGTGGAGCAAGGGGAAACCGAGCCTCATTGATCACATTGGGGAAACAATTGCTTCGTAGAGGTCGCCAGCTGGCCTCTTTTTGACGAGATCAGATATGGCATGGTAAATTGCAATGTTATATTTAATGACATATTAATGGAATTTAAGATAAGCTAAATACATATTGCTCGTCCTGACATGAAAAACATTTCTTTGCACTATTTACCGCAATATGAATCAGATAAACATATCAATCAAAACTTGTGAAAAGACGGCAGTGGTGCTGACATGTGGTGCGGTCAGCCTAATGGAATGACGACACATCAGCTGATTTGCGTTCGTTGCGGTTTGGAATAATCCAAGTCATTAATCTCCATGGCGGCTAGCATTTTTACATCTTTTATTTCATTTTACCAGCTAGTGACTATTGATAGTAAATTTTAGTTGCCAGCTCCCTGGTTTTAATATCTTACCAGGTATAGATAAATCTATTAAATGTCTATTCCCAGCCGTTGTTTTCTCTGCTTGAGCCACGTAACGAAAATATGGTGCTCTTTCTCTCATTTATTTCTTCATTTTCACTGCAGAAAATCCTCAATACTAACCTTTATCCAAATATGCGAATTTCATACATAATTCACTAATAACTGGAGATTTGATGAAGTGACTACATTCAATTTATAAAATAACAAGGGACGCAGGGCTATTGAGCATAGCCGTGTATTGCCCATAATGGGATGCATCTGACATTAGTAAAGGGGCATAGATAAATGAGTGAGGCTTAAGTAATGGAGAACGACGTATTTGCTAAAACATCTATTCAATTAATAGATGCGATGTTAGTGCCAATCCACTGTTTCATGTGCTAACTGGTCAAGAAGAAAGAGATACGTCCTTCTGTTGTTACTATGATAGTGTTCTCATCAGATCACAGTCAACGCTGCATATCATCTCAATTGTTGTATAATACTGATCGTAGGCTTGCACGGGTTGATACAATGATGCACAAAAGTGCTGAACACACTGAACACGCGTTATAAATATGTGTCTCTATAAGTCTTAAAAAAACAGCCTCATATACTAGCAGGAAAATCATTATTCGCAGAGAAAACTTTCGCAACTTTTGCTGGGTTGTGTCGCCAGTCGCTCTTTCATTCTGCTGACTAATGGCGCCGGATCGGATGTGAAGGAGGGTGTTACAAATGAGCCCTGAGAGATTGGTTTGCTAATGTAGGCCGTGTTACACAGACTTGAAAAATGAGATGACCGTCAACGCGCTTTGTGCGACACCGGTAACTTAGAAGTAATGGTTGCCAGTAATGTTAGCGCGTGTCACTCGTTTGCATAAGCTGTGATAATATTACCAGTTATTAGACCAAGTTCCTGTGTTAATTATCTCAACGAGAAACAGCGGTTTATCATGCCATTGTGATCGTGTTAACGGATAAGAATGCCATTCATTGTTCGGAGAGCTGAGGAATATGTTTGTAAAACTCATGGCCAATGGCTGATCATAATATCAAACTTGATATCATATGCTATCGTACGGACTGATCGATTTAAGGTGAGTGATAAATCAATAAACAACCCTGTCCAATGCTATTCTTTTATATTTTGTCAAACGATAACGACGGTAGACTATTATAAACAACGCAGTAGCGTGATGGTAGGCTAGTTATTATCTCAATTTCCTCGTCTGAATCGGTTATTCGTCGCCATGTTATTCACTTTTCTTTCTAACGAACTCTTTTTTTTGCTGTACGATACAAATTGTGACCGCGATGATGTACGTGAGAACTGATAGCCATTCATCCTTTTTTGGCTGCTGAGATCACAGACTCAAGTTGAGACGACTCAAGTTAAGATTCTTTATGAATACGGCCCCTGAAATACATTGTTAGACCATCAGTTAACCTCAGCACTCAACTAATCTATCTTATTAAACCATAATTAAGCCTTTTTTACCAAGGCAGCGCCAAACGCCAAACGGAGGATTGTAAACGATAAGAACATGGTGCTTGATATTAAAACTTAGTATACGTTTTTTTGCATTACATATTTTATGGCAATCTGCTTTTTGGTGTTTGAAGGCGGAGCTAGTTTGCTGGAATGGTGGCGTTGATGAGTGTCAATAAGGGCAAAGCAGCGAAACCAGACTTTGAGTTTACATGAGGTAAGTTGAAAGGTAGGATGAGGGTTGATGTTGTGAGTAATGTGGCAAAACCCATGAAGACTGGGGATTGTAAGTTGACAATAGCGATTCTCTGTGTTACAGTTGATAATAACAAGCAACCGATTACCAAAGCAGCCATGACCGGTCAATACTGTCATGTTATTTTGTCATGTATAAACAAGGCTTGGTAAAAGAACGCCTTTCACATGTTTGCCACAAGAGCTAGAGTCTACATTGTATTCAACCTAGTATGTAATAAGGAACTATGGATACCGTTTATATTTACAGGAAAGAGAAAAACAAGAGGTTAACATGTCATAAATAAAAATGAACAGGTTATCTATTCATGGGGCATACTCATAGGGTTGATCATACACATCCATCAACGCGGCTGTGTGTAATGTTGTGACCATTATTCCAATTCGCGATCAAGTGTTTAGTGGTATGCTGGGTAGACAGACTACTTAGAACGAACATAAAGCGACTCATCAAACCTTCTTTGTGTCTTTCAAACAATATCCCATGTTCATGCCCTTTCTTGAGACAAGCGATCTATATCTTCGGCTCCCAGATGTTAACAATTTGAGTTTTCTACAAAAGGATGAGGCAACAAAAAATGGGGAATATCTTCGGAGTTTGCAACTATCCTGTATTGTTGGTTGATCTATGGATATAAGGTATATTGTTAGGTATTTATTATTCTCAGGAAATTGGCCATCTTCGTGTATGATCTTTTAGATGAAGAGGTTCGTTTCAATAACCGGTGTGTTCACTGACCAAGTGGCAGCGTTTCCGACATTGTGTCAAATGGGCGAAGATACAAAGAGGATTCATATTCACACTGGTGCACTCGAACGTAAATTGAAGAATATTTCCTTCCTGGTGCAGTAGAGTGCAGCAGTATAATATTATCGTCGAATTGAATGCTCCCATTATCCTACTTGGCAAAGAAGATATATGTATGAGCCATGCAGCTTCTTAAATTAATCCCATTGCTGGGGGTATCCGAGCACCCACGTTCATGTGCCGACAATACTGCATGATCAATTAATTTGCCCTGTTAAGGACGTTAGCTCTAGACAGTGACTCATAAATTGGGCCACTATAGGAAAGTACATAATTGGATTTATTTCACAAATAATCAAAGGCAAGTGGAGCAAGGGGAAACCGAGCCTCATTGATCACATTGGGGAAACAATTGCTTCGTAGAGGTCGCCAGCTGGCCTCTTTTTGACGAGATCAGATATGGCATGGTAAATTGCAATGTTATATTTAATGACATATTAATGGAATTTAAGATAAGCTAAATACATATTGCTCGTCCTGACATGAAAAACATTTCTTTGCACTATTTACCGCAATATGAATCAGATAAACATATCAATCAAAACTTGTGAAAAGACGGCAGTGGTGCTGACATGTGGTGCGGTCAGCCTAATGGAATGACGACACATCAGCTGATTTGCGTTCGTTGCGGTTTGGAATAATCCAAGTCATTAATCTCCATGGCGGCTAGCATTTTTACATCTTTTATTTCATTTTACCAGCTAGTGACTATTGATAGTAAATTTTAGTTGCCAGCTCCCTGGTTTTAATATCTTACCAGGTATAGATAAATCTATTAAATGTCTATTCCCAGCCGTTGTGTTTTCTCTGCTTGAGCCACGTAACGAAAATATGGTGCTCTTTCTCTCATTTATTTCTTCATTTTCACTGCAGAAAATCCTCAATACTAACCTTTATCCAAATATGCGAATTTCATACATAATTCACTAATAACTGGAGATTTGATGAAGTGACTACATTCAATTTATAAAATAACAAGGGACGCAGGGCTATTGAGCATAGCCGTGTATTGCCCATAATGGGATGCATCTGACATTAGTAAAGGGGCATAGATAAATGAGTGAGGCTTAAGTAATGGAGAACGACGTATTTGCTAAAACATCTATTCAATTAATAGATGCGATGTTAGTGCCAATCCACTGTTTCATGTGCTAACTGGTCAAGAAGAAAGAGATACGTCCTTCTGTTGTTACTATGATAGTGTTCTCATCAGATCACAGTCAACGCTGCATATCATCTCAATTGTTGTATAATACTGATCGTAGGCTTGCACGGGTTGATACAATGATGCACAAAAGTGCTGAACACACTGAACACGCGTTATAAATATGTGTCTCTATAAGTCTTAAAAAACAGCTTCATATACTAGCAGGAAAATCATTATTCGCAGAGAAAACTTTCGCAACTTTTGCTGGGTTGTGTCGCCAGTCGCTCTTTCATTCTGCTGACTAATGGCGCCGGATCGGATGTGAAGGAGGGTGTTACAAATGAGCCCTGAGAGATTGGTTTGCTAATGTAGGCCGTGTTACACAGACTTGAAAAATGAGATGACCGTCAACGCGCTTTGTGCGACACCGGTAACTTAGAAGTAATGGTTGCCAGTAATGTTAGCGCGTGTCACTCGTTTGCATAAGCTGTGATAATATTACCAGTTATTAGACCAAGTTCCTGTGTTAATTATCTCAACGAGAAACAGCGGTTTATCATGCCATTGTGATCGTGTTAACGGATAAGAATGCCATTCATTGTTCGGAGAGCTGAGGAATATGTTTGTAAAACTCATGGCCAATGGCTGATCATAATATCAAACTTGATATCATATGCTATCGTACGGACTGATCGATTTAAGGTGAGTGATAAATCAATAAACAACCCTGTCCAATGCTATTCTTTTATATTTTGTCAAACGATAACGACGGTAGACTATTATAAACAACGCAGTAGCGTGATGGTAGGCTAGTTATTATCTCAATTTCCTCGTCTGAATCGGTTATTCGTCGCCATGTTATTCACTTTTCTTTCTAACGAACTCTTTTTTTGCTGTACGATACAAATTGTGACCGCGATGATGTACGTGAGAACTGATAGCCATTCATCCTTTTTTGGCTGCTGAGATCACAGACTCAAGTTGAGACGACTCAAGTTAAGATTCTTTATGAATACGGCCCCTGAAATACATTGTTAGACCATCAGTTAACCTCAGCACTCAACTAATCTATCTTATTAAACCATAATTAAGCCTTTTTTACCAAGGCAGCGCCAAACGGAGGATTGTAAACGATAAGAACATGGTGCTTGATATTAAAACTTAGTATACGTTTTTTTGCATTACATATTTTATGGCAATCTGCTTTTTGGTGTTTGAAGGCGGAGCTAGTTTGCTGGAATGGTGGCGTTGATGAGTGTCAATAAGGGCAAAGCAGCGAAACCAGACTTTGAGTTTACATGAGGTAAGTTGAAAGGTAGGATGAGGGTTGATGTTGTGAGTAATGTGGCAAAACCCATGAAGACTGGGGATTGTAAGTTGACAATAGCGATTCTCTGTGTTACAGTTGATAATAACAAGCAACCGATTACCAAAGCAGCCATGACCGGTCAATACTGTCATGTTATTTTGTCATGTATAAACAAGGCTTGGTAAAAGAACGCCTTTCACATGTTTGCCACAAGAGCTAGAGTCTACATTGTATTCAACCTAGTATGTAATAAGGAACTATGGATACCGTTTATATTTACAGGAAAGAGAAAAACAAGAGGTTAACATGTCATAAATAAAAATGAACAGGTTATCTATTCATGGGGCATACTCATAGGGTTGATCATACACATCCATCAACGCGGCTGTGTGTAATGTTGTGACCATTATTCCAATTCGCGATCAAGTGTTTAGTGGTATGCTGGGTAGACAGACTACTTAGAACGAACATAAAGCGACTCATCAAACCTTCTTTGTGTCTTTCAAAATATCCCATGTTCATGCCCTTTCTTGAGACAAGCGATCTATATCTTCGGCTCCCAGATGTTAACAATTTGAGTTTTCTACAAAAGGATGAGGCAACAAAAAATGGGGAATATCTTCGGAGTTTGCAACTATCCTGTATTGTTGGTTGATCTATGGATATAAGGTATATTGTTAGGTATTTATTATTCTCAGGAAATTGGCCATCTTCGTGTATGATCTTTTAGATGAAGAGGTTCGTTTCAATAACCGGTGTGTTCACTGACCAAGTGGCAGCGTTTCCGACATTGTGTCAAATGGGCGAAGATACAAAGAGGATTCATATTCACACTGGTGCACTCGAACGTAAATTGAAGAATATTTCCTTCCTGGTGCAGTAGAGTGCAGCAGTATAATATTATCGTCGAATTGAATGCTCCCATTATCCTACTTGGCAAAGAAGATATATGTATGAGCCATGCAGCTTCTTAAATTAATCCCATTGCTGGGGGTATCCGAGCACCCACGTTCATGTGCCGACAATACTGCATGATCAATTAATTTGCCCTGTTAAGGACGTTAGCTCTAGACAGTGACTCATAAATTGGGCCACTATAGGAAAGTACATAATTGGATTTATTTCACAAATAATCAAAGGCAAGTGGAGCAGGGGAAACCGAGCCTCATTGATCACATTGGGGAAACAATTGCTTCGTAGAGGTCGCCAGCTGGCCTCTTTTTGACGAGATCAGATATGGCATGGTAAATTGCAATGTTATATTTAATGACATATTAATGGAATTTAAGATAAGCTAAATACATATTGCTCGTCCTGACATGAAAAACATTTCTTTGCACTATTTACCGCAATATGAATCAGATAAACATATCAATCAAAACTTGTGAAAAGACGGCAGTGGTGCTGACATGTGGTGCGGTCAGCCTAATGGAATGACGACACATCAGCTGATTTGCGTTCGTTGCGGTTTGGAATAATCCAAGTCATTAATCTCCATGGCGGCTAGCATTTTTACATCTTTTATTTCATTTTACCAGCTAGTGACTATTGATAGTAAATTTTAGTTGCCAGCTCCCTGGTTTTAATATCTTACCAGGTATAGATAAATCTATTAAATGTCTATTCCCAGCCGTTGTTTTCTCTGCTTGAGCCACGTAACGAAAATATGGTGCTCTTTCTCTCATTTATTTCTTCATTTTCACTGCAGAAAATCCTCAATACTAACCTTTATCCAAATATGCGAATTTCATACATAATTCACTAATAACTGGAGATTTGATGAAGTGACTACATTCAATTTATAAAATAACAAGGGACGCAGGGCTATTGAGCATAGCCGTGTATTGCCCATAATGGGATGCATCTGACATTAGTAAAGGGGCATAGATAAATGAGTGAGGCTTAAGTAATGGAGAACGACGTATTTGCTAAAACATCTATTCAATTAATAGATGCGATGTTAGTGCCAATCCACTGTTTCATGTGCTAACTGGTCAAGAAGAAAGAGATACGTCCTTCTGTTGTTACTATGATAGTGTTCTCATCAGATCACAGTCAACGCTGCATATCATCTCAATTGTTGTATAATACTGATCGTAGGCTTGCACGGGTTGATACAATGATGCACAAAAGTGCTGAACACACTGAACACGCGTTATAAATATGTGTCTCTATAAGTCTTAAAAAACAGCTTCATATACTAGCAGGAAAATCATTATTCGCAGAGAAAACTTTCGCAACTTTTGCTGGGTTGTGTCGCCAGTCGCTCTTTCATTCTGCTGACTAATGGCGCCGGATCGGATGTGAAGGAGGGTGTTACAAATGAGCCCTGAGAGATTGGTTTGCTAATGTAGGCCGTGTTACACAGACTTGAAAAATGAGATGACCGTCAACGCGCTTTGTGCGACACCGGTAACTTAGAAGTAATGGTTGCCAGTAATGTTAGCGCGTGTCACTCGTTTGCATAAGCTGTGATAATATTACCAGTTATTAGACCAAGTTCCTGTGTTAATTATCTCAACGAGAAACAGCGGTTTATCATGCCATTGTGATCGTGTTAACGGATAAGAATGCCATTCATTGTTCGGAGAGCTGAGGAATATGTTTGTAAAACTCATGGCCAATGGCTGATCATAATATCAAACTTGATATCATATGCTATCGTACGGACTGATCGATTTAAGGTGAGTGATAAATCAATAAACAACCCTGTCCAATGCTATTCTTTTATATTTTGTCAAACGATAACGACGGTAGACTATTATAAACAACGCAGTAGCGTGATGGTAGGCTAGTTATTATCTCAATTTCCTCGTCTGAATCGGTTATTCGTCGCCATGTTATTCACTTTTCTTTCTAACGAACTCTTTTTTTGCTGTACGATACAAATTGTGACCGCGATGATGTACGTGAGAACTGATAGCCATTCATCCTTTTTTGGCTGCTGAGATCACAGACTCAAGTTGAGACGACTCAAGTTAAGATTCTTTATGAATACGGCCCCTGAAATACATTGTTAGACCATCAGTTAACCTCAGCACTCAACTAATCTATCTTATTAAACCATAATTAAGCCTTTTTTACCAAGGCAGCGCCAAACGGAGGATTGTAAACGATAAGAACATGGTGCTTGATATTAAAACTTAGTATACGTTTTTTTGCATTACATATTTTATGGCAATCTGCTTTTTGGTGTTTGAAGGCGGAGCTAGTTTGCTGGAATGGTGGCGTTGATGAGTGTCAATAAGGGCAAAGCAGCGAAACCAGACTTTGAGTTTACATGAGGTAAGTTGAAAGGTAGGATGAGGGTTGATGTTGTGAGTAATGTGGCAAAACCCATGAAGACTGGGGATTGTAAGTTGACAATAGCGATTCTCTGTGTTACAGTTGATAATAACAAGCAACCGATTACCAAAGCAGCCATGACCGGTCAATACTGTCATGTTATTTTGTCATGTATAAACAAGGCTTGGTAAAAGAACGCCTTTCACATGTTTGCCACAAGAGCTAGAGTCTACATTGTATTCAACCTAGTATGTAATAAGGAACTATGGATACCGTTTATATTTACAGGAAAGAGAAAAACAAGAGGTTAACATGTCATAAATAAAAATGAACAGGTTATCTATTCATGGGGCATACTCATAGGGTTGATCATACACATCCATCAACGCGGCTGTGTGTAATGTTGTGACCATTATTCCAATTCGCGATCAAGTGTTTAGTGGTATGCTGGGTAGACAGACTACTTAGAACGAACATAAAGCGACTCATCAAACCTTCTTTGTGTCTTTCAAACAATATCCCATGTTCATGCCCTTTCTTGAGACAAGCGATCTATATCTTCGGCTCCCAGATGTTAACAATTTGAGTTTTCTACAAAAGGATGAGGCAACAAAAAATGGGGAATATCTTCGGAGTTTGCAACTATCCTGTATTGTTGGTTGATCTATGGATATAAGGTATATTGTTAGGTATTTATTATTCTCAGGAAATTGGCCATCTTCGTGTATGATCTTTTAGATGAAGAGGTTCGTTTCAATAACCGGTGTGTTCACTGACCAAGTGGCAGCGTTTCCGACATTGTGTCAAATGGGCGAAGATACAAAGAGGATTCATATTCACACTGGTGCACTCGAACGTAAATTGAAGAATATTTCCTTCCTGGTGCAGTAGAGTGCAGCAGTATAATATTATCGTCGAATTGAATGCTCCCATTATCCTACTTGGCAAAGAAGATATATGTATGAGCCATGCAGCTTCTTAAATTAATCCCATTGCTGGGGGTATCCGAGCACCCACGTTCATGTGCCGACAATACTGCATGATCAATTAATTTGCCCTGTTAAGGACGTTAGCTCTAGACAGTGACTCATAAATTGGGCCACTATAGGAAAGTACATAATTGGATTTATTTCACAAATAATCAAAGGCAAGTGGAGCAAGGGGAAACCGAGCCTCATTGATCACATTGGGGAAACAATTGCTTCGTAGAGGTCGCCAGCTGGCCTCTTTTTGACGAGATCAGATATGGCATGGTAAATTGCAATGTTATATTTAATGACATATTAATGGAATTTAAGATAAGCTAAATACATATTGCTCGTCCTGACATGAAAAACATTTCTTTTTGCACTATTTACCGCAATATGAATCAGATAAACATATCAATCAAAACTTGTGTGAAAGACGGCAGTGGTGCTGACATGTGGTGCGGTCAGCCTAATGGAATGACGACACATCAGCTGATTTGCGTTCGTTGCGGTTTGGAATAATCCAAGTCATTAATCTCCATGGCGGCTAGCATTTTTACATCTTTTATTTCATTTTACCAGCTAGTGACTATTGATAGTAAATTTTAGTTGCCAGCTCCCTGGTTTTAATATCTTACCAGGTATAGATAAATCTATTAAATGTCTATTCCCAGCCGTTGTTTTCTCTGCTTGAGCCACGTAACGAAAATATGGTGCTCTTTCTCTCATTTATTTCTTCATTTTCACTGCAGAAAATCCTCAATACTAACCTTTATCCAAATATGCGAATTTCATACATAATTCACTAATAACTGGAGATTTGATGAAGTGACTACATTCAATTTATAAAATAACAAGGGACGCAGGGCTATTGAGCATAGCCGTGTATTGCCCATAATGGGATGCATCTGACATTAGTAAAGGGGCATAGATAAATGAGTGAGGCTTAAGTAATGGAGAACGACGTATTTGCTAAAACATCTATTCAATTAATAGATGCGATGTTAGTGCCAATCCACTGTTTCATGTGCTAACTGGTCAAGAAGAAAGAGATACGTCCTTCTGTTGTTACTATGATAGTGTTCTCATCAGATCACAGTCAACGCTGCATATCATCTCAATTGTTGTATAATACTGATCGTAGGCTTGCACGGGTTGATACAATGATGCACAAAAGTGCTGAACACACTGAACACGCGTTATAAATATGTGTCTCTATAAGTCTTAAAAAACAGCTTCATATACTAGCAGGAAAATCATTATTCGCAGAGAAAACTTTCGCAACTTTTGCTGGGTTGTGTCGCCAGTCGCTCTTTCATTCTGCTGACTAATGGCGCCGGATCGGATGTGAAGGAGGGTGTTACAAATGAGCCCTGAGAGATTGGTTTGCTAATGTAGGCCGTGTTACACAGACTTGAAAAATGAGATGACCGTCAACGCGCTTTGTGCGACACCGGTAACTTAGAAGTAATGGTTGCCAGTAATGTTAGCGCGTGTCACTCGTTTGCATAAGCTGTGATAATATTACCAGTTATTAGACCAAGTTCCTGTGTTAATTATCTCAACGAGAAACAGCGGTTTATCATGCCATTGTGATCGTGTTAACGGATAAGAATGCCATTCATTGTTCGGAGAGCTGAGGAATATGTTTGTAAAACTCATGGCCAATGGCTGATCATAATATCAAACTTGATATCATATGCTATCGTACGGACTGATCGATTTAAGGTGAGTGATAAATCAATAAACAACCCTGTCCAATGCTATTCTTTTATATTTTGTCAAACGATAACGACGGTAGACTATTATAAACAACGCAGTAGCGTGATGGTAGGCTAGTTATTATCTCAATTTCCTCGTCTGAATCGGTTATTCGTCGCCATGTTATTCACTTTTCTTTCTAACGAACTCTTTTTTTGCTGTACGATACAAATTGTGACCGCGATGATGTACGTGAGAACTGATAGCCATTCATCCTTTTTTGGCTGCTGAGATCACAGACTCAAGTTGAGACGACTCAAGTTAAGATTCTTTATGAATACGGCCCCTGAAATACATTGTTAGACCATCAGTTAACCTCAGCACTCAACTAATCTATCTTATTAAACCATAATTAAGCCTTTTTTACCAAGGCAGCGCCAAACGGAGGATTGTAAACGATAAGAACATGGTGCTTGATATTAAAACTTAGTATACGTTTTTTTGCATTACATATTTTATGGCAATCTGCTTTTTGGTGTTTGAAGGCGGAGCTAGTTTGCTGGAATGGTGGCGTGGATGAGTGTCAATAAGGGCAAAGCAGCGAAACCAGACTTTGAGTTTACATGAGGTAAGTTGAAAGGTAGGATGAGGGTTGATGTTGTGAGTAATGTGGCAAAACCCATGAAGAATGGGGCATTGACCCCTGTGGTAGATTGGGCAGGTGATAGCGGGTCAGCAAATTGGGTAAAGAAGACCGGAGAGGAAGGCAAGAAACAGCAGGTGAGCAGCGCATAACGGTGGGTCGGTAGAGCCAAGCTGACACGCTGGTAAAAGGCGAATCGATGGTAAGAGGGTTAATTCATTATAGAGGTGGGAAAGGGGATGCAAGTAGAACAGGGAGGCTGAGGTGTTGACAAGGGTCGGGAATACAGGAAGGCAATTGCTAGAAGTGTAGACGAATGATATAAGAGAAGTGTTGGTCACAGCAGGTACTGGGGGATTACCAGAAGCTACTCTCAGTTAACAAATATAAGGCTAAACTGGTCACAGTTCTTGGAGTTCTCTAAGATTCTGTTCCTCAATTGTGATTTCTAGACAATAATAGATGTTTCTTTCATATATATCTTTTTATGTTTTATCGACAAACCGCACGTTATTCTTCGGGGCGAATTAGAACTGGGATGTACCTTAGAGAGTTTGACAAGAGAGCGGTTCCTTTGAAATATAACGAAGGGTTGGGGGTTGTTGCTCTCCTAACTTTATGCAACTAGTAAGTAAAAACCAGACATACCTCAAAGTTGTTTTAGATTCTATTAAACTAATGCACGGGGCAATGTAAATAAGATGCAGGAGTTAATTGCAGCAGGCACAAATTCATGGTATATCAGTAGTAAGCAGATAGTGATAATCAGCTTTACTGCTTTGACCGATAAGCCTGGTCCTCCCACGCTGTCCTTCATTCTTTTTTAGTGTAACTGTCTCTCTGAAGAATTACTTTTCCTTCTGTTGCTGCTAAATAGCGACAAGTCAAAAGTGTCGATTATTATATCTGAACATTAGTAAGATTATCAGCGGTCACATCTTGCAGCATATAATATTTTTGCAATGTTAGCACAAAACAAACAATTCTCAGGAGGATAATGTAAGCGTTAAATACTGTAACCATTAATTTAACGAAAGGATGATAATACTTGCGCTTCGCGAGCGCATATCTAGCGACTACAGTGAAACCGAATCTTGCGACATTAAAGGACACTTTATATAAATACAGACTCGCATTAAGCTGGTTTGATTTGCAGTGGTACCTAAAATTGGAATAATATCAGAAACCCAATTGAGTCTGGTTCCCTTAAACATAAATATAATGTAGTCTCATTTGCAATATTTGTTTTGATTTGCCAACTGTTCATGATAATTTGTTTGAAGCACTAATTATGCGATTTAGGACCAAACAGCGATGATATCTTTCTGCAATTAACTTATTATTGTGTTTATCTGCGGTTTGTTTTGTGTCCTGTCACTTGACGATTATGGACAACACAATTCAAAAGTATACTTGATGAGACGACCACTGCTGCGTCAGTTTGATGCTTTTGTTTTCGTCGATTTTCCGCATCGCAGCGGACGTAGTGCACTCGTGACTGTTTAACACCCGTCAGGAATAGTTTAGCACAACCATCGAGGCCTTGAAGCTACAAACACAGGGCGCGTTGTGGTGTTTTGTGCCCTACGAAATCAGAACAAAACTACAATTGTTGCTAACTGAACTGTATTACATGCTCCTATAATCAAGACAGGTTGTTTGCTGTGGTGTTAAGCCATAGTTCATTTACAAGTGCACTTGACAGATGTGTGCATTGTTACAGAATTTTCTCTAGAGAGTGCACTTGTATCAGAGGCAGCTACCCTGATATCCTTTATTTTGCAATCGAAATAACTCATTTCATGCACTACTATAGTCTAACCATTAAATCTTTTCAATTATTTACAATGAAAAAAGGCAGTGTGCGAAAATACCCCTTGCGGTATTGAGAGTGCTGCCTTGGTACTTTACATACGACAGTTCAGATTAGGCATTAAATGTTTAATGAAGATTCAACACCAGTTCAATGGTCAAGTGAAAAGGGTTGTGAAAATGTAGTTATTATTGATGGAAATGGGCGTTAGATTGTGCCCGGTGAGTCGTTAACACCAGGTCGACATCACTTGATTAGAGTAAGAAATAGGATCGCACGTGGTGGCTGAATATTATTGTTAATTATTAATTTGCGATTTTACACTCTATCAACACGACTGATAGGTAGCTATGCACTGTGTTGGGGTACACATGGAAATAAAGTGTGCCATATAGCATAAGCCGTCAGTATCACGCGCATCTATGTGTGCATCGGTGTGAAGTTAAATCATCTATTATTGTAACGGGAGGATCAAACAGCTATCAAAGCTCATATGTGAAGCAACATATTTTCATTAAAGTCACCGAAAACGAAAGGACCAAACAAAACACTTTGGCCCAAAAAATCATTTCAGATGCGTTTTACGATTCATGTTTAGTATCTTATTTCGTTTTAGCTGACTGCTTTTGATATTCGTGTTACGTATAAATAACTCTAGAGGGACATGGATGCATCACACACTGCGGTGCTGGAAAATATTCATGGAATGTCTTTCGCTTAGGGCTTAAAAATTAGCAGTGAAGGAAAGATACGTTATATGCAACAAACGACGGCTAATCTCGCTATAAATTCGAACGTGATCGAATGTTAGATTAAGAGAATGTCATCTATTTGTTTGGTCAGTCCTTTGATTATTAGCATGAAAATGTTTGCTTCTCTTGCTATTGTTAAACCTGCTAATATGGATTGTTTTGCTTAGTGTCAATCAGATTACTTCACAGTATCACATAAAAAGAGGTTATATTGCCAATTGCGGCCCTGACTCTCATACAATGCGTAATATGTGTCGTTAGTGGACCAAGGAATATATTGCTATCGATAACTAGACAGTATTGATATCTAGATATTCTTGGGCTAAATTTGGCTGTCATATAAGTCTTTATCATTTTGTCTTCACAAAGTGGAGGAAATGAGTCTCTGTGGCGTAGAACTCAATAAAATGTCAAACATTTATGTCACTTAAGAACCCAAATGTGGACATTAAAGATAGCCAGGGAAACTTCATAGTGGTCATTTTGGATAATTGGATTTTGATATATTCATATGTCTGTATTAGAACCTAGGAATCACTGCCACCTGTGGCAATGGACCCGATTTCGTTTCCTA
>CM067352.1:37993578-37998578 GCA_034190875.2 Urechis unicinctus | reverse complement strand
GCATTGAAGTACTTTCATGTCGAATATGTAGCCTCGCTTAACGTCGCACTTAGCAGCAATAATATCGAATATTGAGTATTTTGAGTCAAATATCAATTATTCAGCAAGCCATATTCACCTCACCAAGGTTTTTACGCCATATGCTCGACTAAGCTTTGGGGTTTTATGGTGCATGCTATATCCAGCATTTTCTCATATCCCTGTACGTCGCATTGATTAATTTCCACAATTAAATCAATGATGCACAGTGATAATTATTTGCGTTTGCATTATTCATGTTTCCGCTTTTGAACGGAGGCATATGCAGCATATTCGAAGCTTCCGCACTTGGGGTACACATTCCAAATCACAGATGAATATAAGCTACTCCACCACTTAGGTTTAACAATAGCATTCTACAGAATGTTATAGTATTACGCTGGGCTCTGAATGTGACAGTGAATAATCACAGGACTAAGGACCGCTTTGAGTAGCAATGTACGCACTATGCTCCTCATGTAGAGCTTTGGAGAGCTGAAATAGTACCCGGGCAAAGGTTGAAAACAGCTGCACCTGTAGCCTCATTGCGAGTATAACAAAAACTTTGCTAGGTAAGGATAGCTTTAGTTCTCCGTAGCTAAATATCTATAAAGCGAACGGATCTAATCTTATCTATACAGCGATTGCAGCCTGAGCTGGTATTGCCCTTCAGTTTCGGCGGCTAAGTACATACATATCCTTCCCGCCTAATTGATTTTGAGTCACATGGAATCTCTCTGTATTTCAGTGCTTATGTTATTTGTAAGATGTATACTATTATGTTTCCGATATACTACGTGAAGCTCGTGCTTATATCAATATGCGCTGATTATTGCTCTTGTATATACTACTACCGAGAACTCTCCACAGTACACATGGTAATCGCATTGATTGGTTCGTAGAATTTTGCATTAATTCATTGTTTATTGACCATTATATCAGGTGCAATGTGCTGCGGAACATTGCTTGGTCGAAATAGGAATTTCCGTGTTTTATGGAGCAAATTGCCCCGCGAACAATCGCGTTATGCAAATGACATCAGTGAGCAGAATGTGGCATTGGCAAGTTGTGCAGCATTATCTGGATCTACGCAATCAAAAATCGATTAATTTGGCTATTGGCTAACAGAGTGGGCATTATATAACATAGCGTCAAAGCCCATTATCACAAGTGTCAAAGCCGGTTGCCGTGGCGTAGTGGTAAAATGCGTCGCCGTTCTACAGATTGTGGGTTCGATACCAAAGTGTTAAACCTCACTGGTTTCCCGTGACTCGGATATTGACGTGAAATGGCGGTCCCATCCCATCTTCGAAAGATCCTGTAGCTCAATAGTACCGTGCTGGACCTGCGTCCAAGCGGCGTGTGTTTCGCCGCCCCGTCTGGGCAACATGTTTGTGCCAAGTAGGCGCTGGCACTAAAGAGGGCCTGTCCAAGCAGCACAATCATCCCCATCCATCCCCGTCGCGATATCACCTCGTTGTTGGAAGTGATGTTAAACCCTATTTCTTCCATCACCATCACCACATGTGTCAGAATGACCGTTCTGTTTCACTAAGCATCTCCACACATCTGAGATTCAACATTTGCCTGGACATTATCTCTTAATTGGACAATCCGTACCGCTGAGGAACGATAATTACCGTTATTCTATACATGTATTTTGATAACCGATGTAACAACATCGTGTATGCTGATACTAACAACACAATTGACCTGATTATAGTGCAGGTGCCATCTACGGACCTTTGTCTTATGCCAGCATGCTGTCAAAAAACCACAATGGTTTCGATTGCAGTAATCACACGAGAAATATTTCCACATTTCCATATTCTGCTCGGTGCTGTCCATTGGCGCATTGGTACAATTTTTACGTTGCAAATCGATAGGAATTGCTAAGTATGGGTGAAATACATGTATCCATATCTGGGCAGTCAAAATTGGGCATGAAACGGTTAGTGAATGACTATGCAATATGTGTAACTGGGCTGCGTTAGATAATATTAAGCCCCTGAAAAGGAAAGCCGTTTTAGGTAGGTAAATACGTAGTTATTGCGAATGATGCCTCTCTGTTCAACACATACTGGGGTAAAGTAAGTACATTTTTGCTGAATGTGTTCCATCCGTTTGTAAAACAACGGATATAAATATCGTACAAAGTGCAATCTTTAAACATTACCTTTCTTGCTGAGCTACACACGTTGTTTTTTATAATTAGCACCACGCTGTTATATAAATAAGCCGAGTTGATTTACAAATCAGGTTGAATCTATAGAGATTAACTCAAAATAGATTATCACAAATAAGTTTTTGTTTTTATTCTCAAACGGCGGCATGGCTTGTAAGGACGTACGCGCTGTCAAAATGGCGCATATAAGGCTCATACCCGTCCACGCAATCGGCTTATACTATTGTTATATATGATACTTCAATCATTATAATATAACAGCTCGGTAAACAGTTAACGGACTTAAAGCATTATGCGCATCATGTTACAAACATTACTACAGATTCAAGAGTGTAATTTACCAAATTAGATACATGACAAGTGCAACCGTCTCGACGTAAGCAAAGAGCCTAAGTCAAATGCAAAGCCGAGATGGAGTAGTAACTATTCAGTTTCTAGTGAGGTATTGTTGTAGAAATATATGTAAAGTATCCTAGCACAGCTTATCAATACATTCATATCAATCAAACCAAACATACATGTGTCCTATTCGTTCCCAAAACGACCTCATTGACTCCACCTACACAGCTAGCATGCAATGGACTACGTCATGTATACTTCAACGGTAGTGTGCCTGGTCAGGCCGTTCACGCAACCATGGTTGTAAAAGCGTAGGAATCATTTGCAGACAAAGACTCCTGGAATTAGTTATTGATTCATTATATTCACTAGAATTGCAAATGATACAAAGCGTTTTACACATGAAGACGTAATGTGTATTGCTCTGGTTCAGACGTAATGTGAATGTTAAAATGAATCATGAGTATAGCATCGATTTTAAGCCAGCATAAGCCGAACACATTCCTTTACATCAACGTAAAGTAATCGCAACATTGACCAGATGTCCCAATAAACACCATCCCTTGGAATATAACATATAGCTTTAATCCTTTCAGTGGATGACTTCTTTAGTGTGTATGTGATGTGTTTAGACGGAAACATTGGATGACATAGCTCGGTTACATTTTGTGATTAGGGCGTTGATAAGGATATGTTTAATTCCATATCTATTCGCCTAATGAATGATCAATATAAAATGACATATTAATGTTACAAGAAAAGCTTACCTGACAGCAACGCAGCATATATTATGTTGATGACATAACAGGGTGATTAAAATATGTTTAGGCCGGATATTTGACATAATGTACAACCCCATTTCAGAAGCACAAACTAATTGCTGCAATAATTTGGGCATTTTGCAAAACAGATCAAAGGGTATATCACTCCAAATAGCTAGTCCATCCATGTACGGCAAAACTGAACAGCAAATATTTGAGCGTACGAAATAATCAATTGATTGGTCATGCAAATCAATAACTTTCATCAGCTCAGCTAATCATTTACTTTTCGGACATGATGTAAACCATTCCTACAGCTCATGTCAGGTAATATGAATATTGAAATGAACTGAATCACTACAAGGTTAATACAGTTGTGTTTAGGCTGAGCAAAATGTTAAAAACGACAAAGGACTACAATGATCTTAATTCTTTGAGACATGGAATATGCAAAACATTTGAAAAGTTACTATATATCAGTTTGTATAGCAAGTGTTGAGAGAAAATCGTGTTCTGCCGCCACAACAGTATAGCATCGAATCTACCTGATTGCATAATTTAAGACACATGTTACATACCGACAGTCATTATTTACTAATCAATGAAATTCCAGTTGACATGTGCAGAGCCTGGTTATTGAATAAGACATCACTAATGCCGGCAAGCTCAACTCCACAATACAGTAATGCCCTGGGGCAGTAAATTCATTTAATGGTGAACAAATCTAGTAACAGTAGATTCGGCTTAGTTTTACGTGACGAGGATCCTTAACACATAAGTCATTGTGACCAATCCCATTGGCACTACATCTTAGCCAAACTAGTGCTTGCTGTTGTCCTGTAATTGGCGCTTGCTATGGGCATCTTAGTTGTACACACTTGAATAATTACGGACACAGCGAAAAATATTGGTGAGGATGCGTCAATGGCTATTCAACAGCTATTTACATAATAACTCGCCAATGATTATATGATAGAATAATGATGCATAAGCCTTAGGCGAGGTGCATATATATATATATATATATCTATATATATATATATATATATATATATATATATATATATATATATATATATATATATATCGACCAGTATCTGACTTTCATCGGGTTTGCATCGTCCTGTGACTAAGGGCTAGTATAAAGCCTAATAAAAAGGTCAACTGTTGTCTGTCTTAACAGGTTTTTTATTACCTCTTAGTCACTGAACGAAGCAAACCCAATGGAAGTCACTATAGCATTAGCTTAATGCTGTAATTGCTGAAAAGTTAGGGGGCCACGTTTGTACCTTATGAGATTAACGAAGCAATTGTGTTTTAACATATGAGCTCTCCTTTTCTCATTGTTGCAATGTCATGCAATATTTACTCCAATATCATGTACGTTAGATAACACCAATATATTATATTGTACGTTAAATAACACCAATATATTACATTGTACGTTAGATAACACCAATATATTATGTTGTACGTTAGATAACACCAATATATTATATTGAAAACGTTTTTCTAAATCCCTACATAGCAATTGTCAGTATCTATAAAGTAACGCACATGCGTGATTTATTTTCCTCGTTAACTCCAAAAAATCTTTTACCCGCTTCCGGCCATAGCACCGCTTTCAAGAACCACTGCCACGGTGCGATCTGAAACTGATTTGTCTAAGCCACTAATACAGATATCCTGAACGCCTA
>CM067352.1:37972215-37993478 GCA_034190875.2 Urechis unicinctus | reverse complement strand
TATTATGGTGCACATTATAACCAACCTGATTCATACCAGACACATTATGGTGCACATTATAACCAACCTGATTTATACCAGATACATTATGGTGAACTTATGACGAACCTAATGTATACCAGACACATTGTGGTGCACATTATAGTCAACTTGATTTATACTAGACACATTATGGTGTTCATTGTGATCAATCTGATTTATACCAGCATCCATAAATACTTACAAGATATATGTATAAATTAAACCCATAACGCTGGGGTAGATGGCAAGGTCCATTCAAAAATAAATGGCTGCTAGCGGCGTAGTACTGACACAAACAGCACACGTGAGCATTTTAGTTAGTCGTGTAACTTAAACACAACGTGTAGCCACAAGGACACCTCATAGAGCACATCCTTGTTGATTGCTAATGGGCTATCGGTGTATGTTTGATCTATATTTAACCACGATAACCTTAACACACAACTAATTATTGCATTCATTATGCCATTGCAATTGCAGCTGCCGCTGTTGTGGAACAAATTGCTCATTTGATAGCTGCTGTATAACATGGACGCCAGTCAATCATTTTGATATATGTACTGGTATGCCTTACTTACTTACTTATGCCTCTTGCGGTTTACGCAATAACCCTTTAGCATGGGCGTTTGTAAGATTCACAAGATGATATTGTCATTATCATAACTTTATAACAAGTTTCGATATTGTGTATGGTGCGATCGCAATTCTTGGTCAGACATCAGGTCACGTCGATACTGAAGGCTGCACCAAATGTTACAGGATCTAATGTAAATCCCGTGAGATGAGTTTACCGCGCGATAGTTTATATGAAAACAATGCATGATATCCCGCTCACGTGACATGCAATGAGCATACATTACCAAAGATTTTACCATTGCGATAGGTTGAACGATGTGCTGTCGAACTTTCTGCTATACATTCTTGTGTGTATTAATACACTGAAACTGTGTGGGTAATTATCTATCATTGGGGCTCTGTGAAACACGGCCCCAAGTAACACGTTGTATGTTTGCCGGGCCAAAGTCGCTTCCATTGACAAGTGATTTGTAGAGTAGAGCCCTACAGCGTCTGTAAAATGCTACGCTGTGGCACAAGTATCCGTGTTAGTATATGAGTCGTGCTAAACCAACGAACCCTTGCACAATAAAGCACCCAAGCGACTGATGTCCGCTATTGCCTACCGGTTTTCATCCATTATCAAATAGACCAAAAAAGGTTTAGAGTTATATGAGGACGAAAACGGGCTATTGTGAGAGTCATTCCCCTTCCGAAGCATGGATATGCTTGTCATGATCACAGCGGCAATTCATCAAAAATATGGTTTTGTCAGGTAAATGACCAAGTAAAAATCAGTAAAGTCTTTGACTCACCATAACAATCGATATCAGGATCACTGTAGCATAAACAGCTCTGGTGTTATGACTGGTGATTAAATAGTACACGTTCGTATAGTTATTCTGCTTTAATATCTGATATTCATCCATGTGAAAGCAAAATCATGAAACGTGACTATCAATACTCCTACAGGCAACTAGTATTGCTCATTAATCTTCTCTTTATGCACCAGAAAACTATAGCAGCATTGCCTCATACAGGTTCATAATGGATATGGCAACGGAAAGGGAGAACAACGAATCATATCATTGACGGCTTTAACGGACTGTACGCAAGAGGAAAGTAAAACATTTACGTAGCTCGCATGGAAGGTCAGGGAAAATTATCTAACAATTGAACGGCGGCCAATAATTGATCTTTGCCCAGGGATAAGTCTGTAGGATTAAGCGTATGAGCACGCAAATAAGATAAGTTGGGGCGTAGGTAAACAAATAAATGCTATATGTTTGACAAAACATGCAGCTTGCTGTGAACAGTAGCAAAATATGTATATATGAATATATTGATTTATATTTATTGGTACTTAGTAAACATCAATAGCGCTCGGGATTCATGCCGAAGATCTTGCTTATGTCAACCTCTTTGCTTTCATCATTGTCAATTTATTCTCATGGCTTTCTTATCAGCGGTAGCCTGAGTTGAGCATTACATATCCTTTAGTTTGTATGTACTGTGCATCCCTTGTGACCAATACGTCCAAGTAATTCCTTTGTGACAATTCATTCAACTTGTTTAGCGACTGTATGACCACAGTATGGAAAAATATCGTGTCATATCTCGGATAAATCTTAGGACCCATTTCAACAGGAAACCAGTTACGCAACAGATACATCGTCAGGGTGTGTCTGGCAACATTTACACAAGTAATCCTGTAACTACTAACTGTATGTAAATTTGTTTCAAGGAAATACAGGTTGCGATATGTAACGTCTCAAGCATGCATTAAACATTTTGAAATATAAACACAGGGCAATATCTAAATTAACTACAGTTACAAAGTGACCTTTTAAAAATGGAATAAACAATGGAAGACGTCCTAACCGACCTTCACAAGTCACCTTAGTCGATATCGTTACCTTTCCACCAATTGGAGAACCTACTCTATGACTACACCTCTGTTTGCTTTAACTGGGGAGAATGCAATGAGCAGATACAGTTTGAATACTTTGGGTTTGATGCTATGTTGCCTATGGTAGTGTCATGTATCAAACTAGATATTTACAGTTAGTAACTTCATACCCAGCCAATACTGTATTTTGCCCTCCGCAGTGTGTACATCGTTACACAAGTACATTCTCTCCTGGTGTCTGAGTCTTACGAAACCAGTTAGGTATGACGCATGGTTATATGTTAGTTTCCAAATGATTTTTGTTAGCTGTTTACGTCTATGCGCTAGTAAATGAGACGAAATGAATACTGGTGATTATTGTAACATTCAACATAGGGGTGATATCACAAAGGTGAAGGATGGGGATAATTGCATTTCTTGAACATCGCCTCTAGTCACAAGAACCAGCAAACACTAATCACAGGCTCTTTCCCCGGACAGGCTACGAAGTAAAACCCAATCCCATTGAGCAAACGGATCAGGTCCATTTATCCGTCGGATTATAGTGTCAAATGAGAATGATTCACGACTCAGATGAGAGCTTGTATGTCGTCCTGGTGATACATAACCACCGTATTTGACAGACATACGACAGAGACTAACTCAAATTTACCCGGAGGCTCAATCATTTGTAAGACACGCGTTCTTCTTTTCAAAAAAACATTCTTAGAAATGTTATAAAGAAAGCGGTAATATGACGAATTGTCTCCATTGTAAGGTATCGCTGAATCCGAGGTGCAATCTGTGTTTTTGTATGAGCAGTCGTCGTTGTAGTTTAGAAAGAATTGTTTCGTCCACGCATCATCCACAACAAAGACATGAAATTCGATGTGCACCTTATGTGCAATTCTTGCGGTTTTTTTTTATGAAATATATATATATATATATATATATATAAGAAAATATATATATATATTTATATAGATATTTATAGAGATAGAGAGGGATATAGGAGGAGAGGGATAGGGATATAGAGAGGGAGAGAGGGACAGAGAGGGGGAGATACAGAGCAGAAAATGAATCATATAGATAGAGATCATAGATAGAGAGAAAGAGAGATATAGATATATATTCATATATAAAGAGATATATATAGATACAGACATATAGAGAAATATAGAGATAGAGGCATATATAAATAGAGATATATATATACATACAAATATATATATATATGTATATGTATTAATATATATAAACATATATATATGTATATACATATATATATATATATATATATATATGTCTACTATATATATATATATATATATATATATATATATATATATATATATGTATATATACATATATATATGTGTGTGTGTGTGTGGGTGTGTGGGTGTGCGTACACCTCATCATCGAATTTTGATGAGTAAAATATTCGTGCGTATTCCTAAACTTATAAATCTCAGACAATTATATAACGTCGAGTGTACAGCAGTATGGGAATCCTGCTTTATCCATTTTTGTAATCTATGACAAGGTCGTAGTGATATATGCAGTACGGAACAGCAATTACGATATGTGCGTCATGGTATCATGCATGATAACCGAACATTTTTGCTGTGGTAGGATATGTACGCATTTCTCATCTACAAAACCTGTATATCGATGTAACCTGGAAAACAGCAGCGGCCTTCAGCAGCCACGCGCAAACAGATGCTGTAGATCCATGCTCGACTCCAGTGCCTCTATACGAGCTTTTATATCGAGGACTGTAGGGATGGATAAAAGATGAAGAGTCGCCCAGATATCCAGTTGCCTAATGCGTCTAAGCTCTCGAGGGGCTTATATTCTTTGGTACTTCTAATTGTGTGTAAAGTGTAATTGATCAAGGAGAAGCAAGATGAGACCAAAATATGCCGCTTTCAGGAAACAAGCGCGGAACATTTTGCGAAACAGCCACTCTCTAACCATCGTCAGTATTTCCGAAAATTTAGAGATAATGCAATGTGTAGCACAATATAGGGGATTTATATTCGTTGCTACTTCTAATTGTGTATAGCTGTCTTGCTAGTATAACATGACATCAGTATAAAATATCGGCATGACTTACATTGACATTAATTTGTAATTTGTCGTATTGTTTCCTATGTTACTATAGCATAGACTAGATATTTCAATCCCCTGCTAATGAAACGTTGTATGGTGAGTACTAGGTGAGAAGACTTTTCACTTTATTATTTGACGGAAAAGTGATTGCGGAATTTAAAACCTGGGACATTGCCAACAGGCAAATTGCACTGTCATCCAAGGGACATCCATATCAATACCCCGGAAGGAAATCATCTATGGAAACTTCATCACCTGACCCCTATATTGAACGCTGCTGCAGCATTAACTGGACATGACGTATAACCCTGTGTTGGGCTAATTATGTGATGTATCGATGACCAAAGTGCCCCATATCCGGCAATGCAGAGAGTGTGTAGAGACCTATGTACACATCGATTTTGCATTACAACCTGTTGTTTAAATAACTGGCATTCCAGTCACATGGATCACGACACAAAAGAAGCTGAATGTTTGCCAGAGCCTTGTGGATTCTATTGTTCATCTATATAGTGCCGGGTGCGTTCAATGACTTGTATAATGGCACTTGTCTATGTTTATCTCTCTTACCAAACCAACGAGCAATAGCGGATGGTTTTTTCTAAGAGTTGTAACTAGGACACTACAGAACAATGAAATGAGATGCAATGCGGGGATTTCAATTAACCTCAGAAAAACGATGGCGATAAATGAGGATAATTCATATGATTGAGGGCCATATTCTTGTAATTAGCCAGTAATCATAATAGTGCATTACTCAGCCCAATTTTAGCTGTGATTCGCTTTTGACGGCTGTTGTTGCTGAATTATTTGACCGAAACATACTCGTACTGCTAGCCCCAAGGACTATATCCATAATCATAGTACGAGGGATGATATTGCTATGTGAAGCGATAGGCTGAGATAAATACCTTTACATTTGAATTTGTTTGCTGATTGACACACAAAGACTAGCTGATACTGTTCAAATATCCAGCGGTTGGAGAACAGGCTCCCAATGACATTTGCCTATGTTTCTTCTAAACATCCAATGAGATGATCAACCTGTGGATTCCATTTACGGAAGTACGTCAAAGTATATAGTAATGATATATTAGCGATTATTCATGATTGTCATGAAGAATTGTCAGGTAAATCTCCGAGGTGTTATTTCTAAGCGCCTGATATTACAGTTTATTTGCCTTTGGGATAGTTCTGTGACGTAGCTGTATCGTGTAGAAATATGAACCTTCATCAATTTTTGTTCCCCCTATTGCTAAATCAATAAAAAAACTGCTATGATATCTTAGTTTGAAATGAGCCAACCAATGGTATTACATGTAACGACCACAGCATAACTGGTTGTCTGCGATCATTGCGCAAATCTTAACGAAGTAGCTACATAAATATACAAACTCATTTCCGACTGAAAAATGTCCCGTACCGTTTAACAATGTCTCGGTCTGTGATTTCCGATATTATTTTGCAGTATGGTCAATGTTGCTTACGCTGCATTGAATAGTTGTTGCGCGTTTACCTGCATCGTTCGCAGCGTTAGCAGTAGTTGGTACAGTCCGTTCTTTGATGTTGGCATTTCATTTCCCGATTGCAGATGATGCAGACAAGCAAGTGAGGCAACAAGTTTCCGGTCGATAAATGGTATTAACAAGCAACTATTTTGTTTTGTTGAAAGTTTGGATGGAGTCTATTGTTAATAACATATTGGACATCAGCTCTGGACACAGGCAAGAGCAAAAGACGGATACATTGCCCATTATTTATTCGCAGGTAAGCATACTGTTATATAAGGCCTGATCTTGATTTGAAACTCAGCTTCATTGATGGTACACATTGACTTGTCTATAGGCTTGTCTGCACCAATCGAGCTGATTAGCATCAGTAGTATAGCTATAAGAACCATAACGTTTCAAATATATTGGATATTTCATATTGATTCGATGCATTGCAAATACACGAATCTGTCTGCCTAGGAACTGTACATCATTATTAAATATGAAGGATTTGGGACTGATAAATTTTCATGCCGTCATGTATTCGCGCTCGTTGGCCGTTGGGAAAGGGCTGCAGTGTAGCTCTTTTGTATGAAGCCTTAATCTTGTATTGTTTTACTAATGCTAGAACTGTGCATAACATCGATGTTATCTTAGTTGGACTTCTAATGGTATAGCATACAACGATAATTGGGAATGTTTTTATCATCGAGCGTAATGCAGCTTCTGCTTGTTATGAGTCAGAATAAATCATCATGTCCACCTCTACGCAGAGGAGCATTATTTTACATGAAGCCCGATAAAGCTACCGAGATGGTAGCAATTCACTGTGCAAATATTTTATGATTCAACCTGTTAATAACTAGCAGAATAACAATAGCAAGTGATAACAAACATGGTAATTGGATTATTTCACACGGATTGCGTCTATCCTCTCCCTTTATGAGAACGTCCCTTAGCTTCTATAACAACATTTCTTTTTTTCTTCTGCAGTTACGCGATGGTAATTTTATTGGGTGATATTTTACATGCCAACATTTATTATGCACCGATCATATGGCAATACTGATGGTATGCAGACATGCTTGTTTGTGAATATCTATACATAGCTTTGATGACGTACTTTTGCTCTGTGGGCGTAATGAATATTACTAACCTAAGTCAGAATACAAGGCATGGGTCGAAAAAAAGTTTGCATGGCATCTATTATTAGTTGGAAGCATCTGTGATCGAATTTGACAATCTGATATTTCACGAACATGTTATGTTTTTTGAAGAAACCGAGATGTCCAAGCAGAAATTCTGTGACCTTTTCTCATTATTTAACAAAGTTTACTATCACACGACACGTTGCACTCTACACCTATACATCCACTAATACCCTAATAGTCTTAAGTTTCAGGTAATACAGTTTAGATGAAAGCGTTCGTTTGCCCATTCAAGTCAACGTAATATATGTCCAGTCTTTGGTTGGCGCTTGTTCGTAATAGTCTCATTTCCTACTATTGCCACTTATAGCAAATGTTGTGTTCTGCGAAATCCAAACTCTAGGTAAAAGTTTACATCCAACATTTTTCAAATGCAATCATCTTAATGAAACACCGAAATACAATCATACCAAATACAAGTTCGGATATTTTGCCGATAACATAGCATCTCATGTCAACACATTTGGCTGTATTAACCTTTGATTGCCTCTCGCAAATGTGACATTGCAATCAACCACAAACGAATGATTTATTTGTCTAGGTGCCAGATGTTTGATGTCCTTGCCTCATATTAAGGCTTTAGGTCTAAGTAAGATCGTGTAATTTTGATTTAGTTTAAACAATGTTTGAGTTGACAGAGAAGCACCAGAGCACTTTGAGGCCTCCAAATTACGCGCCGATGTCAGAGAATATGGAATGCTGATCCCCCTATATTGTGTAGCTCATCTTTGTTTTTAACAAATATTTCATTTCTGATGCAATATCCCATGAACTAAAACGCACAAGAATAGTGTCCTCTATGTAAGGTTAGCACTTTTATATTTTTCAATTTTATTTACAATAAGTAACTCTTGCTAT
Organism: Urechis unicinctus; assembly: GCA_034190875.2. Taxonomy (NCBI): domain Eukaryota; kingdom Metazoa; phylum Annelida; class Polychaeta; order Xenopneusta; family Urechidae; genus Urechis; species Urechis unicinctus. The sequence continues at coordinate 37,985,346 of CM067352.1, read as the reverse complement.
GCATATTTCTACGGCAAACACGAAAAGCAGACTCATCATTGGTTCTTGCGAGTCAATCCATAAGCCTGTACCTTCATTTTCTTCCCCAGCACCCAGGGCAGCTGACAAAGGAGGTTTGCAGCCTAACCTAGATTGTCATATACAGTTCAGATAGATCCATAAATTTCGTTAGAAAGGAGACAATAAAATGACCTTCCTTAGAAATTGATATTGCTAGCCCACCAATTATCCCAAATGACATTTTATCTATATTGATGGCCAAATGATCAGACCCGAATGATGAGAAGAGTGCAATAACATTCTCCTTTCTAACTAGATATTTAAGTTTGATAACACACATCAATACCTCATATACATGATGCCTGTCGCCAAGCTTTTCCTGTGCTTTATGGAAATGTGCACAACTACAGCTGGGTTCAAAATAATAAAGCGCACTTTGTACAATAATCTTGTATGTCTATATATTTGTAGACTCCATTACCAGAAATTAAATCCTTTGCGATGTTGTTAAAATCTACCCTGATATATCGTGTAAATCACGTGTTTCAAGATAGGGAAGGATTAGACATTAGAATAGTTCCTGATATGGTCGACGTTAACATGCAACCGTTCCTAAGGCAGTGCTATTCTTATCGTGTCACCTATCCATACATACAATTAGCTACACTAAAATTCACAATTTGACCAGGACAATATTTACTTCCTTCAAAGACTTAATGCTTATGAATCACACAATCTCATCATTTGCTCGTAACTGAGCCAAGCACAACTCTATGGATTATAAAATCAGCCAATCATTTGATATCTGTTATTGCCTTTGACTCAATGTGCAATTATTCAACAAAATGATACTAGTTGATTCCATTATAAGCAAAATCCTTTTGTAAACAATCGAATTAAACACACATGACTTAAGCGAATCAACGAACACTATATTCGCATGTTCAACATGACATATGTTGGAAAGGCCAACACAGGTTTTGTCTGCAAACAACTAGCAAGCTACAAATGTAATGACACACAATGGCAGAGAAAATATTTAAACAAATGCACATTTATAATCAGTCGCGTCATCATACATTGATAACACATTATCTCTCTTGAGGACGCCCTAACCTCTGTTGTCATTTATGCATTTACAATTAATCCCGTTGACGCATTCATACCGGCAATACCTGACGTATTGTGTCCTCTCGATGATCCTGACTATGTTGACTTAACTTTGGCTAGTTGATCACTGACGTTAATGACGTACTACACCAGCTATGCTAATAATTAGTGCAAATAATGATTAGTGTGGAACAGTCATACACAAAGACCCGAGGTGAAGAGTGCATATCAAATGATATTCATAAAGTACTGCAATTTAGGACGTTTATGTTGTAACACATCAATGAGCTTAACTTCAAATATCTCGACCAGTCAGTAATTACAAATGTCGCATCTTTCTGCGAATGAGCATAAACCGCGTCCAATACCAATTACAATACCCAAATGCATTATAGATATATTGGTACCCTATTCGTCACTTAAATTCAGTTTTCTTATTTGCTGAAATGAATTCAACAACTATAATCCTCCCATAACATCTTTCACATCCTTGTAATAGGCTAAGTGAAGGGACATAACTGGCCTCTCCAAGACGGCGATTATGGCTTTTAGGACCGCAGGCGTGTTGTACCGTTACGTTGTTTTGCTCATAACGTTAATGTAGCATAGATGGATTCATGCGCCAGGTGAGTTTAATCTGTCTTATATTTCTCAGTTTTAATTTACGCGTTTTGTTAGCTATTTTCTTGATACCAGTGCAAAGAAATAAAATTGGCTAATTTTGCACACTTCGCTGTGAAAAGTAATATGATTTTAATTCGTGATGTCACACACAATGGTTCAGTGTATAGTGCCTCTTTATTCCCGGTAAAGCAATACTGACAAGATCTGTACAGCACAATAAAAATCATACTTATTTTGATGGATGCATCGACCCTTACCATTGAAACCGGCGCTCAGAATGCTTGTGTTTGAATAGTGCATGTACGGATTGTTTATGACTAGGTGATATTGAGTAATCTGAATAAACTGAGCATTTCCAAATAACGCAAACACTCATCTTGTGGTGATGAATATGAGGAAAGCGATAGACTTTATTGAGCAGCGTTAATCGTGTAAATGACTGCGCCGAAGCTGAATTGAAAAAAGCCTTACGTTTGCACCCCCCGAAAATGTGTTCGTCAACGGTATATCAAGCAACGAGCCTTTTGATTATAGCTTCATTCCATGGTTTTAAAATTTGCCGTGCATCGTAGGTCTTTTATATAATGATGGATGCATTATTAAAAGTTACATTTGACCAAATGTGGTTAAGTATGTCAGCTTATTCATGAAAGGTTACCGATGAGCATAGCTCTGTCGACCGCCATATTATCCGTTATCACGATCTTGCTAACACAGAAAATGTAGTGTTTAATCTGTAATCGGGCAGTAAAAGGCGGGTCAGGAAATAATTGCGCACATTTAATGAGCTTTTAGGCCCAAAGCAAGCAACACTATTCATCTCTGTAAGTTTGGTCAAATAGGTAAACTGTTACGAATAAGAGCATGATTGTCAACCTGCACCACTATACGCAAGGATGGAATTACAGAAGTCAGAAATATACCTGGATTTGTATCATTTAATTGCGCAAACGTAGTAGCCTCAGATGCAACGGTTTTATGAAAGCCAAAACACCAGCTTTTAGTAATATCACATTATTACGAATCAGCCACATCCTTCCCATAACACGCCGATCAATAGATGCATGGGCTAATATTTCTTTTAATATTGCAATGGGACATAACTGCTTCGAACATCACATAGGCAGGTCACGCCGCATCAATTATGGTGAAAACAACGCTAACCTACTCTACCTTTATTAGAACACGGCCAATTGATTTGCAGTTGTCATCACGGCTGAGGGTAAACATTGTAAAAATGCAGAGCTCGAAAGATTATGGTATCTGGTAATTCCAAAACTGATATCGATTTTCATGATAGCATCAAGACACAGATATTTTCTAATGACGAGAGATAAATACAAAACACCTGGTGCTCTCTTGCCTTACTCGTCCTGAAATGGCAATAATTTGTTAGACCATTCAAGATAAACCGTGGGTATTCATTGCACGTTGCGATATCGTGCGATGCAAATAGGGCCTACTTTTTATGACTGTTATAGGGTTATCAACACGAACTGCACTCTTGTCAAAAAGTTTAGCATACCTTGATTTGTCAACCAGTATGATAAATGAGACAATTGCGTTGCGATTAATCTTTGTCTGATGGTAACCCCTCTTAAAAATGTCATGTAGTGATGACCGACGACCAACACACATTAGTTGGACGTGTGGCAAAATTCATGTTTTGGAGAATAATAATTGACCAAAGTTGATCCTCAATAAAATTGATAGCATTCCCTTGACTTAATTATCATCAAGCGGCACTATTACAAATACTTGGCTGTGCACTAAATAACAGAGATCAATCAGAGCCAAATGTCGCTAATAAAGAGTTGCATATGCTCTAACCAGCTAACTTGCAGGGTTCGGTGCTCATTTGTCACCTTGGGTGTCAAGTTGTTGCTAAAAGATATCAGAGACGTCATTATAACATCTGGTGGTATTATATTCTTATTGGATAGAACGGTAGTTCTGACCGCGCCCTGGAATAACAAACCGAGTTGTTGTCGTTTGTAGGGTATGCTTAAGTTTAAACCCTCGCTGTATGCGATAAAACGTGCCAAACTATACCTTGACTGCGTTTGACGGATTGTTGTATCAAACAATATCATTTATGCTTATGAGACAAGACAACATTATTCAACAGGCTTATGAAATTGAGTATAGGTGGAGTAAGTAGAACATTGGCTACAAGATAATCGGTGTTCATATTTAGATAATCATGATAACGATTGATGCCATCTGGAATTGAATTGATTATTCATGATGGCATTGGTTATTTATGATGGAATTGACTATTCATGATGAAATTGACTATTCGTATTTGAAATGACTATTCACGATGGAATTTACTATTCATGATGTAATTTGCGGGACCATATGCCATCATCGAGATAATTTCTAAGCAGTTCGGGAATGCATTTTCAACGCACATTTGATTTATTTATCCCAAATCATACAAATACCGTCATATAAGTCACCGTTCTGAATGACGTAAGCAGAACATATTTAATGTATTTTACTGGGTTGTGAATGATACCCGACCATGAGTCGCAGACAATCTTAGGAGCCATAACAACCAAGATAACAATGTTACTGTGTTACTTTGTGAAAGCCTCAAGGGAGATACTTCCCCTTAAAATCGATATACACGTCACCAATTATGTTGCAGCTGATAATGCATATTTGCGCAGTTTCAATATCGTTGTTTTCCTATAGGGGTGTATCGGGACTGCGCTGTGTAGTATGTCAGGGCACATTACGATGGTAATGCAAATGTTATATTCCGAGTAACCGCATCCAGGTCAATTGTTACATATTCACAATGCGCCTTGAATTCTACATGTGTACTTAGAAATCCAATGCCTCGACAACTAAGCACATTCTGTGACCCGTTCAAGATATTTGCATCTGTATTGAGATATTGTTATCTAATTATATTTGATGAGCATATGCGACGAATATATGTGATCGGAATTACCGCACACTGAACTGGTGATAGTATATTGTAACACTACACACAGCCAAAGCAAACCTTGTGTATAAAATCTAGACTATATCTCGGTGGAATAATGGCTAACCAGGGTTATATAACGGGTATATTCCAGCCAATCCTTTCGAACAACTCGCCCTATCAAGTCAGATTGAACCTGATTGAACACAATGAAACGAGGATTCTATAATCTATGCGATGCCCAGCCTAAACTTTTTCATCGCCCGCACTAGAAACGTCATGAGTGGTTTTTCAATTAGTCATTGTAGCTCCTACTGGCAATGTTTGAGGACCTGTATATGTTTTGGGTGAAGATAAATTCAATAACATTCATTTAGATGAGAATCAACGGGTTAATGGATTGTTGACCTGATGTCGACTGTCACATTTCAATATTTCTCCTTGATCTATTTTATCCACTAAATGTAAATCGTTGACCACTTCGGGCGATGACGTCACTTATGCATAACTACTCGTTTATTACGACGAGCACATTGATAATTTTGTTCAACGACAAAGCAGATATGTCATCATAAAATTTTGTTAACAGCAGAATCCTTGTAATTTATGAGGTGGTTAAAAACCCGTAAATCAATCCATACACGCTTGGTTCATCATTCCTGCCGTACAAATATGAAAAGACATCGTCACATAATCAAGCTCACATATTGATATGTATTTTGGCAGTTACAGACTAATTTAAGACTATCATCTGGTTACTGTGTAATACCAAGGTAAAGAACACTGTTCTACGCGGTCAAACAACATGCTATAGCCTGCAGCCCACGACCGTACGAATTTCTACGTAATACCAATAATAAAATTACATAGGTTAAGATATCATCCGATTTGCGCCTGGAAAAAACAACATCTATTTCTCCAGAATTCAATTACAGCATCAGTTAGCTATCAGACCTGAAAACCATTAGGCGAAATTGCCCTGAAACAAACTGGTGTATTTCACGGATATGTTATTTTGATGCACAAGCATAGACACCATTGTACACTTCGCTGGCTCGTGACATCATGACCACCACATAATGAAAATTCCATATGGACGATATATATGCTAAGGCGTGTACCGAGGAGAGTCATTTATGTAGATTAGTTACAATTCCTACAGACACATCTGTGAAAAGGTTCACAAAAGGGAATATCTAAGTTATACGTCGAAATATAATATAGCCTCCGCACGTTGGTTGTGTGAACGCTAATAGGATACAACTGTCACGTGCCATATGGTGAGTTGATGAAAAACGGGCGCTTACTCCTCGCCAAACATATGCCATATATTGGACTGCGTCGACGAAAAATCAGGGTTAGCTGTGAAACCAGTCACAGTGTGCTAGAGTTTTTTTATTGTTTCGTAATTGATGTTGCACATAACTAGAGTTTGCATACTTAATCTTTTATCTAGTTTTGAATTAAGGGGTCAATGACATTTATGTCAATGATACGCCGATGATGGTGACATACACGAGGAAGCAAATGATATGATGGCAGTTTCTGCCGAAAACGAATTTCTATAACTCTGTCACAGGTCTGAATCTCCCCTGCGTTGATACATGACTGATGATTGCGCAATGATGAAGATCACATGAGCGACATTGAGAATCCAAATTAATTTTATAGGCATACTTCATGGAATATCAAAATATAAGGATCATTTGTGCATCCTTAACTGCAGCTGAACAATAAGATACTTGTAGGCTAAATTCATCCCAAAATACATGTCGTAGGTATTTTTACCCATAGTCCAGCCAATGGCAGTTAATCCATGATAGAGCCAGAGAACTATCCAAAGAAACCATGCCATGATTGCGCACGCCTGTTGTGTTTGATGGTAACCAATTAATCCGTGTCTGCTATCTGTAGTAGAAAAATCGGAAAAAGCTGAAATAGTGGAAATAAATAGTACAGGGTGCAAAATTGTTTGCTTGGATCCATTGATATCGCAATAAGAGAAAAGCGCTAATGCTGAAGCCCGCCTATGGTCCAATAAACATAAGCCATAATCACTGCCTAGGAGAGGCCGATCATGTCCCATCACCAGGCTTATTACAGGGAGATTAGCAATGCCTTGGGTGGATAAGAGTAATTGGATCCCTCTCAGCAAATATGAAAAAAGAATGTTTGATGTGATGAAATGGGTGAGTATGGCAATGGTGCAGCAGCGCATTTTGGTAGGTTTTATTACACATCAATCGTTGTATAAATGTATTTGCGCTGTCATATATAACTTGGCTTATGCAAATCCGACTGTATCATTAACGTTTTTACGAACAATAAATGCTTTTGGTATAACATAATCGTCCTCTAATATGTACATTTGGATCGATTGCGTATGGGGCTTTGCCAGAGCTGCATTCTTTTTACACCCGATCCTGATTTTAATTGCGGAAAAAACTTGACCTTTTAAGACATTGCTGGTTTTGCGCTTGGTCATTTTGGACAACCGCTTTGAAGATGGTCATTAACCTGCCCTCTCCAGCTTATACAGATATTTGCCTTCCTCGTAGAACATCCAGGCAAGGGTCTGTTAGCGTGATTGGCTTTTATTACGGGTCACTTTCCGGACCGTTTGGGTCGATAAGGCTAAAGATGGCATCTTCAGGTTGAGCAGGTGGGCGATTAAATGCGGGGTTAGTAATGTAAAAGGTCAGATTAACAGAAGAACAATTGAGATAGTCATATGAACTATTAATTATTATATTGGGATATGAAAAGGTAGTGAAATGAATGTTTTTGCTATATAACAGAGATACGTTATTTGGTCACGTTATTTGCCAGCAATTGCGAATTTAATGCTTAGTTCAATAACTCATTTCAAACCTGATGTGTGTTTTGTAAATCATGTTTCATGGAAATATAGGAACGCAATATCACTATATTGGCTGTAGTAACGTAAATGATTTTTAAAGGTTCGCAATTTCAACGCTAAGATCTTACGAAGAAATGTTTTGAGGGTAGAATCAAAAACGAAATATACCACTTGAATCAGATGTTAAATGCCACACCATGATTGCCCAATACATATCTCAGCGTGTATGGGTCATAAACTGTTTGTGTGGCAACCATGGTCACTTTTGTATTAATAGTTGATTGTAGAATTGATGAAATGTTTGCCGTCGTATTTCTATCAGAGCATTGTAGAGCGCTATTAAATGCTCCTGACTAATTCAGCCACATTCTCAAGCCCTTCTTAGATACATGTTGTTTTAGTGAACGCATAAACCTTGCAAGTGGTATCATGAAATCGTGTCCTTACTATCTCACAAAGCATTTGGGTCCTCAATGTTCAGTATTCTATATTTGTACAATTCGGGTATGTTTCAAACAAACATTTAGGCTTCCGTACGATTCCATATGCTAACGGGGACATCACTTTAAAGACTAGCACAGTACCCGTCTCTTGCTCTAACAAGTCTTTACACATCCAGCCTATCTTGTTTGAGTATGATACGCACAAATTCCTTATAAATTATCTACCCTAACCAATAACTATTAAAAAGTTTTTCTCACTCCTTGTGATCATTGATATGAAAAAAGGAATGCGGAAAAAAAACCAACACTATAGACGACTTATAAGCTCCACCTGAATCACTGCTAAAAAGTGACTTTGCTTGGGAATGAAAGCAATATCCGGCTCTTAATCACAGTCGAATGTATTATCGAAGTGATTTTTCTGCAAGTCATCCGTTACACCACATAGAGGATAACAGGGGTCGCTGCGTTGAACATTAGTCCATCGAAGCAATATTGTCTTTAAATCAATTACGCCGACGATACTGTTTACCACATTTATTGTAATTACACCTTGTATAGCTACTTGTAAGTATGAAGGACATACGGTTAACACCAATATGCTACTGACGTTGTCAGGCTGTATCATATACAAGGATTATACGCACCCATTTAGTCCAAAGACATAATGTACCTTTCCTCCAACAATGATCCAACATGGTTTTTATTTAAAAATAGATACGGTTTAAAAAGTAACTTGAGGAATATTTTTCTCGATTTCACATAAACAAATTGCTTTCAATGTATTTGCTAGAAACTTTATTTTGCAATGATAACACCTCGTTATTTCGATCACTTCTTTTCGAAATTTACAAGATATTTCAATATATTAACTACGTTTGCAAGTCGCACATTGCAATGCCATGCTTAATTGATAGTTGTGAATGTAAATTGAGAAACGGTCTGTTGGTTCTGCTTTTGAAATTACTTGCACGGATGTAGTTGCACAAATACCTGCGGTATAATATAATGACCCGTTCAGCTAGCAGTAATGGTGCCATCTTAATCACCCAGGGTGTGGTATATTCTGATGGCAGGGAGCCAATGGAGACTGTGCTATATTCTGATGGCATAAAAAGACAATCAATATACAGCAGATTCCTTGCGATAACAATACATGTGCTCTTGAGAACAAACATGGCTACCCATGATCCCACGGGACCAGAAACCTACAGCACTATTTGTGTTACATTGAATACAGAGATCCTATGATAGGATTAAAGAAGTGTCATCACTTTCGACCCCAGAACTCCCCCTATTGGTTCAAAGATTGTTAGATCGATACGATGACAAAATCCGTAGATTGCTGTACAGAATACGTATTCATGATGGTTAACAGATGAACATAAAACGTGTGTATCAAACCGATATCTGTATTTGGTGCATTGGTTATGACTTGCTAGGAAATGAATGCAAGCATGTATCGCTGTATAGTGAAAGCTAGCTTGAATCATTATGAAATTTACGCGATCTTTGTAGTAATGCCTTAGATATTGACATTGTCAAAGGTCACGACCCTTTCATCGGCTCATAAAATTACCTCGGTAGATGCTGTGAAGTGGCCAGATAAAGGGTTCGCAATGCAAGCCGCTTATTGGAGCAGTCAACCCTAGTCGCATCCCATCAGAACGCGCGTTACTTTATCGCACTCTCACGAGATAAGATGTTACCAGAGGGACAGATGCCTTCCTATTTCGCCCTCATGTCAACCGATATCAATTTGACCAATTGTGTTCCTCATAAAATTCAGTAAAATGAAGGCTAGATAGATGTGCATTATCCAAAGCACGGTAATACTGAACAGACACTCTCATTAATGACTACGTTATCAGTCATAAAGATACTGGAATAGTTATCACACCCATGGTGCTATATTGCTCAGTGAGTTGGCCACGCGGACACCAACCTATATTTCAATGCAACCAGAATATTCACATCATGCTATCTGGTCCAACGCATCATCAATCACCCTGACATTTGCAGGGGAATTCATTTGATGTTCCTGATAAAGAGGCCGGTATGGGGCATCTTTATAAAGACAGTAGGAATACAATCGAAGGCTCACTGCACATATGCTGAAGGAGAGAATGCTGGTACACAAAGTTTCGAAGACTAACGTTATTAAATCAGATTGCGGTATTTGATTTGGCGCTGTTTAATTCACAGCAAAAAATGATGGAATACCATCATTTCAATCCACACTTACTGACATCTGTTATACTTACTAATGATGCAATACAAGCACAGATGATGACCCTTTTCTACTACACACAATTCAATGGTTCGGGGTACTGGCTTCAATGATGAAACTTCAATATATGATACAAAAGAATAGTTTGACGTTCAACTTCTTTTTGCGTTGTCAATGTTTGGAAGGTGTAAACTAATATGCAGATCTTCTCATAGACGGCACATTAATATGTTTCTCCATAAAGGTACGGCTGGTTAAACTTCACATAAACGTACTGCCATTGGAGGCATATGGAATATGCCATCCAGCGTCAGAGCGTTCAACATGAGTGAAATACAGGATCGATTTGACGAAATTGATCATGTGAGATGACAAACTAACATATCACCCGATTATGAATCAATAACGATCCTTTAGTGGACAGGCTCATTAAATCATGGTTTAGGTTGATTTGAGACTATCAGTTACGTCAGTAGGTGGTGGATCTGACTGATTAACGGGAAAACTTGACTTAAAACTGTAACAATCGTTGGTCGAGTGATAAGCAAAATATTGTTCACAAAGACGATTCAGACGTATTCCATTTCTGAAGTGATGTATTGTTTCAACGTATTATCACTAAGGTGAACATAAAATCACCATCTGTAAATCCTGCACGTTATTATGTAAACAGATAACAAGGTCAAAGCAGCTGCAGCATTCACATCGTCCCATTGGGCCCCATGTACAATCAATCATACTGACATAGCTACATGCAGCGTTTGATCTTACACTACTCTGTATCAATCGGACATATATATATATATGGGCTGATTATATTTAACGAGAAATAAGTTTCGGTTACTTTTTTAAATATTTCCCGACCAAAACTAAATGTAGTTAATTTGTCGAAATACAAAATAGCGGAAGCCTTCCTTGTGTTTATGAGAATAATGATAGGCTCTACGTCAGTGAATCTGTTTGTTGTCCGTACGAAAATGAGGGATGATCTCTGCTAATGGTTTTGCCGAAACCTTTTTCGCGCATACGTGGACTACGAGGGCCTTTAGCATTCATATAAATGACAAAGATTCATTGATCGTTGGAGGTGTTTGTGGTTATATGATCTTATATTTATTAACTTTATAGGTGTTCCAAAGGTATATTCATGAACACTCACGCTATATCCTAACCCAAGCCGATGGGAATAAGCAAGCCTGCAAATCAATAAATGATAAACTAACTCCCTACACTCGCATTACAAAGGGAGAAGTCTCCCAGGACACAGTATGCAACCTGCGTTGTGGTTTACATGGGGTTTTGATGGTATTACCAGTTAATGGAATAATGTCGATATTGCAATACTCTGTGCTGTGGCAATAAAACAGTCAATTTAATGATCCAGCATTATGATTATTGCGCAGAGATATATCCGCAACTTTTGTTTATTATGCTATATCCGAAGTAATTACTTAACTTTAAAGCCGCACCATAATCAATCGTTATGTTAGTTTGGCATCAGCAAATGGTACGGAAGAAGACAGTGATGTGCAATCATTTTGATTATAAAGACAAGGCATATCAGAGGTTGTCACAGAAGGGTATTTCCGGCGTGATGGACTGAATCAACTGTCAATCACACGACGAAAGAGTCATGGTAGGGCTATTCTTAGGACGCTTCTACAATGATCCATGGCTTCGTAATTCCATTGCGATGGTTGATGACACCAAAGCATGACACACTGCACTATTAGAGACAACTAGACTAAAACTAGACTGTCGCAATCGCAAGAATCAAATTTCTGTAAACACGATGATGTTTGAACAAATGGGTGAATCAAACGGACTGAAACTAAAGTATTTGTGAGAAGGATGCGGAACCCCGTTGCACCTAACACACCACTTTCCGTTAATTAAGGGCCCTGTTTATGTAGCTTGTATCGTCGTAAAAAGCGCGGTCGATTTAGAATCTCTAATGTCGAGTGTCAGTAAACACCTCGCTTGTCATGTAAACAGACAACATCGTCACAGCAGCTGCAGCATTCACATCATGGTACCAAGTCTCATAGACGATCAATCACACCAACATTGCCATTGGATCATGCTAAATGCAGTGGATGATTTTGCACTGTGCCGTATCAATCAGCCACATCCATCGACCGACTACGCTCAATGTACAATTCGGACGGTTATATATTTCAGTCAGATGATTGTTGTATGTTATATATATGTTTATTTCGTACTCAAGGTACCTACATAAGCAATAATTGTGATACATCAATTAAAACTATAGTGCAACATTCAAGGGAAAAGAAATTAAAATTAAAACGGTTACGATCTCGCATTATTAAATCATTCATTTGATCGTCGAATTCATCAATCATAATTTCATTGTTTTTAACACAATACAATGCATTCAAGAACAGACCAATGCCTTCTGTTCGTTCGTTAACGACACTTTCTTTATAGTTGGCGTGATATTGAACGCCACATCATTATGTACATTAATGTTGTATATATGTTCGAAATAAGCAATATTGCGTCCCGAAGGTGAAAGGGCATTCGAAAGAGAATGTTTGATCGCACACTGAACTACTGCATTTTCACTCTGATACATTTGGACGATAATTTTTATTCATAACGAAACGCTAATGTGTTGTTGGCCACTTATTGGCCCCAGTACCCAAGTATGCGAAGCGATTGGAAGGTTGAGTATTCTCCTAAAAGGCTTATTCCATTTAAAACATATTTTCTTATAACCATCAGAATCAATGGTCTTTAACTGTGAGTCATAAAAACCGCAGCAGTAGGAATTTAATAATTTGCACAATGTGTTGTTTTGCAACACACCAAAGTTTCCCATCACTTTGTTAAAAGCTACATTAATCATAGCACATTTTGATGTACAATTCCTATAGTCATTCAACTTGCTATCAATATCGTTCCCCAA
>CM067352.1:37952215-37967215 GCA_034190875.2 Urechis unicinctus | reverse complement strand
ATATATGCATATATGTATGTATATATATATGTATATATATGTATATATATATTTATATATATATGTATATATATTTATATGTATATATATATATATATATATATATATATATATTATACTTATATATATATATATATATATCTATATATATATATATATATATATATATTATGTATATATATATTTATATATATATATATATATATAAAAATATATACATATATTAATATGTCATCTATATATATATATATATATATATATATATCTATATATATATATATGTTTATATATTTATATATGCATATATATATACATACATATATAAATATATATACATATTCGGGTATATAAACCTCAACCGCCTGGATAGATATATGTATATATATATATATATATATATATATATATATATATATATATATATATATATATATATATATATATATATATATATATATATATATATATATATATTTATACATATATCGGGTTATCTGTGTGTCGATTCAATCATGGATGTCTGTATATATATGGCATCGTGGAAGCGCATTTGCTTGGATCTCGGGTTTTTTGATAACTCGTTTCGATTCAATCTAACCGCCTGGATGTTGTAAATATATTGGGCATCGTGGAACTCGACATCAATGGGATAGATTGGCTTGATCTCAGCTTTTTGATAACTCTTTGGCGACAATCTTGGCTGCCCATGATATTGGCAAATGGGAACATTGGGCCTTTTGAACTCGACATCAATGGGATAGATATGTTGCGCAATCGCGTCCTAGGGTTGCTTTGCTGCTTGTTGTATGATATTTGCAAATTTGCATGGACGCGTGTAAGTGTAGTTTTAGTACCTTGCCTGTATTTGTCAGAATATTTCGGATAATATGAGACATTCAGGTTACGAACAACATTAAGATAATGCATATGTACTGCCAACAATCTTTGCCAAGCATGTACGTCTTGGCAATACCCCCACAAGCGTCAATTACATATTTGGCATTCTACACCCTCACACTGTTGGTGCGATCGCATTGATAGAGATCATATCAACTGATGACAGCCGTCTTTATATTAAAGAAGGGCTTTTGATTTAGTTGCATGCTCAACAATGTGCGACGCCACAATATTATAAACTTATGACATTGAGGCGCCACACTTGTTACAATGGATCATAAAAATATACTCTGATAACCTGTCGTCGGTAGCCAATGGAGGTACACCCCAATTATAATGATAGTGGCTGCTGTTCGTCTGACCTTGGGAGCGCCATGCTTTGTATCACAATATTGTACTCAAAGAAGACGACTCTATGTCGTGATTACAGCACAGAGACGAGTTCTGATTGTACTCTGTTAAAACGCCTCCACAGTGGCCGAGGGTGGATATATCGTAATGTAATGTTTATTTCAACCAGCTGCGGTGTGAATTTCATGTCAACAACAAAATTAGGAAAAGTACATAATTGTTTTAGCCTCAAGAATACAAAATTCAGCATTTTTGTGCCAGAATTCATAGTGAAGAGATACTATTCTAACTACAAGCATAAAACAGACCAAAAACAGTACAAGATTGGCTACATAGGCATTACATTGAAATGCATTCAATGATCGCCATCTGCAGATCTACTACTAGCGTCCCTATCAGCGGCTGAATACGATGAAGTACACTAACTTCTCCATTGGTCAAAACCGAAGCAATAATCTAGAGCATCGTCAGCAATAAAAAAGCACCATGTTGAATGTTGATGGATAAAATCCAATCTTCGACCTTCCCCTTTTAGGTATTTGTCATTGATATCCAGATAAATTAACCACCGCCATCTACCTCTTAAGGCTATTGTCGATTAAACGCAGCAGTCCCACTAAAACAGAATCATATTGGTTTTAACACATTGCATTGTAAGCCAAATAAATTCTGCGAAAAGTGTAACTTGACAAGAAGCTATCATAACTGCACTATGTAAACCATATGATCAACGGGACATTTGTATGAACTGATAAATACAAGTGTGTAAGTTATCAATGTCCTTGATAATAATACACGAGGCAACGGCACAACATAGGAAGTATTCATTCAATGCAATAATTGCTCCTTTGGATTGCTTGAACTCCATAATTTGTCACAAAATCCCTCTAAATATCGAGCTCGGCATATTTTATGTTGCATTGACACAAGTCTATTAACAATATGCGCCCACTAAACAGTGCGTTGTATGATAATTTCTAAAAAGAGGCCCAGGCTTCCACATTTGAAGGATCATGGAATATGATTGATTCAAGCGACATGTAAACATTTTAAGAATTAACGCTTCAAACGTCTTATCCGTTTATATCAAGAAAGACGATTTCTGAGATCATATTTAATGTTCCATGATATCCAAGTGGCTAAATAAATATCAACATATATCACGCACATAGATCGCACAAATGCTTCTGATATAGATATGAGCTTGGCAAAGTATGGAGGAATGCGACGACAGGGCGCAAAAGATGAGCAGGAATTGGGATGGCCTATTATTGCTTAATCATGTTCGAAGACTAACATGACTGTATGATCACATGATAAGTAATTCTTAATGCAAATGATTAGATGTCACATTAGACAACCGAACATATCCTTCGACACCATACGGGGTGTTGTATTTTCACCATAGGGTGACAGAACATAAAATGGGGTTACGGTGGTGCTCCAGGTAGTAGGCTGTGGTGAAATGTAGATTATCTCGGTAGTTTACATATTCAATAAACACCCTATTCAAATGAATGAATGAAATGTATTTCATATTATAAAAGTATTAAATATCTGTGTATGAGTTTGGCAGTTTCAAAAATAAAGCAAGCAGTGATCGGTGTAAGCTGCTAAGACTGGGTCTGCTGTCTGCTTACGGACCAGCCTCTCAGAGTGAGATGTATTCACAAATGCAATGACAAAAAACCTTATACCTCTAATATGCCTAACCACACTGTTTACCTCTAACAACAGGGAATAAATCGTGAGATAAAATACTAAATCATGCAACAATTGGCAAACACGCTGATGCCATCCCCAGACCCCTAATTATTACTTTTTATACTGTTCAAGCCAGCACGACATAATGAGTGGAGATGAGAGCATGCGGAAACAGATGTACAACTCTGCCGGTGAAGCCAATGCTTGATTGATTACACAGAGCCAGATAAAGTGGTGCGCAGGTCATATGTTGGGAGCCTCTGTTAATCCTGCAGTACCCGGTCTTATTGCTTCACCTCGGTCTCACTCTTCCATTGGTGTAAGCAAATGAGGCTGTAAAGACATTGTGCTATTTTCTTATCCAAAGACAGGCTGCATCAGAGGGCACTAGTGAGGGGCTTTTCCGGTTGAATGTACTATATTTATCGCCCATTACATGCTGGGAGGGTCGTAGTAAGGCACTTACTTTAAAGTAAGGATCAAGTTGAAGCGGAATCACAGCGTGATCTACGACGTAGCCATCTCATTGCAGTGATGGATGCTCTATATCAAATTAAAGGCCAACCTTGATTAAAAATAGATAGATTTCTTACAGCACAAGCCATTTCCCGACAAATGCCTCTGTATTTACAATGACATCTGAGTGAATGGGTGGGTCAAATGGAAATAAAATCCAAGATAATATTTGTAATAACACTTTTATACACTAACACGCTAAACTATTAGCTCGCGTTTAAGAACCAGCTACCCTACTCGATGGTGTCAGTAATCCTGGCCGGAAATGACCATTCCTATCGATTCCTCCTCCTAAAGCGAAATGTTTTACATATGACACCCTCGTAAACTGCCGATAGTCTGAAAAATTGAAGCATGTAAAATCGCGCGGCGTCGACGGCCTAGTAGCCCAGCACGTTCTGTATGCTGATGCCTCTCTCTGTGTATTACTATTAATGCTATGTAGAAGTTTTACCATTCGCGGATATTCATCCCCTGACATTGTGAGAACAGGCCTCATAACAGTTGTAATAAACAGAACTGGTTTTGATAGCTGTGTATTCACAGGCATTTGATGAAGTTTGTTATTGTTTACTATGCAAAGAACTCGTCCAACATACTGTTCCTTTGTTATATGTACATGTGGCAAGTATAAAATGGGAAAGGTTATGACTGAATGTATTGGGCAAGATTGGCTGACATGGGTTGATGATTTTTCCAGTTAGTTGCAGAATTCTAGTTGTGGCTGTTTTATTGATGACGTGTTCCTGAACCATATTTTGTACGCTGATGATATCTGCATTACGGCGCCGAGTCAATCTGGGCCTCAAAATCTTTGGTACCAACATAGTGTTGATACGTACATTAAGTTTAACCCGTTGAAATCTGTAACGATGGTGTTCAAGCCGGTCAACTGTAGATTGTCATGCCAACCTATGTATCTCTGTAAAGAAGAGATCGCATATTCACAAAACCCCAAATACCTTGTCTACACATTAAGCGATGATCGCCAAGATGTTCACGATAAACTGCGTCAAATGCGCACCTCGCTCTTGCTTGAGAGTAAGGCATTGATCGATGCTTGTGACGATATACATATTCAAAAGTGTCTGTGCCCATTTATGTGGACAAATGGCAGATCGAATGCATAAAACACAATTATTGTTGCCTTCAGTAACATTCATAGCAGAATACTGGCATATGTAATGCGTGTTAGTGCCAGCTTATTTTACTTATTGTAGCCCTGCTCCAACGATCGAGTACTGAACCCATACTATAGCATTAAAGGATTGTTCGAAGGTACGCTTTAAAGCACATGGACACAAATACATGCACATACACACACACATATATATATATATGTATATGAATATATATATATATATGCATATATATATATTTAAATATTTAAATATGCATATATATGTATGTATATATATATATATATATATATATATATATATATATATATATATATATATATAAATGTATATATATATATGTATATGTAATATTTGTACATATAAGGGTTTTGTATGTACATAAATATGTATGTATATGTATAAATAATGTGGATATTTATGCAGTGTTTATATATGTAAGATATAGATGTAGACATATTACATTTAAACTCCGCGTCACTATATATCCAGGCTGTTCTATGGGGGCGGTTCGAAGTAAAGACCATCTCGAGCTAGCTAGCGAGCGATCGTATCTAGCGAGCGAGCGAATCTATCTATCTAGCGATCGATCTATTTATCTATCTATCTATCTATCTAGCGATCTATCTATCTATCGAGCGAGCTATCTATCTATCGAGCGATCTATCTATCTATCTATATGTATCTAGACTATCTAGCGATCTATCTATCTAGCTATCTACTATCTATCTAGCGATCTATCACTATCTAGCTATCTATCATCTAGCTATCTATCTATCTATCTATCTATCTATCTATCTATCTATCTAGCTATCTATCTAGCGATCTAGCTATCTATCTATCTATCATCTATCTATCTATCTATCTATCTATCTAGCTAGCTCTATCTAGCTATCTATCTATCTATCTAGCTATCTATCTATCTATCTATCTATCTATCTATCTATCTATCTATCTATCTATCTATCTATCTAGCGATCTAGCTATCTATCTATCTATCTATCTATCTATCTATCTATCTATCTATCTATCTATCTATCTATATCTATCTATCTATCTATCTATCTATCTATCTATCTATCTATCTATCTATCTATCTATCTATATCTATCTATCTATCTATCTATCTATCTATCTATCTATCCATCTGTCTGTCTACGTTTATTCAATCCGTCGCTGGTGTTATATCTCATAGGATACTCTCCCAATATGTCATTAACCACATTTTGGCTTTAGATGAATGCATTTTCCGTTGTAATGTCCCATCTCTCTCTTAAAACTTAAAACAAGCATTACCTTTCCTAATATAGAATCGTATTAATAAATAAATGACACTAACACCAATGATACAGTGCTACTAGGAGTGTGCGTGAACGCGGGCTGAGGATGAGATACATCAATAATGTATATACTAAGAGAACGTTGACTTTCGTTTCTACTAGTCATCCTATAAATGTAAGTGACTGTAGATGCAACGATAAACAACCAACAGTACACATTTCTATACAAGTATACATATCTATAAAAGCATGTGGCATTGGTTTTCTTATGCATAAAAAGATCAGACTGTCTATATTACCTGTTTATCGGGAAGCCCACGGAACTGACCAAGTCATTTGGAGCCAGTAATACTACCAAAACCTCCCACATATGACGAGGTCGAGATCTATCTGATATAGTTTGGAAATGATAGACCAAAGTTTGATCTGATACAAGAATAATTGGTCAATTCAACAACGAAGGATATACGCTTTGTAAATCAACAGAACTGACTGATGAATGGGGAAATTGACTGGGCTTGATTCTTCGTTATTGTTGTTTCAACAATCGGTAATATAGAATCATACCACATTATAAATTACATAATGTTCCAA
Organism: Urechis unicinctus; assembly: GCA_034190875.2. Taxonomy (NCBI): domain Eukaryota; kingdom Metazoa; phylum Annelida; class Polychaeta; order Xenopneusta; family Urechidae; genus Urechis; species Urechis unicinctus. Next base: position 37,960,734 of record CM067352.1, on the reverse strand, counting down.
TACCTATTACGAAACTTGAACTTGTTAATTTAATCCAGTGTAATATAATTTAACGACCCCCCTCCCAATCTCACCCTCTATGACTATAACATAGCTAATAAATAGCCGCTGGTGGGTTGCCGCCTGACCACGCTGGCAGTTGTATGCTACTTAAACATAATAAATGCTGTCTGTCTTGTAACAAGCAGAGCGCAATTATATATGCGTTAGTTTAAAAAAGAAAATCCATATTTGCATTGAATCCAATGCTGCTGAGAAGCACAGATGTTACAAGAAGGCTTTAAAGATTTTCATCTCGGTCTACTGCATGCCTCTACTCGGATCTCTCCTCAAGCAAACCATATCTAATTCAATATCCCACGTTGAACTACAAAAATCATGCCATGAACGCACACGAACGCTTCTTGTCCAATTGGTCATTTCCTCTTCCATGCACGCATAGGAGCTTTGCTGTTTTCGCGCCCGCGTATTTATGCGGGGCTTTCCTTTAAGACGACCAATGATCACTCACAACATTTTGCCGCATGAATTGCCGGGGATGATTCCATTTTTTCGGCATCAACTGTTGAGGCCAGAAGGTGACCTACTTGCGGGGACGATACACAGAACGACTCTTAATGTGAATGATTTAGTCACCCATTAAGCAATGAGTAATATGGCCCTGGTTTAGAAATATGACAGTATATCATCAATGGATAAAGGATTTACAAAAGATTGGTATGGTGTTCTAATGAATAGACTGTTCTCTAATGTCGATTTGATCGAGAAAAAATACCGCTCTAACAGCGTATTCATGCCCCTTGTGATGCTATTATCTGATCCGTCGCAAATACTAGGCTTTGCATATAATCTGAATTAGATTCATTATGAAACCCTACTCCGGGATGAGCAATTAGGTGCGATATCCTGTTATTAACGATGAATACGGACTATAGCCTTGTCCAATTTGTTTGTTTGACTATTTGTCCAGCATGTCATGTATTGCACAACTTGCTTAGTAATAAAAGCAGCCAATACCATTATTTGCCCAACGGATGAAAAAAGTGGCATACTATTATTTTTTTTATGAAATATGATTTAGCAATGGCTGTTAGACATATATTTATTCATAAAGAATGACATGCTTTGTTGGCGTCGTATAAATTATAGGTCGCACGCTATGTTCTTTCTTATATTATATAATCCAATCGTCTTATATGATATTTTTGTTGGCATTAATTTTTCCACTCTTCCCAGAGAGGTTCCCTTATTTCTGTGTTATCTATATACTGTGCCATTACAAACGTCAGTGTTGAGACAGGAACTATACCATCAACATGTATAGGAATATCAGTTTCACTGTTCTATTAAATGCCTCACTTTATAGCATCCAGACAAACACAGATCGTGGGGATCGCTTAGTTAAACATTAAGCCATAATTCTCAATCTGACGTGCTTCATATGCAAACTTTTAATGTCGCGGCAGCAGCTGCAATATTCACTTAATGATCACGAACAAACCATCATGGTGACATTGGTGTTGAATTAAACCAAAAACAACCAATGATCGTCATGAATTACCATAAAACAGCTCGTGATGTCTAAAGCAGTGCCGTTAATGTTTGTTTTCATATAGTGTGGTAACTATGTTTTCAAAATAGATATAGCGCAAGGTTAATTCGCAGTTTATCAGCATTGCCACCGTAAAATTCATTTGAAAGAATGGTCTTCGGTGTTTCGGATTGAGGAGTGATTGTTAGCAATGCATCACCGAGAAGGTGTGTAGTCCGTTAGCACAACGAAGATCCCCATCCGGGAACAAAAAAACCCACTTAATATGAGATACTTAAGGTATGAACAAAAATATTATGCATACTATTTTGGGCTTTTATCTCATTGGTTCAGTTGTGGTAATAACCAGCTTTGACAAAAGGGTTTGTGTACGCAGTACCGCCTCTTTTCATTCATTATTTTCGTTGCGCAATATCATGAATTGCCAGGGGTCGAATGCTTTCAGAAAGCTGCATTGCTTAGAATTATAGCACCTGGTTACGGGCTTTTTTGTTGAGGACGGTGATTTCAGAGAAAAGAATTAACATAAACAGCGCCGGGACACTTTGTCATGTTACCAAGTATCATACCATCGTACTTTGATTGCACGTCGTCGGCAGCCAATGGAGAAGACCTACATTCCAGGGACAATGGCTCGTGTTCGTCAAAGTACGGGGGCAACATGACATCAGCTGTATTATACCACGCAGTTATATAATACTGTACATTGATTCATCGTAATCGGTAGCTAAAGGCAGGACGACTCTCGCATATATGATTACTGCTCAGAAACCAGTTGTGATTGAACTCTGTGATAATGCCACCGTTAAGCAGTGTTCATTTTGGCTAGATCGACAAGAATTGTACGACGGGATAAAATAAGCCAAAAGGGGTTGAGGTGCACTGTGGGACAGTAACCAAAATGGCCTGTTTCGTTCAGGCACCTTGATAAAAATGGTCAATTATTTAACGAATTCAAATTTGTCGCAACGGTAATTGGTTAAAACGCATGTTTGGATTCAGGCACAAAGCTCGTGATTACCCATCTGTGATGGTATTGCTTGGTTTCATGTACACCATCATGTGATATTTCCCATAATGATATCCATCATTGATTTCATAGGGAAAGAACAATTAACTTCATCAGGCGAATATGAATGAAGTATTAATTCCACCTCACACAAGTTCATGATCATTACATTAATAAAAGTATTGTTGATTCGACATGTCAAGAGCCAATCCATATATGAAATAATGAAGGCAGGGATTGTCTAAGCCCAAAATAACGGACCTTGCTCTAGCGTGATAACAAATTACATTCAAAAGGTATAAGCGACATTTGAAAACAAAATAAAGTTATTTAACCTAACGCGAACACAGCGACCATGTGCTGCCAAAGATAAACAGTGTAGGCAGACTAAGGTGCATCCAGAAAGTAACCGAACGAGCTGTTGTATGTAAAACTTACAACAGTATGGATGGTGAATCAAACCGATCACCTGCTACTGCATAAATCAAGGCTCTTGGGATGGCCAAGTGATCTGCAACTTCGCAAACAAAAGATTTGCAGTACCTACACTGCCAAAGCCAAGTAAAAACATAACCTCTATTTTATGACAAGGATATCTGTGCCAGGGGATTGTAGATATGTATGAATAATTCAAGTGATCCACTATATAACCCTTCTAGATGGTGATGCATGCAGGCGTTGGTTGCAATATTTAGCTTTTGACATGATCTGAAAATGTTTGACACTGTACCGCCTGGCCTCCTCTTCGAAGCCATTAGTGCGTTAATATTTATAAATGGATCAACGTTATGTTGCGCGATTCTCGCAAAGGAATGACGTGGGGTTAGAGTAAACGCAAAAAAAGTGCGCAAAGAAATCACCCTCATTATCCAAATCTGTCTCAAGATGCAACGCAATAATCCCGCGTCGTCTTAAATTAGATTGTTTTAGGTACCGAGCTTAGAGTAAAACACATTACGTTGACACTTGTATGCATGAAAAAAGCGCCATCTGCCTGCGTTATCCACTATATCAGCCTATCTCTTTACAGAGCTGCCGCGACCATCAATGCGTACTGGAAAGTGCAGTGCAATTGAAAAGTATAGCATTTGCATGTTACACACAATAACATTACCAGGCTGTTGTGCATCCAATGTTCAATTTGGAATTATTACATACATTTAATCATCATGGATTTAAGTGAGCACAATTTGCTCCTGTTGGCAAATAAACAAACAGACAACTGAACTGCTTTTCCATTGACTAATCACCGTGAACAAAAGGAAAGTGCGAACCGGACGATCAATCAGAGAAAAGGGCAATGTGGACGGATTTAATGTGAAAATTATTGTACGTCACTTCTGTACTGAAAGAGAGTAACGATAGAAAGTGTGATGACAAACTATAATTCGTGTTAGCCACTATATGCTATGAGAAGGCAACTTATGTCGTTGTAATTGCAAAAAATTTCCCGAATTGAACACAGTGCTACGTAAACTAGCAGCAGTAGAAGAGGAGCAGCTGCTTGTTCCATTGGTATACTGAGGGTAAGATTATACCAACAGAGGTGGCTATGGAAGGACGAATGTAGTGTGTGTGTGTGTGTGTGTGTGAGGGGTGTGTGTGTGTGGTGTGTGTGGGTGGGGGGGGGGTGTGTGTGTGGTGTGTGTGTGTGTGTGTGTGTGTGTGTGTATTGGGGGTGGTGGAACATTGACGCGCGTCGATGATCTGTTTATATCGTCATTTACCTATGATTGTCATGTCAACCATCCTAAAACAAACTGATCCTTCCCAGTAGTTTACCTGTACAGCCGAACGCAAGCAAATGTGGCTAGGACGGTATTGTTGAAGGCTCGTTACATATTAACATATAACACATTTAAATGTCTTGCTTGTGATGCTAGTATCTATAGATATAAATTTGCAGCTTTGTGATATCGTCGTAATTTGAATGTGAATCGTTTATAACATTGGACCATTTACTTTATCTGCTATATTTGTACACATTAAGTTAAGATTAGTAAATCATATTGTGCAGGTAAAGTGTGTAATAACATTGCTGATGTTATTGCTTGAAAGGTTGTTATCAACAAGTATATATCGAATATTAAATGTATATGTAGCGATGAACAAAACACTTATGTCGTATCTGATCTTCAATCATTGTAAAAATAGCTAGCAGTGTAATTTACATTTAGTTATTTTTCAAAAGAAGTCTGTTATCAAACAACAGCAAACAAGATACTCCTTTTGTTAGACAATGTTTTGGTCGCACATTCTTTTTGCAGTACAAAAGCAATTTACGATAGTAATTCGCTCATGTCAATGTTATCAATAACAAGCAGAGAGAAATACAGACCATGTTCTGCCCGATATCATTCATTTGTTATCTTTAATGTTTGTCATTTCCAATATTCCATATCATCCCTCTGAAATTGATACATTGATCATAGCGGCAAATTAAAGATCCAGCAATTATTAGCAGTTTATGACGTGAAATGAATTGAGACGAGATATGCCTATAAACTTGTGATCCTGGGATGATAATATTAACATGGGGACCAATATTGCATTGTAGTACTTGCACAATGACCAACCAGGATGTTTTACTTTATGTTGATCGCTGACGACATAGAAGGAATATTTAGCATATTATATTGAACAACTTATATATGATAATGAGCCACATGATCCATAATGGCATCCTCGTCCTCTATCGATATGACATTTATCTATTCAACGCCATTGAGAATGACATTATACAGCTAGTGAAGAAGATCGTGAGCAAATACCGGGATAAGGAAAATGTAGTAACCTCCATGTATTGCATCTTGTCGTTTATGTTATGGCTATTTTTAGAATTGCTCTTCATTCTGTCATTATCTATGTGATTCATTCAGACTAAGCAACATGGTCAAAGGTAAACTAAATCATTTCAATAACCATCGTTTGCAAGATGGTCATTTATCTTGCATTTGGAAAGGATATCAAAATGCCTTTGCAAAAATTTCAAATGGCCACCACTCTCATACTCTTCTCCGACTTCCGTACATACTTTCATGACGCCAAAGGATAAAATAACCTCCTTTAAGCCGCAACAGCGCTGGGTTCTACTGGGTAGATATAGTGTTCGATTCAATCCTTCATTTAAACGCGGCATGCATTACCTGTTATGGGCATCGCTTGATCACAGCAATATTACTATACAAATATTTCCTCTTTCTGCGTTGGCTGGTGATTGATGTTTATTTATTTGCATGCTTCAGTGAGTTGCTATAGTTATACATTGACTTGAATGGTAGGTGGACAGACATACATTTTATTGGACTGCCTAAGTGTACGTCATGTTGCAATGGAAGGTACGCGTGATATATGATTTGGCAGGGCGCATATGTAAACCGCATAGTGGTTGAACTATAGTATATGTCTGGTATTGTACTGTGTACACTTACTGTATGGGGTAGAGGAAACCATCCAATGCGTATAGTCTTGGTTATGCAACTGCGAAAGGAACGTTACGGGATGTGGGGATGGTGGACCCTAATGTAGCTTCCACCTGTTTAAACAACTGGCCTATTACGGTAACATGAAGCATTCAGTCTTTCAAAAGGTGGCACGAAATCACATGGAACATATATACTCGGGAATATATCCGCGCAGAGCATTGAATCTTCAGATATGAAGCAAATGAGTGGCTGCAAGGAAAGTTAACCAGCCGTTAGAAGTGTTTGTGGTGTTTTTACAGATGAAATGGGTATTTTGCAAAGGGTGCTGAACACAACAGCACGCACTGCTGTATTAAGCAGGTAAGAACGATGTCATTGTATGAAAGAGATGCTTGGAGAGAACATAATCTATTAAAGATAGAAGTATAGGTATATGATTTTATAAATAGCAGCATGAATGTTCGGTTGCATTGCAGCTCGTGGCATGTAGAAAGACAGTTAATTGCCCGAGGATTTTTCACTTAAATTAATCCGAGTTTTATTTGTCTTGAATAGTTAAATCTTGACGCGATCAGCGATTCGTTTTTACATTCATTGTTAAGTCAGACTTAACGTTATGCAAAAATACCAAAAAGTTCTCTGAAAGGCTCAGGGAGTTATCCATCGCTGTTATGTAGATTCAGTCCATTTAGTCCCATAATAATCAATATCAGCAGAATAATATCCCAGCTGCAACGCTGGTTGGAGACAAAATGTGTAACGGGTCCGTGTTACGCCTGAACATTTCGTTTAAAATAAAAAATACCCCGACTTTCTCTCAATTACGATCCATCCCTATACATCGCTACCAGTCGTTTGAAGTTTTTGATAGATTGGCAATAAGATGTTTGTATTATGTAAATTAAAACATCCGTGCTAATTTATCAATCGAAGCGCGCATTTGAATCTGTATAACTATCATGACTGTTGTAGCGCGTTGGAGCTGGTCACGCAATCCAATGAGAGCAATGTATAACTGGTACTCTTAACGCTGATACTGTTCTAATATCCAGCGATCGGAGAACCGGCTCCCAATGACATTTGCCTATGTTTGTTCTAAACATCACATTAGTTGATCAACCTGTGGCTTCTATTGACGGAAGGACGTCAAAGTCTATAGTAATGAAATTTAGCCGTTATTCATTCATGTCGATATAATCTGCGCAAGATTGATTCATTCGCTTATAGAATGTCAAAGCGCCGCATACTTTGTACTCAGTATTCTATCATACCAATGTACTCTGTATATCGGATGTGGTGAATTTGCCCTCATGTATTTCCATTCATTAAACAACACCAGCATTATTGCGTATTATTAGCTGGTGTATCTGAGATATACCGGTATAACACATTGGCGGGGTGTGACTGCACTTATAAACATAAAGCTTGACAGTGCTAAATCTAACATCCTTTTGTGTTAATCATTAAGCCTGTTCTGTTATCATGCATCTATGATATATATTACTCAGTCCTGTCATGAAGAATTGTCAAGTAAATCTCTGAGGCGTCTTTTCAAAGCGCCTAATATGACAGTTTATTGGCCGTTGGGATAGTGCTGTGAAGTAGCTGCATCGTGTAGAAATATGAAACCTTAATTAATTTTTGTCCTCCCATTGCTAAATCAATGAAAATCTGCTATGTTATCTTTGTTTGATATAAGCCAATCATTGGGTTTACATGTAACGATCATAGCACTAGCGAAGTAGCCCAATAAATATACATACTCTGCATTTCCGATTGAAAAATATCCCATACTGTTTAACAATGCCTCGGTCTGTGATTTCAGATATAATATTGCAGTATGATCAATGTAGTTTACACTGCATTGAATAGTTGTTGCGCGTTTACCTGCATCGTTCGCAACGTTAGAGGTAGTTCGTTGGCTCATTCAAATCATTGTAATAAATGTCCAGTCTTTGATGGGTGATTGTTCGTGATAGTCTTAGTTGCTGTTAGTGCGATCTAGAGAAAATTTGTGCTCTGTGCAATCAAAATTCTAGGTACATGTTTACATCCAACATTTTTCAATTGCAATCCTCTTAATGAAACACCGCAATACAATCATACCAATTACAAGTTCGGCGATATTTTGCCGATAACATAGCATCTCATGTCAAAACATGCCTCGCGCCAATAACGTGCTGTTTACACACAAATATTGCAATCAACCACAAACGAATGATATATTTGCCTAGGTGCCTCATGTTTGATGCCCATGCCTCATATTAAGTCCTAAGGTCTGAAATTAAACTAAGCAAGATTGTGTTGATTTGAAATAGTTTAAACAAGGTTTGATTTGATTTGACGGAGAGGCACTGGAGAAATTTGAGGCCTTCAAATTACGCCGATGTCAAAGAATATGGTGTGCTGATCCCCGTATATTGTGTAGCGACTGCGCATCTTCGTTTTTAAAAAAATGGCTTATTTCTGATGCAATATCCCATGAACTCAAACTCACAAGATTAGTGTCCTCTATTTAAGGTTAGCGTATTTA
>CM067352.1:37908614-37952115 GCA_034190875.2 Urechis unicinctus | reverse complement strand
GGCTCGCTCGAGGTTATATGTTAAAAACATCGACACAATGTATGCATCGACAAAATAAGCACCATGGCAACTTCGATGTGACCCCGTGACTACAAATTGTAAGCATGACCTTGTTTTGATGGATATGACATTATGACCGGAAGTAAAATGTTGCATATATTAGCTATGTATTCTTCCTTGTCAGTAATACACAAGTCCGAGAGAATCATAGCATTGGCAATTTCCGCTGCATGTATTCGGTGCTTTTGACAAATTAGGAGCCGGAAAATGTTCTAGTATGTTATCAGGTTGTCTTCCAAAACTACATTTTTGGTACATCTTTTGAAACGGTGTTATGTGGGCAGTTGATTTGTAGTTCCATTGCATGTCTCACAACCCCCGTGTTGCTTTCAATTAAAGTGCAGAACATGCTCGCTTGTCTTAATAGATTTATCACCACGCCGGATAACATTTGCATTCAAAAAAAGGAGACGAGCTGTTCCTAAAACTCGTAGCGACTATTTCATACTATGTACATTTCAATGTTGTATTCTTATACATTTCAAATCATGCAACACATTTTCTTGTTACATCTATATGCGAATAAGATGATTATATATACACTTACATACATATCCACTGATATCAAATTATAAGGTTAATTATACAACCTAGAATTTGAACAAACATGTTTGCTTAAGCAATATTACTCGACCTCTTATTGAGTTGTTAGAGCAAAATGAATCGAAACGATATCACGTATCCAAACAGCATGGCTATAATAGGCTAGTGCCACATAATAACGCAAGGTCTGTATTTATGTCAGATATCATTAGTTTGTAAAAGAACCGAGAAGACTCCATCATTTCATACATGCACTTTTCACAGCGTAACGCACATGAACAACATAAGTGCCCTCAGTCCACCAGATTTCAATCAACCTAACGCCGTATTTTAATCAGTTCCTCTGCTTCACCTCATGGTGAGAGCAATTGCCATGCCGGCTGAAATTTTACATTAATATGAGTAAGATAGAATTACTGTTATTCATGCTATTTCTCATCTCAGCGCCCAACCTGCTACTCAAATGGGAATCATGAATCAGCAGAGCTTTCCCAGCGAGCAGTTAGGAGCAATTGTCGCTCTAACATAATCAGTACTCAACTGTCCACAGTGCTCCACTTGACACTAATGATCTGTAGAATAAATCTAATTATGTGCCAACCTTTATTGGTTCCATTTTAGAACAAGTGCTCACAGCCAGTGATTTCATCAAGACGAACCAATGTCACTCTAATACCGTATTTGAGTTCTGTTCCCTTTCATGAGAAGCATATTGTGGCATCTCTGATAAGAACGTCACCAGTAGTTCAAAATGATAAGCAGATGTTGCTTTGCTGCTTATGAAGCAACAATAACTTCCATAATATATATATTTTATACTTTTGGCCGTATATTCCACATATATCTACACCTCCAGTGTCGATGGTCAGTTGTATCGATCATTACGTCACATTAAAGAAACAACTGAGACCATTTGCAAACGTTATGAGCTTATATTTTGCGCCACCGCCAGGTGCTATCATTTAATTTGAACTAGACATCATCAACGAATGTTGGTCGATCAGGGATCGCGGAATAAGCAACGAGGTACATGGCATAGCAAAGGATCTTAGGCAAAAACGAAAAACAACTCGTCCAAGATAACACACCGTCAAAATAATTCTGGCCATATTCAATTTGAAGAACATGCTTCACTGCAATACAACATTGATCATCAAAATTGTTACGCTTTGCAAGATGCTTAGGTATGTGTTGAGCGGGAAGCATTATGTGTGTGTTGTCGGTTATTTCCCTGTATATCGGAAAAGCTTCTTCTGGTATGATGCCTATGTAAAAGCGAAACGTAGGTGGGTCCGCAATGCATTAATATTTAATGAATCAAAGAAGCTCGTGGATGCACAGAGAATCTGAAGGGCACATTTTGATATGATATATATATATATCGTCCCGCATTCGCTAATCGTTTCGTTTCTGAATAGTAATCCCCGACAATATTGAGCTAATAGATTGTCTTGATGTGAATTACCTTCTTGACTATCACATTTGAGGCACTGGCACAACTGTGATTCATCCAAACTGTCTTGTAATATATATCTTATTTCGTGGTCGCGTCCAGCCACACACTATGAATATCGAGAGACTGATGTGTAATGAGAAAACATGCTGGCTCCATTAGTCTCATTCTCTGAAACTAAGCAAAACCTAACTGTGCAAGTTATTTCCTCTAATGGAACTTAATGTAGCACGTGCCAGCACTGTTGTTTTTTTCTTATTTGAATAAACACACACCACAAAACGAACAACTTTGACACCATCTGCTGAGATATATAAGTGTTGATTACTGTAATTATATCAGTCAGCATACCTCAGGTGACAATAATGTTATAATAGCTGAAACAAGTAGACAATTGTATTGAGCAGGTAGATGCCTGGCGCAAATGAGCTGGTTTTAATCTGAACGATATATAGATAGTTTTAGACAATGTTCTGGTAGATACAAATGCAACTCGGGCTGATGCTGCGTCTCTGCATATCACACATATGCTCTTACATGCATTCCATTTAACTTCTGTGATAGTGAGCGTTGATACATATTGTTGTGCATTGCATGGTTGCAGAAAATGCAGGCTACTAGTTAAATGACGAATCTGACATGATACACCCTCAATCAATCCATAAATTATATCATTTGTGGTGTAGTTATTTGTCGTTAATGTTCTTCCAATATGTATGTCAAACAATGCCATATCACTGAAATCATGTACGTGCATCGATTAATTGATGGGTAAATGATTTTCTTGGTGTAATGTATATATGACAATATGTTAAACGCAAAATGGAAATATTTAAGAACGATTTGCTGATAAGATACACGGTATGTAAACGTGTCGTAACTATCGATGAGGGTCATATTAATTCACGACCACATCGCTTGATTTGGTGACGCCGTGGGTGTGTGTGTGTATGCGTGTGCGTGTGCGTGTGTGTGTGTGAATGGTTATGTATTGGAGTACATCTACTCAACATTATCATACACCCTTCTATCGAACACAAATATCAAATTTACTTTAGAAAATATATATTTCAAACAGAATAGTAACATTCGGCATTCCTTGAAAGAGATCGCTTTTAAACTGTAACCCGAATACATCAGACGTAGACGATGTCACTTTTCAGCAGTGCACGTATAGAAAGCTACAATAATTTTTGTGTTCAGGCCAGCATAGGCTACAGCCCTATGAGATGTCTTCGTCCTTGAAGAGGAAGCCCAGAATAACCCCATTGACATAATAGAGAACATATATATCTTAATAATATATATATATATAGATATATATATATATATATATATACATATATGTATACTTATATATATATATACATATATATACATACATATATATGTATATATATATATTTTTATATATATGCATATATATATATACGTATATATATATATATATTTATATATACATATATTTATATATATAGATCAATATATATATATATATATAGACTATACGTATCTCTTAGATAAATATAGATAGATAGAATATAGATATATATAACTATATATTGTTATATATATCTATATAAATATACAAATATATATACATACATAAATATTTATATATATATATATATATATATATATTATCTATATATATATTTACTATTCTATATATTGGTGCATTTTACTATTCTAATTCATCACAAACTGGCAGTCTGATTCTGTTTTATGTACCGTTGATCTATCGAATATCGAATCAAACATATCCGAGAAAATATCGCAATGGAATGGACATTCGCGTGCTATGCGGTGACTCAGCAACAGCAAGCGTTGCATATTTATCCAAAATAATATTGTCTTACTCAACTGGCTTTATATTGTTCAGAACAAGCTCGCTGTATCTATCGTCCCAATAGGATTATCCTCTGTATGTGTGGCAAGTTCATTTCGTATTCCGGAATGATGACGAAAGTTTGAGTGCTCGGATGCATTCAAAAACTATTTAATGTCAATATAATATACTGAACGCATGTAACTCGCAGCAGCAGTTGAGCAAAAGTTGTCTTTTATTGTGGTTTCGTTTGTTATTGTAAGGTTAGGGAGAAACCCAATGTTGGTTCGTGCTACTTTACTAGATAATGATTGATTCGCTAAACAGAGATGCGCTGCTACAGCACCATGGTTCCTCACTTACCTAGGTTTCATTGCAATGGAAGCAACCCCGATTTAGTGTGCAATAACCCCATCCCCGCAAATACACACCCAGGTTAACCCACACTACGCATAAGCAACTTATCATTACAAGGAACCATGTTGTTCAGTCAGATCCAGAGAGCATTGAACTTGGATATGTCCTTTCGTAATTCTTATGGACGATTCTATCCTATAAAATACCTCTTGGAGTATATTTAACCATATTTTCTCTGAAGAGATTGGCTTAAAATAGTTCTGCAACGTAGCTCATGCTTAAAGGAAGGGTGGCAGGCGCAGACGCGCTATTGCATGATATATTGCAAAGGTTTTATATTCAAATCATGTGAAGTATTAACTCACATGGTTAAGGAATTTGAGAAGAATTGAATGCTTGAAATTCCAAATATGAACCCGTCCAAAAAATGTTAAAGGGCGGCAAGTATGTTAATTAGTGCTATTCCTTTGGACCAATGGCAGTGGGTTTGTGCTATGTTTGCATTACACATAGCGCGGATACAAATAAAAAACATGTACCGCACACAGTTACATCTGGAATTTAACCAATATTTCACTAACGATAATTACCTATTGTTATGATTAAAGCGTTATTTGTTCATAGCATATCACAGACTTGTTGTCGAGACCCATGATATTGACTGCATATCCTAATTCATTCAAAAGCGCATTATAATCAACAAACTAGTTATCGTATATACTTAATTTAAGTGTGCATGATATATTTAATTCGACACTTACTGAAAAAAAATGATATATCAACCGGGACAATACACGGCCAACTTTGATGCTTCCTGTGATGTCGCTGGTTATGTGATACGTCGTTAACAAAGCAATATACGATGGCACAGCACCAGATTCACATTTTGGATACTCAGCATATATCAAAGGGGTGGCGTTTGATATTCGTTAAGAGAGGAGACTTCGAGAGAATCAATCTAATGTATAGACCCTGATGTATAGAGAGAGCCCCCCTCTGCAACAACCTTCAACCCGACGTTTTCGAGCACAAATCATAATTATATATATATATGTAAATCAGCCAGTTACACAGATCGCCGTGTATTCCCAACGGTTTTGATTCAATGCAACAAATGGGGGTGACAAGGTCATTGCATGGGTTGCGTGGCAATGATTGCTGATAACATTTAGAACGATATATATGCTACACCGCTACTAAGAAATAAAACAACTTGAAAAGAAATTGGGATTGTAAGCCATATTCGCTTTGTAAGACCACAAACCGAACATGTGGATAAACTGCCCACATAAAGTTGTTTTGTAACTTTCGTTTTATTGGTTGAAAATATGAATGGATGTGACTATTATGCACTCACTTACCAGACAAACGGACGATGAGAGCCGGCTCTGGTTATAATGGTGATTGCTACACTTAGCGTCAGATTTAAACGCCATCTCATAACCGGGATTGATTTCCCTTGGAGACTTAATCTGTTGTAAATTGGACAGATGTTGTTAAACAACTGTGTCTTATCGGTTTTCATTAGAAGCTCTGCAGGGATTATTTTACGCAACAATGAATGATGAATACTGGATTGTGTAGTCACCTGATGCACCCTGGATATAAACCACAAAGGTCCAATTCACCATACAATTATTGCAACATCACGCTGATCTGCTTTCTCTAAAAATATGTTTCACCTGAGTCTCATTTCATAATCATTTACAACATTTGGCCTGCCATGCAGTGTTCCTTCGGAAATACTACGAAAGCACCGATTCTGTCATATGCTTAATATAACACAAAGCGTGGTATATATATTTGCATGACATGAACTCGATATATGTTGCTAACACATTGTTGAAAGCAGGCGACATCATGTTGCAAAGCATTTCAAAATTGCAGAGCAGCTATTGATAGTGTACGGGCTCTGTGAGCAATTTCTGTATCTTGCCATGAGACGAATATCAAATATCATTTCTGTTAAAATAACCGACTTATCATTAATCAATGCTTTCTTCATATTTCTTAGCGTCCGGTCTCCGCCCTAACGAACGTTAACCTACTATATATGCTTCGAATGGCCCGAGGTCGTGGGTAGTCGAAGTCAATGCTTAGATAGGCTTTCTACCACCAACGGCCCCACTAGAGCCTGCGTTGTTACCGTATATGTGCAACAAGAAATCGGACATATAAATAAAGTCAGCCATTGGGCACTGCCAGTGGTTTTGTGAGGCTTGCATGACCATTCGGGTAACATAAATGCAAATGGACCAACTGCCCACAGAACGAAATTTGTTTTTGTATTACTGTGAGAAAACATACAAATAGATTAAAGTTATTACAGGTCCGAATTCAGCAGACATTGCCAATGATCTTTAAACACTGATAACCACTGGTAATCGCAAATACAGGTAACATTGTACTCACCATGTCATATGCACAATAACATGGTCGTGCTAACAATTTGTTGATCACACGGTTATATCGAAGTTGTCGTGTTGCTACCAAATGCATATTAATGTCGATGCATACCTGGAGGCAAAGTGCGTTCACTTGTTTATATTGTAGTGTGACTGGCATGTTCAAACAGATGAAGATGGAAATCATTTTGCTCATTGTAATCCGGACATAAAAACGGACATAACGCAATTTGAGTCCACAGTGATTACATACTCCTGTATTCAGCTGACTAACTGATAGCCGTGACTGAATCCATTTTCTCTTTTCGTGATGCATTGTCCTATTTACTTGTGAGAGCGTTGGCTATTATAAGCACAGACAAAAAGAATGTGACACTTCTGAATGCAGAAGGTCTTTTTCGTTCCAAAGAACAATATATCACCAACGTAGCCGGCAACAATATGCATAGCAAAGAAACTGACAATGTATTGTGTGGTCCGAGAGTATGATATCGCATCACAGATGTAATGTGTTTCTCGATGTATGATGTGGGCAGAAAAAACTTGAACATATATTGAAATAATGAGGAAAATTTCAATTCAAAATCATTTCAACCACCTCTGATAACACAATTTATTTACTGCTTCATATTTCATGCCGTCCTCTCTTGGTATGTAATTTCTACCAAGCGTAATTGCTCACATAGACCCTGAGCGGACGAGTGATACATCTAATAGGCTTTTGTTGAAATGTCTTCCAAGAATGAAAATGAACTTGTTTCAAATGGAAAACTACCGAGCGGAGCTTTTGTGATTCGATTTACGCTGAACTCGGATGACAAACCTGAAAAGGGTGGGCAAACTATCAGTTAATTTTAAGAAATGTAGAGACGTGTACCCTGACTGTAAAGTGATGGCAAGTTAGATAAGACTATGAAAAAATTCATAGGAACAAGCAGAAGCGTGCACCGCGTCAACTAGCAGCTCAGTAGGATAAAAAAAGACTGATGAAGATAGGGATCAGTGGCTACACATTAAGGAAAACATTTCGTAGCTGCCAATAGCTTCTTGGTCAATTCTCTCTGCAGGGACGTTTCGGTTTAATATTGATATGTATGTGTTTGTTATCATAAACGAATTGCCGCTATCGTTTGGCAGGAAATATTCCGTGAGAAAAGCATGGCGTTAATGCAATGTAAGGTAGCATTTCCCATGTGCAAAATGTATGCACCCATCTTCCTGCTATATCATAATTCAGCTCATGGCTCTGCTGAATATTACACTATATTGGCTCGCAAAATGTGCTTTCCTATCGCCTACCGGGGCCAATCAAGGCCAACATATTACTTCAAAGAAACGCCGGATTGACATAGGTCGCCCTCGTTTGCGTCGATGCATGCTTTTACATCGCTAGCAGCGGAAACGGGGAGGCGGTTCATATTTGATCTTGGTTTCTCACGCTATAGCTAACCAGCATGGCCACTTTCGAGAAAATTGTAACTAGTAGCAATCCACGGGGTAAAAGGGTGATCAATTAGCACGAAACCTTGCTGCTACTTATTAGAATAATGTAAAAACATATACCAATCCCACTGCTTAATTGGCGGAATTGTCATAAGGTATTTAGCCGTGCTACTTAACTGGAACCGAATTCTGAGGTTTTATACGATGCTTTGCACAAATGCGGACCCATCAATACACTGTGAAAAAGATTAACCCACTTAACAAAGAGAAATGAGGGCATGGATATTTGAGTAGCCCTATGCCGGATCAAGTTATGCTCATAAGTGCTAAATTGGTACAAATGCACCCACTCATCACTTAGGATAATTGGTTCCTCTCAAATACGACAGGCTCGAAAACACATAAACGAGGTGGTTGAGTCACATCAGGTACAAAGAGGAGGTTTTTCAGTAATACACATGAGCCGGCTTGATTGACATATACCCAACTACCGTAGGTATTGGATGTACGCTGGACATAACCAACCGATACAGCATACAATTTTGCAACATATCAGTAATCAGCTTTCCCATGAATAGAAAGTTATGGATTTTCGTGTCAGATGCATTAACAATTTCCTGTCATGCCGTGCCATCTCCCTGCAATGATTTTTTTCAACCGTGGATTCTGCCGCATAAGACCTCACAGTACCGGTATCTTCTTGACTCACGGCACAAAGCTAGGGGAATTCCTTCTTATGTTAAACCGTGGTGGTCATGCATTTAGCCTTATATACCACCATGACCTCCACAGTCACCTGGTCAAGCGATCCCATGAGTAGCCGAGTATCGGCCTTGTACATAGTGGTCCAAGATGCATACATAAAAGCACCCATTAGGTGTGATAACCACAGTTGAGTGAGGTTTTTTTTGTGAGCGCAATAGATCAATACGAGGCTCCTATATCTCGGAAACTGTTTATTATATTCATTGTACATAGCGCGCTATCGATCCATTTCACCAGCCCCATCCCCACCCCCTATCAGGCCCTGTAACGCTGGCCCACATACCTTATCACCCACACCACTCCACGCCCCAAATGTTTCATAATTTATGAACGGCCCCAATAGACGCACGGCATATTAGCTGCAACGTATCGTTGTGTGATGCATTATGCTAACAAGGCTACCATTAAAGTGCTGGACAACATCGTGAGGGATAGATTACGACCATGTTCTGTGGTCTGTTCCTGGAGCATTGAGCTAGCCACCGGGATCAGAATACATAAGAAACTTTTTGTATTTTCTGATTATTCATGTTCTAATTATAAAACTTAATTTTATCATTGTAATTGGAGGGTCACTGGGATGCATTTCGCTATAGTTGTGGATAACAAGTGAGTTAAACATCGACTGGTTTAGTTACCGTCAATCATTGAGTTGGATCTCGCGGTCTTAAACTGATGTGTATATGCCTAAGCATCCTATATATTGGCGCATGGGTAACACCACTGGCAAGCATGTATCTAAATAAAGTAATTGCATTTCGCTTAATTTGACCCGGAATATACTTATGTAGGAGTAATGGCCAAAGACGTTTTGAAAAATGTGTAACAGGGGTTGTTTAAGACAACGAATGTAGCTGAGTACGAAAATACCCATTGCAGTATCGTATGAAGTTTGATATTCACGTTATAAGGTACCACAAATGTTCTCATCCATTATAACGCATGACCGTGCAAACATTCCTAAGTTTATATAATTATAATCCTAAGTCCATTTAATTATTTTCCTAAGTATATTAGTAAATTTTTTGTGGACGGATCAGAGGGTGGTGGTGACAGCTTTGCCTATTGTGGATCACATAACATCACGTTTTATATTCGTGATCTTATGTTATGATGAACGCGATATAGAAACTAAATCCGATTTCATGTTTTCAGAAGTATTTTACCTATTTACTTCACCACCGGCCATGACACAAGCTAACATCAGTGATATGCCCCGATTGTAGGTTTGGTTAATCAAAGCACAGGATATTAATTCGCACCCCGATATGGCGGTACTTGCGCATTGGCGACATTGATTACCGATGCGCATTGAATGCTTGCACAATTGATTAGTATGGCCATATAAATATTACATTGAGACAATCAGATAAAGACAAACTGCTTTTTGTCGTCTTGGATCCTTACCTTAACAGGTAACAAAGAATGGATAACGTTTAGCCGTACAATTGCTTTATATCCTTATATGATGATACTTCGTATGTAATCTGATGCAGTAGGCATTACAAGCATCCAAACAGACGAATGGCCAATGCAGATTGTATAATCACATGATGCTCATCAAAAAAAGATTCGACATGTTGATGGTTGAGGGCATTAATCAGTGTGCATGTACAAGTGCATATATTGCATATAAGACTGTACATATTTACCAAATCCGCAGTTACAACCAACGAGCGCGTCAGTTTGATTTTACGAGGAATTCATCAATGCAAATTTGGAGCCTGTCTTTGATCATCGGATGACATCCTGTTGTCAGTTATATTCGGAGTGCAGGTCATGGAATTTTGTTATGTGTAAAGGTCTGCATGCTATGGCAGTTTAACAACTGATATCAATCACGTAAATGTTGCATTAAAAGCATATAAGGCTCTACTCGGCAATTGTTGAATGGCATACAATGCCGTAGCGAAAGCAAACATTGATATGCGCCTGCTCGCCTGCTTTGTGCTCAAGATTTTGAGTGTAATGTGTATTGTGTGATTTAACCATGCATCATTGAGTTCTTTTTCTTTATTTAGATTATATCTTTCCACACACAGCAACCTGTCCACACATGTTATTGCTGTGTTGGTGCAGATGCCATAGTATTTGATATATTACATGCATGCCTAATGGTGAGAGTATTCACATATTTGTCGCACCCCATGTTGTCAAGCAAGTCCATGAAAACGCGCTATTGACATCTTGTGATGGGTGTACAGCTCTTGGTCGACCGATAGAATAACCCAGACATGGCTACGTAGTACATTCAAAAATTATTTCTTAGTTCAGTTTCTACAGAGCTAACATATCTTTGTGTTTATCTGAATACATATTTATTGTCGCGTGACATCTGCAACATTATAACGATGTACTGAGCTTCTTTCGAACACTGCAGGATGTTCAGCTTTGCGAGTGAAGGCTTCTCATACCTGGTTTAACGTCGCTGTTGCTTGACTACGCTTTTAACAAATTGCTCTCTACATCGTCGGATTCATCAGCAATTAAATTAAAAGCCCGCTATTGTAAACAATCAAGCTTATTTGTAGAAAATAGAGAAAGAAACTTCATTACGAGGTTAAACCTGGACTATTGCTAGATACTTTGTGCGGTTTGAATGCAATACACTAACTATTATAAAAAATGTCACTGAGGACTGCAACTACTTTGATTGAATCTGTTCACTTCGACAGGACGTCAGCAGTGTTGCCTAAACCAATTATATTTTTAAATAACCATAGATCTGTTTTTGCTAATTTCTACTCAAATTACTTTATATAGCTCATGACCGATGTTCCATCGTCCCTGAACAAATAACAAAATGCCTGCCAGACAAATACAGTTCATTAAAGTGTTTTAACGCGTTGTGAAATATTATGCCATCCATGAGTCTCATATGTGCCAAATCTTGCAATGACCTCCGGCCAGCATAGGCTGTGTCCATATTATAAAGCGTTGTTCCAAGGAATAACCGATGGAGCCACAGAGATCCAGACACACAATGCCATTTGTATCACCTTTGATCATTCGTAGAGAACAAATGAGCTAATATGGAAATGCCCACAGGAAGCTTTGCATAGTACATCACGGTGCTATTGGGGAAGGTAGAGTAAGGCATAATAAATGTTATTTCAACGCGACCTGGTACTGTTACAGACCATTGTATCCCCTACACATGCATCGCAGGCGCATCTATAAATCAGACAGGTTGATTGTTGCGGTGATAAATCCTTTTGATATAATATGTTCATGACTTGTGTCGGCAGATATATGCCCTCAGACGGTACATACATAGCTGGTTTCATCTATCAAATACCCGCACAGCATTGTGAAAGATCTGTATGTCACTATCCAGTGTTGTTCTTATCTGTGTGCTACAATTGAAAGAAAAAACTCCAAATCACAGGGTTATTTTCGTCAACTTGTGCAAATATTGTGCTGCACCTACGTGGAAAACACTGGTGAAGTCCAGTGCACGACGTGTCTGTATTTTTGTAAATTGTGAGGAATAATTCCCCTGTTGGTGTTTTGTTGTTTTGCTATTATTAATTCCATTGTCAATACAGCATCATCGACATAACCTTAACTCATGCACTTGTATATGTCATTAGTGATCGTGTCCAACTGCCTCAATTAATTATAATTGTTGTGCCACCCATATTAAGCAATCAAGTGTATTAAACTTGTTTCATACGCGAAGACACCTTCATATCACCTCATGTAAATGTATTCGAGGTAATATGCTGTGTTGTATGGGCTGGGATTCTTTGAGTAAGGCTATCAGTAGATGCAGCGCTATCTCCGTATAAACCCATAAATTTCACATGAGTGATACACAGCTTGTATATATAACATATTCCAATGTTAATCTAATCTGCAGACCCATACTGCACCAACAAACTGTTACCGATTGTCATCAGACAGCTTTACTCAAGAGCATGAATAGGAATGCAAATAACGCAACTGTTAAACGTTAGCAACGGTTTTTATTGTATCAGAACGATTGACATGCTAATGAAAAAAATACCGACAAGTTTATGCTATCGAATACAATGCCACAATGTTTGTCGTTTTCATAAGAACGATGATGCTTTTATTAACAACCATTCACAAGCCACACTACGCCGCCTAGGTACGAACCAACAGCTAGTAATTGGTTGGTATGTTCAGACGTACCATATATCGGGGGACGCTTAACTTTCTTTACCTCAAATGCGATGTTGTTACGCCCAAACATTACATTGTATGTTGTTGCGCTTTACTAGAATGCAGCCCGCTCTTGATTGGATTCAGGGTGTAAGCATTTACAAAGCCTAAGTGAGGGCACATGATTCACCATATTCTTAAACTCCCAGCATAGTCTGGGAGCCAACTGCCATTTTTCCCCTTAACCTTGCATTGTTGTATTAAGTTTTTTTTACTGTTGATTTTGGTAGCCAAGGGTCTCTATTTTCAGACACTGCTTGATGACATGTTGTCACCTTTGAGCAATTTGAGAAATTCAAGATGGCGTCCAAGATGGCCGCCATTACATATAAATGACCATAACTCCCTACCTGTTCATCATAGGAAGGTGATTTTTGTCTCTATACCTAGGTTTTAGGGGTCAAGCTATCCATTAGAACTACCTGCACTTCTCATTGTTTCAATGGTAACTGGGGTAATGAAAAACCATCCCACTAGTTTGCAAATTACTCTTGGCATCAAGATGAGTAGATCCAAAAAACTTATCAACGTGTTACAAAAGTATGGTGTTACCTACGATGAAGTACGGCGTTTTAAACATTCAGCTGCCAAAGCCACAACCATGGAACGTTCACTACCAGGCCTATCAACTTCAAGTTCAAGCTTGGTTCAAGTTATTGTTTACAATTTTGATACTGACATATCGTCTCCAAACGGAAAGTCATCCACCCATTCCCTTGCCATGCTGCTCACACAACCAGATAGTAACAGTAGTGATACAGTCCAAGAAGACACCATTAGACGTGTGAAAAAGGAAGACATGGTTGAGCCACTCGAGTATGACGTCGAGATAAAGAGATATAATGGTCCCAAGAAGCCTCCAATGCCACAGAACACCCCCAAACGATCAGTTCAGCCCTTGCGTATGCTGACACAACAAGTAATTTCAAAGGGAAGAGCCAGTGAGATGGACTTTGCGTTCCTTCAAGACATGAACAGCACACTAGATTGTCCTGAGTACAATGGGTACAATACTGGGGATGCACGTCGACGGGGTCATTCAGCACAACCAAAGACGAAGGCTGTTTACCTTCCCTTAATAGATATGATCCCGTCGCACCCAGATACCATGATGACATCAATGGCCTGTGCACAGGACTACACACGTAATATCGGGCAACAGTTCGTAGTTTTTACTTGTGATCTGCAGCTGTACAGGGTCGCTCTAGAAGTTCAGTGGACTTATCCAGACAGGTTCTCAAATGTTATTCTACGGTTGGGAGGGATGTACTCTCTAATAAGCTTCATTGGATCTATCAGAACACTGATGGCTGATACCGGTCTGTCAGATATAATGTCCTCTGTGTTTGGCGGTGTGTTGAAAATGCTCACTGGAAAAAAGTTTCCCCAGAACGTCAGAGCATTACGAATGGTAGCTAAAGAGGCACTTCGCGGAATCATTCAGGATAAACCACTATATTGCAGTGGTGACCTCATGCAAATTCTCGAAACCGAAGCCAGCAAGAGTCAAACTACCAAACTTTGGGTCGATGTCTTGATTAAACCCGTCCTGCTCACCATGATGTTCGTACGGGATGAGCGCGAAGGTGACTGGCCACTTCATCTGGCAACCTACAAGCAAATGCTACCATACTTCTTTGCTGCGGGGCATGTGAACTATGCGAGATATGAGTTGTGCTACCTTCGTGAGATAGAACGGCTACCACAAGAGGTGTTGTCACACTTTATGAAGGGTAAGCATGTTATGCACCATTCTGCTGGCTTATGGAATGGCATCTGGAGCGATATGATGATTGAGACGACCTTCATTCGGTATGGGCATGCTCCTGGGGGGATAGTTGGCATCACGCTTAAGCCAGAAACGCTGAAGGTATGGGCCCTTAGTTTGCATGCATGCAGCAGGTTGGAATCTGATCTGGATGACATGACGGATGAGGACACTCAAAGTAAGGTGGTGACAACACACAAAGAAGAGGAAAAAGCCAGGATTGCTGAAGACAAGAAAGACCGAGATGGAATCAGACAAAAACTCGACACTTGCATTAATCCTTTAGATTCTGCGGCACACCCCAGTGGTATAGTCAATGTAGTTAGCGGCCAGATTTGTTCAACTGAAGTCAATGTCCACTATGCTCTCACAATCGCGACTGAACAAATGACAGTTTTTGAAAGTCGGTTACCGCAGGGACTTTATGAAACCATCACGAAAAAGGTTGTTACTATGGATCATGCAAGGAAGCATGTGAAGGTCGGAGCTGTGAAAGTATTTGATACCAATTTGATTTACGCAATGGTGATTGGCCTACAGGTTAGTGGGCGGGACATTGACATTAAGGATGTGCTTGGTCATGAACTTGCGCCAGTTCCAACGTCCATGTTTGATGATACTGGAATATGAGGATTGCGAAATCTAAATCTACCTTGAAGAAAATTCTCCAAGTTGAGGTGTCTGATAGAGTTGCTGGTGGTGCAAATGTTAGTGTACTCGATGGCTCAGCAATACTTTGGGTAGTTCCTTGGCCTGCTGATGGGTCTGTGAAAGACTATATAGCGAACTTCAAATATGCCATAGGAAAAAGGTTACGGGTCGAGGTCGTGTATCTGATATTTGACAGATATTATGATTACAGCACGAAGAGTGTTACCAGAGGATCTAGGGCAACTGGTGTAAGTAGGGCTCATCATTTGCAAGTCAACAGTAAACTGCCAGCGCAGAAGATTCTACTAACCTCTTCCAAAAACAAGAAGCAACTGATGCAACTGATAGTTGATGATTTTGTCCAGGATAAGAAGTTTCATGAGGACAACACACAACATCACAAGTTAGTGGTAACAGGAGCAGATCCGGTGCCAATCGAAATCAGTGAAGGTGGAGTTGTCATCTCACGGGCAGATCTGTCAACTTCCCACGAAGAAGCAGATAACGTCATTGTCTAACAGGTCTTGAGTTGTGCCGCGGAAAATGCAGAAAGCAAAATCACTGTTGTTGCCGATGACACTGACGTCTTTGTACTGTTGCTGCATTATCATCACATGGCAAATCTCAAGAATGTTGTGTTGATGGAGTCCCTCATCAAAGGAAGGGCGGTGCTTGATATAGGCAAAACTGTGCAGAAGCATTGTCAGATAGTCGAAGGAATACTCCCGGCACATACACTTTCTGGCTGTGACACGTCGCCTCCTATTTTAAAATTGGAAAGGCTACTGTACTCAAAACACTTCGATCGGGTCACTCACTTAACTTGTTGGGTGCACCAGGGCATTCTATGGAATCTGTTATTCAACAGGCTACCTCCTTCATTTCCGTGTGCTATGGACAAACAGATTGTAGTACAATGTCAGAGACAAGGTTAAAGGTATTGCTGTCACAAACAGGCAAAGGGTCATCAACACCGAAGTTGTGTACCTTGCCACCAACAACTGAGGCATTCAAAGAGAATGTTAAAAGAGCTCACTATCAGGCTTTGGTATGGCGGTCACTGGAAACGCAGAATCCACCCGAGTTGGACTCAACGGAATATGGTTGGGTAAAGGATGACCAAAACAAGTCCCTTCAACCAGTCACCCTACCTGATGAAGTCGAACTAGCCCCACAGATGGTACTACGTCTAATAAAATGTGGATGCCACAGTACTACTCCATGCAGTTCACGTGCTTGTAGTTGCAAACATGAAATGCACAATATTTTGCGCTTGCTATAATCAGGGTTGCTGTAATCTGACATCATAGCTGATTGCATGTCTTTGTGATGCACATAGGCAACACAATGTACAACAGTGTAGATTATTTGGTAAAGTGGTAGCCATCTTTAATTATGAATTGTATAATATGCTTTTGGTAGTCTGTGAGCATTCAGATTTACAATTAAAGAACATTTGTTATAATATAACACCTGTGGTCGTTTACCTTTTCATATTTTCCACCAAGATTGAATAGTAAGGAAGATATACCAGTGCTTGTAAACTGGCAGCCATCTTGGATTTGTAGATGACATCATCAGTATATGAACTTTGATCTGATACAGATATATGTGTCTCCAAAATACTCAGGGATAGACACCTTCACGACTAATTTGGAGTAAATAGTATATATGCCAGTTTTAGTGTTACGGCGGCCATCTTGGCAGCCATCTTGGAAATTACTATTATGTAATACGATATTTACATAATACTTGGTTCTAATGGATAGCTTGACTCCTAAAACCTAGGTATAGAGACAAAAATCACCTTCCTATGATGAACAGGTAGGGAGTTATGGTGATTTATATGTAATGGCGGCAATCTTGGACGCCATCTTGAATTACTCAAATTGCTCAAAGGTGACAACATGTCATCAAGTAGTTTCTGAAAATAGAGACCCTTGGCTACCAAAATCAACAGTAAAAAAAACTTAATACAACAATGCAGGGTCAACCATCTCTGCCTCCGGACTAGTAAGCATGAAATGTCAACAGATGCCAAAATGGAAAATCTTACATGGATTGAAGACTTCATACTTGCACTATTCACAACGCAAACACAACACACACCAACATAATCCAGCATACCCGCCATCCTGTCATAAATTGCAATTTGGGAATTGATCTTATTCAGATTATGGTAGATGGGAGGAGAAGATGGGATTAACTTTTTGAATTAGCATCTTTTTTATATTTCAATGCATTTTGTACAAAGTCAGATAGTCGGTGAACACGCAGTGAAATATGTTAAAAAGTACAATGTTGATGTAACATTCTAATCCAAAAAGAGCATAGAAGAAGTAATTTATCATTTCATTTTAAGTCGATACTCTGAAGAATTTGAGTACCAACGAATAAACAGAATCATGTACTGAATTGACATATCCCATTAATCAGTGTCGCTCTCTCAAAGTGGAAACCTTTTGAAAAGAAAAACACACTGTACGATCATTAAAATTATTCACCAGTTTGCTACTCTGCTAGTCCGTCATAATGCATCCAATGAGTGTACGTTGAATCGAATCTACTCTTCGGTAATATAACGAAAGTGACGGACTAGTACAAATAATGGTTTAATTTTACTACCATGTTGGCAATGCTGTCATAAGAATCTTTACAAACACCGCGATACACCGTACAAAACTACCATCCCGTGATGTAACGAGTCGACTTCACAATGACCCGTCTATCGCATCCTTATGTTGCATACATCTTCCACAAATGATGAGTGCAGTTATGACGTGTGATAAACAATATCGTTAGATGATGGATGTATCAAGCATGCAATGGCATAGAAAACGATTCCTATTGTCATAGAAAAGCGTGCTTCATATGGTAATTGAATGCCACTTGAGCGCTGTGATACATGGATTAGATTAGAAAACCTGGATCTACTGCCTGCAAAAACATGTTTTTTTCCATTTAAGATTAACGCTGCTGGTAGAAAGGCATAATAATAGATTAGATAATTGTGCTCCGTATTCGCGCTGCTGACATTATCGATTCAGATGCCCGTGGACTTGACACTTGTGGAGTAGGACCAACATAATTGTAACAAAATTAGTTTATCCTCATTCGACGATGCTACGCGTTACATCGAATGTGAAAGCGAATCAAACTCGTGCGTGCAAACCCCTGCTCTAAATGGCATCACCAGTTTAACTAAGTCGTGTTATGTTCTTTGTCATGCTACGTCGCTACCATAGGGTTAGCACTAACATTTGGCATGGATGTAAACTTTCCCCATGCTGTCATGCTAGGGCCTTGGAACATGTTCATAATGTTACAGTCGTGTCCGACCAGGTCAGGGCGGACATGTGTTTTCTCATTGCTAGCTAACTTTTTCCATTGTGACACATACAAACCAAATGGCGGCCATTAGATGCTACAGTGATTCATCTGACAAGAGAAAGCCTTGAGAACTGAATCCGTTTTCTTTTTTCCTGATGCCGTGTCATATCTACTAATAAGAGCGTTGGCCTTGACATGCCCTTGTTAAATGAATACGACGGAGCTCCTTTGTTGACCCTCTATCTGCTATTTGAAAGCCCCGCAGTGAGGTTCTAAACTGCTGTGCAGAATATTTAGATACATAGACTGTAGCAGTTCCAACAGACAACGAACATTTCCAACAGTGATGTTCATGCCGTATCATTATCGTTCGGTTTGAGTGATAGTCAAATCCGCCAACACAGTGTTAAAAGCATATTTTAAGACGAATAACTTGCTTGGCCACATTTTGAAAGTTGATGTCGAATGAACATTTGCTTTATTAAGAACTCAGATTCAGTATTGGTACTATTTCAATACCAATAGGCACATATGCAGTGATGTCATGTTTATGTATAGTTGACGTTCCGATTACAATAATAAACAATTTAACTCCACATCGTCTATTACTTACACTCATACTCTGTGTGTGCCCTTACATGGATGATGCTACAGTACATGCGCTGTTCATAAAACACAAAACAACTAAAATGTCAAGCTATCACCATTAAATGTCTTCATGCACAGCAACAGGTCATGGATAACCCGCGTGGTTTTAATATGGCGTAACAACGCAAACACTAAATGAGCCATCTACATTCAGTGGCAAAATGTGATATATATAGCACAGTCGTGCGTTAACAAGATGCAGAATTTCTTGGGTTCATTTAATGAACGAAACGCTGACATAAAACATAGCAAATTCATTCCCATTTCCTCCCGTCTAATGCACTTCCTTTCCTTGGAACAGATTTGCCTTGACGTAGGTAGAACCATCCGTTGGGGGTCGGTCGGGTCTATATTGAAATGACGTGTATGTTACTATGGCAATTGTTCGTCCTTGTCTTTAAATACGTCATTGCATCTAACAAGTAAATCCATCTTTATAAAATGCAGGAGCACAAATCATGAGAGACATCTATCAACTCAACGGTTAAACCAGATTCAGGGCCTCAGTAAGATACCCAAGGTAATAAAAGAAGGTGCTTCATCAAAGTTAGGTTACTAGATTGTTGAGCGTTCCAATCATATTGCGAAATTAAAGCAGTTGTCTAAACATGATTGTAAGATATCGCGTAATAGAAAATTACGATGCAGCTGTGTAACTTTTGACAATTGCTGTCATTTTCATTCCCAATAGGCTCCCACAAGTGCAAAATTATTGGCTAACCCTGAGCAGGGAATACTAAAAAGTGAACCAATATTTCCTGGCTCACTCCCCGCACCTTTACTCACGTCCGAGTTGGTGTCATCCAACAACAAAATTAGTTACCGTCTTGCGACAGCATCAATTCAGACCATTTGGACAAGGAGTATTCTTATACAATAGTTGAATACGTGTGATAAACACCCTGGAGCTCCCAGACCCCAACCTGTTGAAGCTTCAGTTATAATCATCGATATAAAAGTGCTCAATTATTTTTGGCTTAATGCACACATTGACCCTTATCTGAGGGTAATATTGAGGCGAAGTTTATAGTTACTAAACAGTATTGATTCAACTTTATATAAAACACCGATTTCTCGTTCACAATTACCAGTCAAACCAAACAAACGTTTCGCGCTATAATCCCAATTGGTGATAAGGTAACAACAGTATTGATATATATATATATATATATATATATATATATATATATATATATATATATATATATATATATATATATATATATATATATATATATATATATATATATATATATATATATATATATATATATATATATATATATATATATATATATATATATATATATATATTTATCGTTACGTTTTACGTTATGGTGATTATCGATCCGGTAACACTGATAGTTAATGATGCAAAATAACCTTATTTTTAGTGCTTTGAATGTTATAGCATTGAATATTAGTCAGATGCTGGTAATTTCATGTAGAGTTTGCTTTGCCAGGCAAATATGAATTGTTAATGAAAACCATAGTTATATCTGTATGGGTATAAGGGAATCACATCGCTTCGATATAATTTATTCACTGCTGCTATCTGTCACACTTTATCAATCCCTTTTGTTACTGTTGCAATGCCATTATTCTGAGATAGCCATTACACAGAGTCTCGGCGACTATAAGTGATGACATAGGCATTGTCAGCGTTAAATTGACTTATCCAATTCAACCTAGTACAGAGTTAACATTTTTGTCTGTATGTGCTTGTTCAGCATTTGAGCTCTTAATGTGATATCAATGTCGACACAATATCGAAACTAGTTGCCATAATGAGTCGCCACTATAAGTCGTCACATATGTGATAGGCGTTTCTTTACCGATAACTCACTTTAATCATAAAATTCAAATGGCAACACCGAACACGTGAGCGTACGCGGGTAGATTTATGTTGCTTTAATACTTATTTAAGCGGTCTTGGCACGTGTTTGCCAACCAATATTGGTATGGTAATACGAAATGTATTTCTTCGGATCACATAATGAATAGATCGACGAAAAATACTTTCTGCGGATCTTTTGTACTTGATTGCTATTGCTATTACAACTCACAGCGCGTCCCTGGCATCCTGAAGTCACAATAGAGTTGCAGTGAAGGGAATACCTCTCCATCTCTGACAGTGAATAATCCATTAGCCATGCTGACGTATTTATGATGACTGCTTTATGTGTATTTTTATCAGCATCAAATTCACAACTAACCTTGATTCCAATGTGGCAAGTGGCGGTCTGAATACACATCCTGTTGTTTGGCTAATCAGCCGTAAAGACGAGAACACGTCACATGTGCAAGCCTGTTTCAAGGCCGATGATGACGTAAACAGGTAAAATCCTCCTAGAAAACAATAAATACGATTCAGTCTTTATATCGAATATCAGCCTCTATATCAGTCTCCATACCATATATTCAAAGAGTATATGGCTTTTCTAAGAGCAAAACTATACACTCTTTGATATAACCACGTCACTCACCAGTGACGTTGCGTAACTGCCAATATACAAAGGTGTCACCGCCGTTCTCTGATTTACCCATGCAATATGTTATTAGATTAGTACGATTATATTAACTTTTGGCCATTCGATTGATTGCGCGGCCATGGGTTGCTATAAATAACATATTTGTGGTATCTCGCAAAGTGGCAAACATATTTAACGGGACTACTAAATTCGATACCGCTATGGGTTTTAAACTACCCACAAGAATCCATCGTCTAAACACAGTTGGTCGTGATCACTTTCATATTAGTATATTCAGTGACTCATATTAAGCGATATACAATTCATCAAATTGATATGTCTATTGCAAAACACAGAGTCGGTTATTTGCTACTGATTAATAGTCACCCCATTGCTCCTTCATAACCATTGTACCATTATGTTAAATGCGCAAGTATGTGCAAATTGGCTAAAGCTCGTTGTAACCAACCTCAATCGGGGAAACCCTCGGATTTGCTCATGTATATAGTGAGCACTCGTACGGACGAATCGTGTGTATCCCGCAGAATCCTGATATTTGGCGACATGTACGACGATCGATTCAGATATTGTTTTTAATTTCGTTGTATTTCACATTTGATATTCGTCAATATGAATGACAAAACGTGGAGTGCGTTAACACCAGATCTGCCGCTTCTTGATATTGTAAACTTCACACTAAGTTGATGTTTGCAGTCTTCTTTGGGATGCATTAATGGTCTTTCACACCCTGCACCACCGGCACGGTAGAGAGCCGTATACGTTCATATTGCCATGTTCTTTGTTGTAGCCTTCGGCATTAAAGAAGCCCAAATTAAGTTACACATTCAGTGTAACCAACCATCAGGTGCATTTTAAAAGGTACATTGACTATTGTTAACATTAAGATGTAGAAGAGAGGTCTGAAACGTGGATGCGATCGATAGGCCAGGAAGACATTAAGGCATAAATGGCTAAATATGTGAACTCTACTGTTCAACGCACCATTTGGTTCTCCTAGCTTTGCACCTCGCGTCAAAATATTGCCGATTTGCCGCCATGTACAGATATACGAATGCTCTAAAAATATTCATGTACATATATATATATATACATAACTTTATATATTTACATATACATACATATATATATATATAGGGATAGATAGACATAAATATATATATATATTTATACATATATATATATAGAAATATATATTCATATATATACAGGGATTTATAGAGAGAGATATAGATTTAGATATATATAGAGACATATATATATAGATAGATGTATATCTCTATATTAGAGATATATAGGTAGATAGAGACAGAGAATATAGATATAGAGACCAGAGAAATATAGAGATAGACTCTATATATATCTCTATACAGAGAGGGATAAGATATATATATCTATATCTCTCCCTCTATATATATAAATATCTATCTCTCTATATATGTATATATCTCTATATATATATCTATATCTCTATATATATATATATATATATATATATATATATATATATATATAATATCTTTTATATGCCCTGACTGTAGCCCCAACTGTTATACATATGCAATCATATTATGACTACAATGATCAGATTGTCTGTTTTTAACGGGTACGATAAATTTGTCCGAAATCGGAAAACGCCGTCCTGAAGCTAAATCAGATCCCATTTTGCGCATATAATGCACTCTGCTACCTTCCCAATAGTACTCCAGTATATTACACAAACAACTTAATTATTTTTCATATGCCCAGCATATGCTTTGACCACAAATTATACTCAGTGACCAATATGTTCGCTGTTTCTAGTTTATAGCCGAGAACAAAGAATGGAGATATTGTCGTTGTTTATGCTTGTCCGGTTAGTACTGGTGGGGCATGCAAACAATGGTGTGTCTTTTATTTCTGACGTATAGCACATGGGCTTCAAATACAACGCTACATTGCATTTTTGCCATGAGATTAAACGACTAGTTTAACTTGATATCAGTGGGTCAATATTAATACCACAGCTATCTCAATTCATTGTTGCGCACCCATTTCTAATTAGTCCGTATTTTGTTGGTTACAGCACAATCTACATACATGCACATTGATGAGCTTTGAACATAGAAACATACACACCGTGCATGGTAAGTCTGTGACCAATATGTCCACTTTGCGGCAGCTGAGCCATAATTTATGATTATGTTCACTCTTCAAATAATGAGCGATCTGCACACACTGTGTGTTACCAAGAGATGCTTGTAACCACAATGGAATCGGGGATTTAGGATAAACGAGGGTTCATGTTTCATTCATACTTTGATGACTCGAGATTTTGATTGCACATAAAACGAAAAGAAAGTGTAGTATTATCAAATATATTAAGGTTTTGCTGATATCTCGGCATGATGTTAATATCTGATGTACGGGTGTCAACATGGTTTCGCGGCTTTCACGTTTGACGTTGACTCTTTCTTGTTTGCCCGCTCATGTCAAAGCCAGCTCTCTTATTAGTAAATATAACAGTACGTAAAGAAAATGGAAAAAAGATTCAGTCGTCAAGGCTATCCTTTGTTTGATGACTGCATAAGGATGTAAGCACTATAACGTCTAAATATTTTATCCGCATGAATCACAATACCATGTTCGGGTAACTATGAGGAAACCCTGTCCATCTAGACCTGTTTGAACATGCCTGTCACCCAGCAGAAAAAATAAGGGGCTCGCTCGAGGTTATATGTTAAAAAACATCGACACAATGTATGCATCGACATAATATGCACCATGGCAACTTCAATGTGACCCCGTGACTACAAATTGTAAGCATGACCTTGTTTTGATAGATATGACATTATGACCGGAAGTAAAATGTTGCATATATTAGCTATGTTTCCTTCCTTGTCAGTAATACACAAGTCCGAGAGAATCATAGCATTGGCAATTTCCGCTTCATGTATTCGGTGCTTTTGACAAATTAGGAGCCGGAAAATGTTCTAGTATGTTATCAGGTTGTCTTCCAAAACTACATTTTTGGTACATCTTTTGAAACGGTGTTATGTGGGCAGTTGATTTGTAGTTCCATTGCATGTCTCACAACGCCCACGTTGCTTTCAATTAAAGTGCAGAACATGCTCGCTTGTCTTAATAGATTTACCACCACGCCGGATAACATTTGCATTCAAAAAAAGGAGACGAGCTGTTCCTAAAACTCGTAGCGACTATTTCATACTATGTACATTTCAATGTTGTATTCTTATACATTTCAAATCATGCAACACATTTTCTTGTTACATCTTTATGCGAATAAGATGATTATATATACACTTACATACATATCCACTGATATCAAATTATACGGTTAATTATCCAACCTAGAATTTGAACAAACATGTTTGCTTAAGCAATATTACTAGACCTCTAATTGAGTTGCTAGAGCAAAATGAATCGAAACGATATCACGTATCCAAACAGCAAGGTTATAATAGGCTAGTGCCACATAATAACGCAAGGTCTGTATTTATGTCAGATATCATTAGTTTGTAAAAGAACCGAGAAGACTCCATCATTTCATACATGCACTTTTCACAGCGTAACGCACATGAACAACATAAGTGCCCTCAGTCCACCAGATTTCAATCAACCTAACGCCGTATTTTAATCAGTTCCTCTGCTTCACCTCATGGTGAGAACAATTGCCATGCCGGCTGAAATTTTACATTAATATGAGTAAGATAGAATTACTGTTATTCATGCTATTTCTCATCTCAGCGCCCAACCTGCTACTCAAATGGGAATCATGAATCAGCAGAGCTTGACCAGCGAGCAGTTAGGAGCAATTGTCGCTCTAACATAATCAGTACGCAACTGTCCACAGTGCTCCACTTGACACTAATGATCTGTAGAATAAATCTAATTATGTGCCAACCTTTATTGGTTCCATTTTAGAACAAGTGCTCACAGCCAGTGATTTCATCAAGACGAACCAATGTCACTCTAATACCGTATTTGAGTTCTGTTCCCTTTCATGAGAAGCATATTGTGGCATCTCTGATAAGAACGTCACCAGTAGTTCAAAATGATAAGCAGATGTTGCTTTGCTGCTTATGAAGCAACAATAACTTCCATAATATATATTTTATACTTTTGGCCGTATATTCCACATATATCTACACCTCCAGTGTCGATGGTCAGTTGTATCGATCATTACGTCACATTAAAGAAACAACTGAGACCATTTGCAAACGTTATGAGCTTATATTTTGCGCCACCGCCAGGTGCTATCATTTAATTTGAACTAGACATCATCAACGAATGTTGGTCGATCAGGGATCGCGGAATAAGCAACGAGGTACATGGCATAGCAAAGGATCTTAGGCAAAAAACGAAAAACAACTCGTCCAAGATAAACACACCGTCAAAATAATTCTGGCCATATTCAATTTGAAGAACATGCTTCACTGCAATACAACATTGATCATCAAAATTGTTACGCTTTGCAAGATGCTTAGGTATGTGTTGAGCGGGAAGCATTATGTGTGTGTGTGTCGGTTATTTCCCTGTATATCGGAAAAGCTTCTTCTGGTATGATGCCTATGTAAAAGCGAAACGTAGGTGGGTCCGCAATGCATTAATATTTAATGAATCAAAGAAGCTCGTGGATGCACAGAGAATCTGAAGGGCACATTTTGATATGATATATATATATATCGTCCCGCATTCGCTAATCGTTTCGTTTCTGAATAGTAATCCCCGACAATATTGAGCTAATAGATTGTCTTGATGTGAATTACCTTCTTGACTATCACATTTGAGGCACTGGCACAACTGTGATTCATCCAAACTGTCTTGTAATATATATCTTATTTCGTGGTCGCGTCCAGCCACACACTATGAATATCGAGAGACTGATGTGTAATGAGAAAACATGCTGGCTCCATTAGTCTCATTCTCTGAAACTAAGCAAAACCTAACTGTGCAAGTTATTTCCTCTAATGGAACTTAATGTAGCACGTGCCAGCACTGTTGTTTTTTCTTATTTGAATAAACACACACACCACAAAACGAACAACTTTGACACCATCTGCTGAGATATATAAGTGTTGATTACTGTAATTATATCAGTCAGCATACCTCAGGTGACAATAATGTTATAATAGCTGAAACAAGTAGACAATTGTATTGAGCAGGTAGATGCCTGGCGCAAATGAGCTGGTTTTAATCTGAACGATATATAGATAGTTTTAGACAATGTTCTGGTAGATACAAATGCAACTCGGGCTGATGCTGCGTCTCTGCATATCACACATATGCTCTTACATGCATTCCATTTAACTTCTGTGATAGTGAGCGTTGATACATATTGTTGTGCATTGCATGGTTGCAGAAAATGCAGGCTACTAGTTAAATGACGAATCTGACATGATACACCCTCAATGAATGATGAATAGCACGTAAGGCAGATTGTCACAGGTACAATGCACCTGTATATTGTATGTATAACTACATTGGTTTATTACCCGAAAAATTAGTTTGTCTGATTACCTGATGAGTTAAATGGGGTTCAGCACCAGAGAAACTCGTTTTAAGAACACCCAGCTGATGTAATACTAAACCTGTTGTCATGTCTGACCAAACCCTCTCCTTGTTCAGCAACATACTACTTGTGGATAGCAAGCAAAACTTCGTTACAGCTACGAGGTCATCCGTCTATTCGTTGTGTACAAACATTTAACAATGCCATTGACAAATTGAAAAAAACTGTCCGCTATCATAACGTATTATGGATCGTGCTATTATGTATAATTGGTTTTAAGCACAAACAGGTGCTTTGATGACACAAGCTCTGTTATCAGTAAATATGACAAGACATCCGTGAAAAGGAAATAGTATTCTGGCGTCAAGGCCATCCCCCGCCCTAGGGCACAATTAAATCCAACCAACGTAACATCTAAAAGCCCGTTTGATCTGAATGTATAATAGTATCAGCTTCTGGAATAATTGCGCACAAAATGTCAAACCTTACCGTGATGTCGGTTATACTATGATATCAACAAGTATAACAACACCGGTTAATGCTATCCTTTCCACTCAATAAGGAATGTACATATGTTAAATATTGTTCATAGCCCTTCAAAACTTCTGCATCACCGCATGATTCACAGAATGTAAACGCAAATATGTTATTAAACTTATAACATTATAACAAAAGGCAAATATGGAATAGTTAGTTCTTATTCGACACAAAACAGTAAATATGAAAATCAATACTTCTGCGGCAATAATGTTACGTTAATTGTGTGATAGAAGATGAGATAAATCTCATGAGATTTCCAAATCTCGTGCTAATTTGCAACGGGACGTTGATTTCATCGAATGAATAAACTGGCAACAATTGATCCAATCAACGCTAGTAAAGCCAGTGTGACAACTAAGGTGTATTCCAGTTTTTACTTAAATATATACATCGGTAACAACATGCTGTGCCAAGTTTCAGTATTTATATTAAATATTAGGAGCACAATTGTTATGACACTTTTCATTTGCGTTATATCTACCATATATTGTCAAGACAAATAATGAAACAATGTTTCACTGTCTGTATATCGAGACGGATAGTAATAGTTAAGCTGAAACCAATCCATAGTTTCGGCGTTCTACGCTACTTGTGTCATCTTAACGCAGTTACCACTTGACAGTTAGTGCGGGAACCATATTCATCAAATTGATTAATGCTTTGGTAAGGTTATGGTCCAGCAAGAGAATTAGCTGTTTAGCATACAAATGAATGAATAAATTATTGCCCAGTGCCTCGTAGTGATCTCCTTAAGAGCAATGCGTTAGACCAGTTTGCCATCCGCAATACCGTCACATTCATAAAAATTCGATCCTTCGTCGTGGGATAGAGTAAGCGATTATCACAATGTGAAATCATTATCATTCCCCTTATTTTTCCTCGCTGTGCATGTGCACGTGGGGTTGACTAGCACAAGCGTTTAAAGCGTTCTCCTGACTGCTTCTGTCCAGTGTTGTCCGGGGATTCCAGCAGATTATTGCGGGCCAGTTTGAAACCCGATGGATATACGATCCTTATGAAGTGGTGATTTGGGGGATAACTGTCTATGCTTCGGTGTGATGATGATATCCAATCAGCGTATGTCTGTTTCTCTTCAGTAACATTATAACAAGAAAGCGGAAGTAAGTCTGTGAAAATGTAAGTCCAGAAAATGCAAAGCAATATTTCAAGTTCACTCGAGGCGAAAAGGCATATAGCAGCAGTGCAAGTCGGCTTACTCAGAAACCTCGGCAAACGGCCCTTGATCTATAGAGTAGAATTAAGGACAGCTGATCATGTTATGACTGCCAAGTGTACCTCTGTACAAAGGTAGGGTCACAGATTTATCTTAAGTCTGTAGAGCTTCATCGTAAGTTCTGGAGATCTTCATCCAAAACTAATATATATCCGGTACTTGGAAATCAATGTTTACTACAGCCTAAAGGTGATCATGTCACTGCAAATGCGTTGCAAGCCTGTCAAAACCGGAGATTAAGAACGTATTCTACTTGCATTTAATCATTGCCCCAAACATGGTGCCAGACAATTATTTGTTAAATGTAATTGTTTCGGTTGAGAACGGGACAATGGCCGCCATTCGTAAAGGTAACAATATAATCCACTCAGGAAAGAGAGTGCATCCTGTTTCTTTTACGAACTGATGTTGCAGACATGTAACTTATCATTACATCAAACTATCTAATGAATTATGTACATTTGTAGTTACAAAAATAATGTACATTTGCATATCATTTATTTAAGCATGTTATACAGATCAGGTACAGTTACAAAGCATCACAAGGTACTGCAAAACTGCTACGATGTATGGCTCTGCATTCAGAAATAACAGTATTTTTTCAATGGACGCGCATACAATTGATTGGTTTATATTATTTGCCCATAGTTGATGCAAGATGAGTGAAAACCACACTGACGTACTGATGTAGTGATATGTCTATGTTACACTGCTGTGTGGTGCATAAAACTCAATTCAAGTGTTAAGATATACGCATGATAAGCTATGTCGCATGCTTCATCCAATGATTGATCAAACCGACGCAATATTGCCTGGACATCTATGAATCAGGTGACGGCTGTGCATCCATAAAACAGGTAAATATGACGCTTGCTTTCGGATACAATTGTGTATGACACTGATCGATGCTGACCAATTACCATGGCAACAGTGATATATTTCCGGCATATTCAGTCCGACACTTAACTGCATCTTATCACTTGATACAACGGTGACCCTCGTTAGTTACCTGGGTGAGGGATTAACCTGACCATGTGTACGGTCATTGGCATCCGATTGGTCATAATTTACTATCGCGAACATCCAACGTGTTTTTTTGTGTGGTCTGTCGTAGAGGTTCCATGGATAAAACCAGCCGAGCGTCAATTACTCACACATACATTCACTGTCTATATATCAGCTTTTAACAAGGCTGATGCTGTCTATGGGATTCACAAATCACAGGCCGCATGGTACAGGGCTATCGTTCGGCCATAGTGTAAGTATTTGCTCACGAGGGTTAATGGAGCTCAACATATACCATAATCATAACAGAGTTAGATCAACAAATTGTCACAATTGTCAATCTACGGGTGTTGGTGTAAATCATTTCGTTCAAATAGGTTTCATGCTAGTCAATGCATAGGCTACATTTGGGAGCGTCAGTGCTTTTCGTATCAGAGCAGAAGACCCTCATCCAACGCCCCCCCCTCCACCTAACAGCACCTACATCTGATATCATGCATGCACAGTATTATTTATATCGTTTTTAATCATCTGCAGCTATCGCATGACTTAATACTCACTCGACTCGTAGTAGAACTTTAACACCCAAATAATATGATGATGACTTTCCAACTGTACGGACAAGAATGTTACAATATACAGTATATATTAACCTGTTATGCAATGTTCATATTAGTTGATTGTTCTTTGTTCTATTGTCCCATTATCTACTAAGTATTTCAGCTGTCCGTGATCTTACGTCTGTTTACTTGCTTCCAGTAGTGGCAGGGCGTAATCATGTGCCCGGATATATACCATCTACCATGCATGCATATATAGTATGGTCCGTGCTCATAACAAAGCAGTTACCATTGCTTTAAAAGGAAATTCAGGAATACATATGCCATTTCAAATATCCCATACATTCCTTGATTTCCCGGCGTGCCGCCTCTGTGAATTGATAAGACAATTATTAGCATATTGGCATATCTCAGCAAAACATCCAGCATTTTGGCCGGTTGGTTATGGTGGCAACGCCACGTCTTGTGGGGATCCCCATATTGTAGTTTGCGCCAACCATCATGGTTCGATAGCTGGCTTTCACTCTTTAGAATAATAAAATAAATAGAATAAAATGTGTTTTGGTACAGCCAATATTTGTGCAAATGGTAAATACCTTTAATGCTATTACATTCTGATACACATGCATCTCTGTTGTTATTTCTCATTAAACTCAACTTTTCCTCCCGAACTGTTTTTTGTTCGTACATCATATGAATCTGCCAAAGAAGTCAGTTTGGTTTTATAATATTGATTACAAACGTACCCAGAGGCATCGGATAAAACCTTCATACATATCAATCTTTCCGGACATGTTACAGTAATATCGATATGACTCAAGTTCATGATGCGTGATGAGATATTTCATGCCATTCCTATATCATGTAGTCATAAACATATATATATAATGTCAATATGTATGCATCCTTTGTACGCACTTGTTTCCGCCGTATATTAATGTAAAATAGTGTTCTCCATCACAATTCGGTTACTTGATTGATGTCATTCGTTGTCAGACTAAGTAACCCAACATTTTAGCCAATGTTGATTGTTATAGGTATGATAGAGCATTTTGAAGGATTGTTCTGATGCAATGTTTTCCCATTAATGCGTGATCAGCACTTAAGCATGCTATTGACCCAAAAAGTGAATGGCATTGGTCAGGTTATTTACTGCATCTTTAATCAGTTATGTGATTGATGCACTCGAGCCATATGTGGAAAGTGATGTTAATGTTTCTTTCGACCTGGTGAGCAAATTATAATGTTAACATGCCATAGTGAAGTTCTGCATTCTGCCAAAGTATTATTGGCATAATGAGGTTGTACTTGAACAGCAACGACAGTTATAAAAAATTAAAATTGGTAATGTTCTTCAAGTACCACGCCAAATTAACTAACATATGGTATGCTTATTGTCCACGGAAAAGAACAACAGTTTTTTTAATAATCATACGTAAAAATTTTCTTCGTTGATTTCCCTGTTTCAGAAAACAAATAATCGTTGCCTGGATCTCCCTGTCCACCTATCATGGTAGTCATTAGATGGGGCGGTTGCAGCTGTTTTAAAAGGTCCTTTTATCGTTCTAATAGACATATTTTTTCCAAGTAAACAAACCGTTTCCGAATCTTCTTAACCATCAATACACATAAGACTGACCGCATCTTGGTATAGTGGTTGAATTCGGGAAACCATATAGTTGACGTCATCCTGGGTTTCACGTTATGATCGTACAGCTGTACATCATCATACCATGCCCTATCTCAGCACAACATGTGCATCCAACAATGACTATAGAGCAGATGTCTCTCATATACTATCCTTTGAGTAATGTTCCCATTATACTTGATACAAATTATAAATTATATCATTCGAATGTCATTGCTGTTGGCGCATATGCGTTGTTGTGAAAGAGGAAATAAAGCCAGTTCCTATTTGCCCACTTTATGCATTCTGCTCGTCGCTTATAAAACGTTTTAACAACAAATATATGATCATTCACCACTGTTAGCTCAAAACGGGACATGGCAAAGAAGCACCTCGCGTAAAAATCGACATTAGACAGATCCACATCCACAAGATTTTAAAGTAATTCCATGTCTATGGATCTAACTCATGACTGCACACATTGAGAGCAATTTGCTACAGCAGAATAAACAGAGAATTTGGTATCAAGGATTGCTATTCCCCTGCAAAACCGTGGTGTAGGTTTAACGGGTCACATTTGCTTTCGTCCCCATTAAAGCTGTGCTGCTTCAATTAGTTAAATGAATGCGAGAGAAGGGGACGGAGGCGCGGATGGAATTCACCCCTATTTAATGCATCAGCGATATTCGGCCTTCGTTTGGTATTTCATTGATATCGTTAGCAATTACACTCTTCGTATACCTCATTATTCGCTCGCTCTGTCATACATGCCTCATGTGTATAATTGCTGAAGCATCAACACAGCTCACTTTGATCATCGTCACTATGCACTATGGTAAGAGTAGAGCCAATCCATTTATCAAATCAGGTTATTGTACGGATGCAGAGAGGTACAGTTTTTATATCATGTATATATGTATTATTCAACAATTTAGCTTTCAGTAGGCATCAATCGCCAAAAAAGAGCCATTTTTATGATAAGTCAAGTCGAAAATATATTCTTGTTTACCGCATATACTACAGACCTCATTACTGACATACAAACAATCCTCCTGAAGGTAAATTATACTTCCTTTGTCACATGGTCAAATGTTGTGGCAGTTGTTCCACTTCTAGCTGCAAATTTAACTTGCTGCGAGGACATCTTATGTTTGAAAAAATGTTTATATAACATTCGTATCGTTTAAAACCAACCAAGACTTAAGGGCGAATGGCCATCCCTTTCAATTCGATATTGACAGGTAGCATAACCACATTGTAGGTTTGTCACTACTAAAAGACATATCAACCCCAACCAACAATGCAAAATACCATTGAGATAACATAAGCTGCGTGAATCGGTTTAATTACGACCCTCGACGGTCTCAAATGGACGTAAGTAATTGTATTGACGCACATCTGATCTCGTAAATCCTTTTATATAACTGGCGCGGGGCAGCTTCAAATCTTAGTGGCATATGGAGTGAGTGTTTAATTGGTCCGAGCGCCTTGCACTGTTCTCGATCGGAGTGCAACCGAGCTTCTTTGTTGGTAAGAGTACCATGGTAAGTGTCAGACGGCGGATGATTCATTTGCTGTATCTATCGTTATCGGGGGATGTGTGTCCGTCATGACCTGAAATATTACCATTGAGGCAAAACAAAAGAGCTATGTTAAGTATATTGTGGCTGCATATATGTTTAAGCGCAATGCAAAAAATACGCATAAATGCGTGGGCGTATACAATCATTAGCAGCATTCATATCGGACTTACGGTGTCACGCTGCACCACGAACCAGTTTCACGTAACAACATAAGTTAGAAGGCAATGAACTTGGCATAACAGGGTGTGTTTCATGGCATCACAGCACCATCTAATGGCTACACATTTTATGCACATTAAATTTATCCTCCTCACATACTGAATTTCTTAATTACATATGGTGTAGAAACGTTAGACAGGACCTGGCGCACCAAGCTATACCAAGCGCTCTTGTCGATGGTTTGTTCCAATGACAATAGAAGAGACAATATGCGATGCTAATGTCAGCTTGTATTGTAAACAATGAGCTTCAGTTTACCGTCGGGGATATGCTGATGTTCTAAGGTTTATTGTTGTACATTGTACACGGTTTAGAATTTTTTAGGGAGAGGCTAAGCTACGCTAGGGTTATTCCCCTAACTCGGTAATTTGCTTGTTATTCAGTTTTAATCATTGCTCCCTGCTATATTCGGAAGCTATTTGTGTTTGGTTGAATCTGTGTCCTCGCGTGTTTCCACTTCCTACATGATTAGTGGGAGAAAATGGAGGAATCTGCCGGCTGTATGCAGAGTTATCATCACACTATATGATGATTAAATGCTCCAAATTAATCTATTTTGTCATAAGCATCCATTTGGCACGGGCATATATCAAGACTGGGTTGACTTGGCAACCAAGAATGTTTATAATTATTGATCCATTAGAGACCAGCTCAGTATGAAAAATAATGATTCGATACCAATCTTGCATTCATAAACAACGGTGGCTTATTTTGTTTTCGTAGAATAATCACCCCTGTTGAATGATTTTGGCTTTTGCGTAAACTTTATTTGCAAACAATTGGGCATAAGACATTCCCAAAACAAGGTAAATATTTATTATGTTTGCCGGGTGCATCTTACCTGATCCCAGGATCTGTTCGATCATCTACAACGCATACAGTGCCTTATGTTCTATCTGTCAACTTTGGTGATGCATATATTCTTTCGCTACAATAGACAAATGTCGACCTAGTAGCGTATATTCTGATTATGTTGGAAGAAATAGCGATGCAAATGTGAGGCATTGACGCTGGAAATATTGCTTTACATCTTCTAGAATATAACGCAATTTACTTAATATCTGACGAGAAATACAGGGTTTTAA
The DNA here is from genome assembly GCA_034190875.2 of Urechis unicinctus. Taxonomy (NCBI): domain Eukaryota; kingdom Metazoa; phylum Annelida; class Polychaeta; order Xenopneusta; family Urechidae; genus Urechis; species Urechis unicinctus. The sequence goes on along the minus strand of CM067352.1, from coordinate 37,916,822 downwards.
AATACAATAGGTATAAGCTGCGCTATAATTTGCTCATTAGAGTAAGGACTGGGGTTACTGCGTTACTAAGCCTATATGCGGTGTACTAGTGTATATAGCAAACTTATCGGTTGGTCGAGTAATCTTTATGAAATAATGAAATGATGTATTTGGTGCTGTGGTTTTAGGCTCGGTGATATCAAATGACCATTCACTCAGATAATATTCATGGATAACTTGAATGGACATGTGCTTACAACCGCCACCCATATACAACACTTCCAGTCTTCATATGATGTCAAACCCAAAGCAGCGGGCAATTATTATTAGGAGTCACCTATGTTGCCTATGAATACGCGATTACACAAACGCGCACTCATTTTGCCTAGCCTAACTATTTAGTAGCAAAATTCCCATAATGTAAGCCTTCCGGCGGTGCGTATTGCACAACAAACAAATTACAACGTGTTAAATTTGCCACATTTTACAATAAAAACACACGATGTATCATACAACCGGAATTTTGCTGGTCATTTTGATGTTGATTAAAAGTACACAATTGAAGAGTAATTCAACTTATTGTGAATCGGTTCATTTTGGCTCATTTGAAAGATGTAAATGTCAACAGATATCAGGCGCTAAAGTCTCTATAATGTGGAGATGACCGCTGACTATTGGATATGAACTTATATAATGTGGACTTATAACGAACTATTCCAATGACCGTTGCGGATTGCCACATTGACCTGTTCCGCGCGATATTGGTTTATAGATGGACGGAATTTCCAGGGTATTTTACGGTGTGTGATGTTTGATTTATTCCGAGAGTTTATTAAGTTTGGATAGCAACACTTTTTTTGAGAGCGGTTGAGAATGTCTCAGCTAATTACATAAACGCATATGTGTTTCTCACACCCGAATATGCACCTTTTAGCAACATTTTATTTCAGAGTTCTCACAAATGCTTCCACTTCCTAGCTGCCACATATTTTAGAGACCTCACAAATGCCTCCACTTTCTACCCGTCACACATTTTAGAGACTTCGCAAATGCCTCCCCTGTTACCTGTAAGTATGTGCAAGGCCAATGCTGTCGATGATCTACGGGAGAGGAGATGGGAGTCGGTCGTTTATGTTCTGGGTTATCGTCATGGCAAACGATAAACTACATCTAATGAAATAAGGTTTTACGAGGAGCACTTCAGGGGGGAACAAACTGAGAGCTTGCAACGAGTGTAAACATTGAAATGATATTAATGTTATTCAGTCAAGTACACCACTCTCATAATCACCACATACATTGCCATTTTATCATTCGACATGGGAACAGAGCACGAGCTATATCACATCTGAATAGCTTTCTCGTGGGTAGTTATCTCATCTATGCTGTTGCCATCGGTAAGCGAATACCAATAATGTTTCAGTCATGTTGATTGATGCTTTCCACACCGATATTACGTTATATAACGGTCCCCACTTTTTCATCTTGCGTGGCAGTGCATGTTCTTAAGAATCGCAGACAGGAATGCTGGCAACCTCGCAAAATTGCATGCGCCTAACTGTCTATGTGCTGCTACATCTACAATCGATGATATGGCAGCCATATCGAGATTCGCAATATTATATGGTCAAAATTTCTATTTTAGGTACTTTTCATAATCGATAAATCCTAATGATTCAGCAATATTTTGCATCTCACCTTTTTATATTTATGTTATATCATAGAAAGAACACAACCAAAATCACGATCATTGGAATTTGTTAATATTTGACCAGGCAATATAGTGTGTCTCCAATGTGCATCAATGAGCTGCGACATTGTGTGGGTCAGTTGGGTGGATCTTAGAATGCCGCACAGCATAGCCTTCATGATGAGTTAATCATCTTTCCTAGCTACAACATTCAATTTGACCGGCGTGGGAGGCTCAGACTGAACTGCTAGTCCGTTTGCTCTGCAGCTTATTGTCTGTTTTATACAGCTGGTACAACAATAATTATCCAATCTGCTTTAAAGGCTGACAATATTTTGGGAGAAACTCATAACTATCATAAATTACACTGAATCGTAAAATTGTCTAAAATAGGGACATAGGTTGTTCTATTTAATGGTGTTGTATTGTCACCGCATTTATAAATGTACATAATATAGCAGTACATAAAAGCGCCGCATGAATAGGGGGACTATTATTCACCAAGACCCAAAGACACACATGTTTAAACAAGCTGTCGCGTGTACTAGCCTTCACAACAGTCTATCAAATATTTTACAACGTAACCATACTACGTTATAATTGGCAATTGATAAGTTATACGCAAAGTACTGGTCTAGATATAAAAAAATGCTCCACACTAAGTTCAGTTAGTTAATTGGTCTAGATATAGAAAATGCTCCACACTAGGTTCAGTTAGTTTATAGGTCTAGATATAGAAAATGCTTCACACTAGGTTCAGTTAGTTAATTGGTCTAGATATAGAAAATGCTCCACACTAGGTTCAGTTAGTTTATAGGTCTAGATATAGAAAATGCTTCACACTAGGTTCAGTTAGTTAATTGGTCTAGATATAGAACATGCTCCACACTAGGTTCAGTTAGTTTATAGGTCTAGATATAGAAAATGCTTCACACTAGGTTCAGTTAGTTAATTGGTCTAGATATAGAAAATGCTCCACACTAGGTTCAGTGTACTAGCCTTCACAACAGTCTATCAAATATTTTACAACTTAAACATGCTACGTTATAATTGACAATAGCTAAGTTATACGCACAATATTGATCTAGATATAAAGATTGCCACATACTAAGTTTAGTTAGTTGATTGGTCTAGCTATATGTGCCCTGCCCAGAGCAGATATCTGCAGCCACAATGCCAATAAAAAAACATTGTGCTCACTGTGGTTTTTTGACTACAGCAGCAAACATGTATGACGAGTCAATAATGCTTTAACAATGAGGACGCTGGTCTGTAACAAAGCTGGTTGGTACAGGTATAAATCACATATATCATGCTTCGCTCGACTCTATCCTATTGTAGCGTGATGTTTGTATTGCAAAATAGTATGAAAACTGATACATTTAGCGCATGTACTAATGACAATTACCTTAACAAATCGGATGTTTTCAGTTACCATTTATGCTTTTGGCACTTAAGTTGCATCACAGAAAAGTACCTATCTGTGAGGATATTGCTGAGTGTGGTATACAACATGTAGATGTAAAATGTATCGTACAAAGCATTGATATGATTTTTAATATCTGATGCTGACATCATGTATCCATGAACAAGAAGTGAGTAAATTGTTAATGTTGCGAGGTAAAGAATGCCAGGATATTTCCGTTCCAACGCTTTGAACCATGAACATATAGTTACTACAATGACCAATGTCGGGTAGGGTAGCGGTGGGCAGCGTCGGGTCGGATAGGGCAGGGTAGGGTAGGATAGCCTCGGGTTGGGAAGGGCAGCGTAGGGTATGGTAGGGAGGTAAGAGGGGAGCGGAAGTATATATATAAATAATAAAAACATTATTGTTAATAAAAATCTTTATGTCTACTTGATTTCAGAAATAGGACTGAATGAAGAGATACAGATGACAAGGCTCGCTGCACTTATTGATAATAACGATTTGTCTTCTGGGCTATCAGCTGGTCACGCCGCCGGCGGGCCGACGGCGCAGCCGCCGATGGCCCGCCAGTGGCCCACCAGCGTTGTGCTATCTGGGTGGGGACTTCTGATTAAGCCAACACCTTCTTTTTCTGTGAGGCTTTGATACTGTCTCCCTCCAGATCACTGTTGAAAATGTGGGTTTGATTTCACATGTTGAACACACAAAAAACTGTGTATAGGTGAGATACCTACATGTCAGACTGAAGTTCATGGGCTGGCTCTGCTTCTTTCTCTTCATCAGACCTATTCTTGGAAGAATGCGACCTGTATTGTGGAAATAATTAACTTTTTATAGCATATTTTTGTGTTATTTGTAATGTCAGAGGCAATAAGTTCCAAATATGCGCACCATTATAATGTCAATATTTACCCTGTATAATATTTTTGTGACCAAAAATGCCCAGAGGGAAGGAATCACCTGATATTTATGAAACTCACCTTATTCTGACTCTGCTCTCTGCATCAGTTGTTTCTAAATCAGTGGCGAGATGTCCTTCCACTCTTCTAGTTCTACTCACAATATGCAGAAATGAACAAACCAATTATTGAACCCTCCAAAATCATTATGATGAAATGTTCACCACACGTGAACTAGCTCCAATGTATTCGCATGTCACGAAAATAGAATGTCTAGGTTTATTTCAGTTTTTCCCAACGCATGGAGTCTAACGCACCAGCTGTTTGTGAATATACTAAATACTTAACTTTGTAAGGTAGGCTCCAGTTCTTTAAGCTGTCTGAGGGTCGTAGGAGAACACGTTTGCAAAGTAGCTAGGACCATTAAATTGCTCGGAATGTGTATGCGCATATATGACATTAATCGTTACAATGATTATACGCATATATTTATATTAACACTATCAAGCAAATAATTGTCTCATCATTATCCAACGCTGGCTTTGGGTTTGGGTTTTACAGTTTTTATTATCTAAATGTCTTCGGTATCCAACCTATGACAAGAGATGGGTGTAGTAACACTTGATTACCTGCTCATGTTTCACGATGCCATTTGAATACCATGAACAGAGGCCGTGGCTAATATCAGAGTTTTATCGTTCTTTAGAGTGCATAAAGTCAATCAAGGCAAAGAGTCAATATCCATGCACACATGTAATCGATAAACTTTCCAGGCGTAAGCGTTATTGCAACATAAATCATTTTCCAGACGAACACAATAAACCGTTCACAACCAGCATCGATTCGATCAAAATCCCATTCGCATGCTATGTTATAGTAGTGCTAAGAGAAATGTTTACTGACTAATCCACAGCAAGTCGGCACGGAATGTTTGTTGCTCCCATCAACATCATCATGTTTAGTTACACTTGCAGGGATCAACTCTTTTACATATATGTAGGCTGATCTATAAGATATAATCATTCACTTTAGAGCAGAGACTGCCTTTCCGTGATCACAAACTACAATGTCGAGTATTCCTCAGTCACTCAATAAGGTAGCACAGTTTTGACCCATGAGAACTGACAGCTGAGCAATCTATACTTAGCAACCGACCTCTTTACATAAATCAATTCCCAAGATATAGTACATTACATGCTACAATTATCAGACATTCTCTCCGTCGCTATAGGATTTTTTCTGGCATGTCTAGTCGGCTTAGCAGCCGGCCTTTACATTAGATCCAAATCCTCCATGTTTATACTACGTTCAGTGCAAAATGTAATACAAAAGATGTTATAAGATATTCTACGAAGTGTTTTACATGTGTACCAGAATTGCTTAATTACAATGCAATTCTACACAAGCCATGAACATAATGATATGCAGATTCTACACAAAGGGCCTAAGGTTGCCAAGGAATAACAAAACAAACTGATATTAATCACTACAAGAACATGGGGAATGGGAAATTGTAAATGAAATGTAACTAATGCTGTTGTTGTTAATGAGAATTAATTAAGTTATGAAGGATATCTCAATAGCATGTATCCTTTAATCCATTAATACAAAGTTATGAATAGTGCGTGTCACTTAATGCATCAGGTCAATGACAAGGAATTGACTATGTGTCAGTAGCAGCGCTCAAATCATTCTCAACCTGATGGGATTAGACCACCATATACCAAGACGTTCACAATGCTCTGACAAGAAACAGGGCCCAGAAATGCAACGAGAGCAAGGATTAACCCTATGTGACCACCATCTGCAAACAATATATTGTTCATTTGAACATGACTGCTTCAGAAGAGAAGTTGTTCTGTTCATATGTCGCCGATAAACAACGGAAAACAACGGACTAATAGCTACTCTAAGAGCGCTCACTTTGATTAGCCTTGCGATGAGTATGCAAATGAATGCAACACACACCGGCCATCAGGTAGCGCTACCATAAAATTAACAAAAGCTGATGAGATTGTTTACTCAAGACATACGCAATATTCTGCATCCATCGGGGATTATGGAAAACGTTCACGATCGTCTCCCTGTACAGTACCCTCCCAAAGTTAATCCAAGTATCAAACCAATAACAGGTCGCAAACGCAGCTATTGCGTGTATATAGATATAAATCAGAAATAATCAAATATATATATGACCAATCGTGCATAATATGTACTATATCATAAAGTACCCAATCATCTGATCATTAGTTAAATGATCAGTTCAAATTGGTAACCGTATAGTTCGTGGGTAATAGCGTGACTTTGGTGCGCCTCATCGCTGGTGGCTTTATAAATGCATCTACTTTGTTTCCGTTGCTTCGACACCACTCGTCATTGACAACAGTGGGGAAAGCATTGCATAATGTACACTGTTATCTTTTAAACCCGTAGAATGATGTCGGCTCTCGGTGTGCACGTTCTTGTTGTCTCAGATAAATTCTGATATAGAATTCTCACGTGTTAGTCCGCTTGCTGGTTTTACTAAAGAACTGGCAGATAGGAAGCAATTGGTTCCTTATTATAGGACTATAACCATATTTAAATGCAGTATGATTTCAAAGGCGTGTATAATCATGATGAAGAAAACATGCTACGATATCTGTTCTAAAGCGCCCCATTCGTGTGGTCTGTGCTAGCCATCGTTTAAGGCTGAATTTATCGTGTTTGAGACTAATCAATATCTCCTAGTTAAACGTGCACCATTACGAAGATACACCAGCCTAGCAAAGCCCTACAGCGCAGTGACCTCCATCTATTATAAGTGGTAATTGTCAGATATATGCGTAAGTATGAAAGTATGACAATCATAATCAATTGTCATCTTGTTTAACATGCCCTCTTCTATAGAAAACAGCAATCCATAATGAATACCTATGCAGAAAACTTAATTAGAAGTTTAATAAGAGCATTTCATTTATGCCAGGTCACGCAAAAGCTAGGTAGGAGTATTTATGCATTAATTAAACGTAAAAGGGATATGGTCGCTAAATGCATCCATATATTACGAGTTATCAGAATGTCTGTGAAAATATTACCTAACGATTTGATGAATGAGATAATTTTCATTGGAAGTGAACATAATGCGGTAATTAGCTTAAGATCATGTGTATAGGTATGACCAATCTGAAATATGTTTCTCCTCATAATCACAAGGGTTTTAGTTTTATACACAGTATAATACTCATGTATCCTATTGCAATGATAGCATTTGGAGCTCGATAAAAGCCAGTAAATGCTTCTCTTCCTAGCTTTGTCCCCGTTTGGTTAATTACATGTTCTCCGTTTAAATCACACAATTAGATATAGCGAAATTTCGAATTATTTTCTTATCTATTTTTTACTAGTGTCGATTCATGTTAACAAATCCGCACATGGTAAACGCCCTTGACGAAAGTGGCAGCTATTTTGAACACATCAAAACATGAGGGAAGGTCTCCGGTAGAGTAACTAGTATATCATTCAATATATGTTAATGAAGTTCGATTTGATGCAAAAGAGCTCTGGTACAGCAGTTGTAATCAAGAAAATGAAAATTCCGGCAGTAATCATTATTATATCTTTGTACGTGCATGGATCCATGTTAACCCTTAAAAGAGCACAATTTCCCAATATGAGGTAGATCATGAACGGCTATGTTTAGTCATGTACTTGGTCATAGTCTGGAATTGACCCATGTATTGTGACCCGTTAATGTATCTTTCTAATGACATACAGTTCTAAGATACTTGAACATTGTACAATAAGCATTTTATGTACGACCCTATGTGAGTGCGTACCTCGATTGTATTCGCCATTAATAGTGCCAGAACGCCCAACTTTGCTATAATTGATTCCGATATGACCATATACCATCATATTTTAGACACCATGCGCTTGGCAGTGCAACAATGGTGGAATATACTGTTGTTCATTGAGTAGCGTATTCCATTATAGTAATCCCTATGATATAAAGTATACTTTGGTTTAATTAGACTCTAGAGCCCATCAAATAACTTTATGGAACAAATATTTGAATAATGTATATCCAACAGTTTCTAAAACGTGATTACGACTGATTAAATCAGTGTTTGTATCCATGCCACAAAAGTTGCCCACCACTCATTGGTGTCATTTTATTCATCCTTAAGTATTGCTAATTAACAAGAGCGTTATGGTACACTGAAATGATA